>CM070090.1:4455235-5055235 GCA_036178185.1 Liparis tanakae | reverse complement strand
TCAAGTGGCATTTTGACAGCTTACCAAAGACCGTTTGTATTTGCTTGTCTCTGGTTAAGATTTGGACTTTAGTACTGAACTTGTGCACGTACTTTGTTACTTGTGTGCAGCTTCAAGTAAATAGCTAGACAACTCATCGTCATTACATCATCTTTACAAATTCTCCCCATAACAAGTTGACCTGAAATGAAAATTATTTAAATGTAGCAAACAGAAATGTGAGACTGAACATATGCAAAGATAAACACAGAAAAGAGTGCATGACATATTGCAACAACAAATCTAGCAAGGAGTTTCTTGACACTTACTGTACAAGTTCTTCATCTTCCATTTAAAAACACAGAACGTGCATGTTAATGCAAGTCTACAGTTAATCCCATGTCCAATTAAACAGGGCTGCCCCCTGCATCAATACGTCTACAGGCATTCGTAGGTGCTGACTGGTGTGGTTGATACACAAATGTGTGAGTGCCCATGTGCATGTGTACGAGTGTCATCATTGAGTTAGAGAGAGAGAGAGAGACTCAGTTACATAAGAGAGGATTACTGTATCACAGCAACACAATGATAGGGGGAGCATCTCAAAATCATAAGATTATATCAGTCAGTGCTAAAGCCCCATCTATGTACCTCGTTGTGTACCTTTGCACAAACACACATACACACTCACTCACACACACACACACACACATAATCTACCATACAGTCAGTGACACATGGAAGGTTAAGCAGGTTATTGCTGCTTCAGGAGATTTGACTTATCTGACTCACCGCTACATCATGATACATACTCAAACAGCAGATTTCAGTCATCTGTGTTCTCTCTTTTAGACGAGTGCATGCCTGTTCTGATAAACAAAAGCAACTGCAGGACATGATCACAGTATTTACAAAATGGTGATAGTCAAAGTGTTTTCCCCCCCGGATAATATCAATAACAAATGGACAAAGAAGTATTACGGGTGGTTTGTTTGCAACCAGTTTTTTCTTAGAGGGAATAGAAAAACAAACACTATCAAAATGTATCATCTCCCTCCTCCCTCGTCTCCCGTAAAGCCTCCGCCAACTGCTCAAACAGCTTCTCTCCTTGCTGACTCACCTTGGACAGCTTCTATTTCCTTGCAGGGGACTGGAGGAGGAGGACACACACAACCACAACAACAACAACAACACACAACGCTCAGGAGTCTTGCAGATTTATGCAGAAATGTTCCATCCCACCAAGCCAGCTATGCACCTGCAGTGGTATGCGTCTCGCAGTTGTATCCGATGTGAGGTCCTGGGACTGAGATGTCGTATATGTACAGATTGTAAAGCCCTTTGAGGCAAATTTGTAATGTTGGGCTATATAAAATAAACTGAATTAAAATTGAATTAAAGTAAGAGGAGGAAGGTGCTGTGCGTGGCTCATTATCCAGGCCTGAATGAGGGTTTTAATTTACCATCTCCCTATTAATTATTCTCTCAGCCCACTATGATGATTGATTTCCTGTTAGTGCTGTTTTTTTTAGTATGTCCCCTCCCTCTGAAGAAGACAGTAGAGTAGAACATTACTATTTTGAGGCAAAGTAGTTAACTCAGCATGATTATGATCTATGATCATTATTGTCGTGCTTTTAACACTTAGCAAACCCAATTAGAAGTAGAAAAACATTAGTTGGAAAAGTGGAGTTCAGTTATGAGGTTACTGAATTATATATATATATATATATATATATATATATATATATATATATATATATATATATATATATATATATATATATATATATATATATGGGCTTGTAGGTTAAATAGTTTTGGATGTTCCCAGATGGTGCAACTAAAGAACAATTGCAGAGAGCATATCCTTTAAAAAAGGACAACGTATATCTAAAATATAGGGGGGGGGGGGGACTTTATTCTCAGTAATAACTTTAAAAAGGTTGTGCTTTACCCATCCAAGTGAGCTTGTCGGTTGCTCCCATCCTCAGTGGCATGTTTGCTTTATAATCCTCAAAAACGATACGCTTCAAAGAAGAAAAAAAGATATACAATTTCCAAAAAGTCAGCCATCACATTGAATTGTTTTTAAAATAAAACATGCATGGACTCCGTGTACCGCTGAAACAATGTGTGTTGCTTGTCCGCGTGCGAGGCTCCGTGTTTGGGACAGCGCTCCCCCATGACTTGCTCTTTTCACACACAAGTCAGTTATGATTCGGGGTTTTCTCTCACGGTGCTCGTCCCCATGGGCCGCCTGCTGTTTGACCATATGGCACACTTAAGAAAGTGAAATATGAACTGGAGATGGGAAAGAGCATTTCAGGATAACCCTCTCACATTCGCACACGGCGCAGGGACGGACCTGACCCCGTGGTCGTGTACTTTCTTAGTAAAAGTGTGATGTCAGCATACTTCACGAACACGCGCTCTATCGCAGTGCAATCAACCTGTATAAGTGGAAACACCTGTGGGACTGTGCAGGACTTTAACGCAGCATTACGTTTATGTTCTTGGCCAATCAGAATGCCTGTACTGTTGTTGCCATATAATAATTCATCTTTATTCATGAAGAAAATGTAAGCTAGCTGTCTAATCCTGCCCAGAGGAAACGCAGGTCGAGGACAGCATCATCAGTGCATTGCTGCTCATGCTTCAACTCTTTCAGATTTTTTTTTTAGGCAATGGATGTCCTTTCTGCTCCCCAAAATGTCTGTGCACATACCTGCTTCTCAGTCATTCGTTTTTGCTGCTGAAGCAAGGAAGGACTCAAATCTACAGTAAAAGTACTATCACTTAAAAAGAAGAAACGGTTGTGAAGCACTGAAGAGCTGCAGTTTGAGACAAGTTAATTGTATTTAAATAACCACAAGTCAAATCAGTCTCAAGGGGCTTTATACAATATGTAGTGATGCTCAACATTTTTTGGTATAGAAAAAAAAAAAATACAGAAAAACTGGCCATACAATACTCAAATCTGTACACATTCAAATTGGAGATAAACCTTCAGCTTCCCATTCGTTTGTAGGGTAAATCATTTTCTTTTATCAGTTCCAAAAATGTGCCAAATGCAAACCTATAGATATATTCACCACAAGTTATGGAAAAGTTGTTTTATTGATGCACAATAGTTACACATCAATAGTCAGCGAAAGACAAAATAAAAAACCTTTCCAGGTGTTATGCATTTCCGTTGTTCTTGCTGCTGCGGCTGGTCTCAAAGAGACGTCTGTCCTCACTTCCGGTCCGGTCCAAACGGCTACAAACAGTCACCTTGAAAATATAAACTGGTCCCAGAATTGTATAACACGCTAAAAATGCAGATTGCTCCTTTTTCCTTGTTCTATTCCAGACAGAAGTGCTGTCCTAAAACATCTCCCCCTCCGTTTAGTAATTGTGTGGCAATTTCAAACTCCAGTGGGACACTCTTGGTCCGAGACTTCTTCAGGTCTTTTTCCATCAGCTGGGGATAAGAACATGCGACGCATTATTCATACTAATCAAATTATTGTATGAGAATAAGTAATAGCATTTATCAGTTAGCTTACATTTAGTTTATAGATAATATTGAGTAACTGTGGGCGTTTCACATTACCTCATATGTTGTCATATCCAGCACCTCGCTGATGTCCTGCTCTTGTTTGGACAGAGGTGTGTTGATGGACACGGCAGATTTGGCCACATCTGGATGGTAATGCTTCTGCAATGTCTGCAGGAAAAGAGAAGAAGATAATTGAAAATCAAGTTGGATTGCAAAAGGTATACGATATTCCTTCATCTCGTTTTAAGAATAAAACAAAGTCTTATCTCGATGTCACGCTGTATTTGTGAATCCAAAGCCGTCACATGCGGTACACACCTTAATCTCCCACAAGCTGCTCTCTAAGGCACGGCACTGGGCAGGATCCTCTTCATCCATTAGATATGGGTCCTCCACCGACTCTGTCATTAGAAACAACAAACACGTGCACGTATAAAAAATATATCCTAAAACAACGCTTCATTCTTACAAGCCGTGTTAAGTATAATCAGGGTTCTTACACATGTTGACCAGTGGATTTCCATGACTTTTCCACGACTTTAAACTACATTTCCATGACCAAACTGAAATCTCGGTTTATACATGAAAAAATAAGAACATTTAGTATTTAAACAATGTGAATTTCAAAGCATACAGTATACATTCAATTAAAACAAATGACTAAGAGACAATATTTTATTTAAAGAATAAACATTTGCTTCCCTATGGCCATCAAACTTTCCAGTTAAGGTGCGTTCACTTGCAACTCGGGGAAAAAAAAGAAAATTGCCCCGCCAGTATGACAGCGTATGAAGGCTTATATTTTGAGTCTCTTTCTAAAACATATTCATTATTTCAAACTCGGCGTAAATGAACATGTGAATATAACAAATGTCCATGACTTTTCCAAAACTTTTGTGATTTAAGTTTTTTCCATGACTTTTCCAGGCCTGGAAATGAACATTTGAAAATTCCATGACCGTACGAACCCTGTATAATGAATCGGACCGGCCGGCAATCTCAAACCCCTGACATTTTTAAACTAATGAAACTACAACCATAAACAGGGCGTGACTGGCGCTCACCATCCTCTGTGCTGGGCTTGTGAACGAGGATCCTGCAGGACGGGTGGCGGCGGATCAGGTTGAAGATGAACGGCAGCACTAACAGCAGGGCCGTCGGCGGCGCGGTGAGAGCCAGGCGAGCCAGGCGTTTGGCAAACGCCGCCACGAGGTACACTGGCAAGTGACTGCAGGCGGAAACATACATGCAGCAAATGTTATGAATGCACAGATCTGCCTTTTTCTTCTTCCCTTTTCATGTTCGTACATTCCGCTTGAGTCAGATAATTACATTCTCCTTAGAAACATCATTTAATTAAAGTGAGGCACAACACTGGCCAACATTTAAAAGGTGTGGTTAACCTGAAAGATGTACGGGGTTCTTACACATTTTGAACAACGGATTTCCAGGACCATTTCTTTTCTATGACTTTAAACCAAATGTCCATGACCAAAATGAAATCTCGGTATAAACATGAACAATTTTGAAAACGTTGCGTATTGTGAGCGTACGCCGGCTTATATTTTGAGCGTCTTTCTTTAATAAAAACATTAATTATTTTAAACTCGGCGTAAATGAACATGTGATTATAACACATTTCCATGACTTTTCCCAAACTTTTATGATTTCAGTTTTTTCCATGACTTTTCCAGGCCTGGAAATGACCATTTTAAAATTCCATGACTTTTCCAGGTTTTCCATGATCGTACGAACCCCAGATGTAGCTGTCAATCAGTAATGCAGGATCTGCAGGTCAACTAAAAATAGTATTAACTACAACTGACGCCTGTCCGGTGCTCCACAAGGACATAAGCATACAACTGTAACTGGATAAAGTGCGGGTGAAAAAATTAAAAGTTTAAGCAAAGCATGAATGTTGTTACCTGGAGCTGAGGAAGAGGTTAGCCAGGTGGAAAAAGCGCGCTCTGTACTTCACATGGAAAACAGAAGGCTCAAGCAGATTATACAACTTCTTGTAGAAATCCGGGTAATCTCTGCAAAAAGCAAGCAGACAACATTATAGTAAAGTATTTATGCAACACAAACACACTGTTCAGTCTACTGTTGTCCTTTAGAGAATCAGAATGGAGCCTCATGTTTCTTCAATATATTACTGTAATTAATGTGGCCAAATATATCATTGTATTCATGTAATACTCACAAGTTGTGTTGATGTATGAGGACAAAAAGTCCATTGAGGGCCAGCAGGCTGATAGCACCACCTGTTTAACAAAAACATGAAGAAATACCAAATCACGATTACCAGCAGATGTAAAAACACCACTGTGGTTATTTTAAAGCAGCCATTGTCAGTTCGTGTGACGATAAGATGAAGAGTATTGTCCCCTGAGCCACGCGCATGACTTACCGACTTCATAGGCAGCAGTCAAGAAGTCAATCATCAGAGTGGGTTTACTCATGTTGGGCAAAATGGAGTCATGGAGGATCACCAGGATCTTTTTATACATGTTGCTCGGCAACTACAACAAAGAGATGAGATGGCACCATGTTATCGATGTGTACAGAGAATACGACGTAATAAAGAACATTTAGATGAGTGTGCAGTCAATATTTTAACATACCTTATACTTGAGGAAGCCCAGCCACATCTTCTCAAAGGTACGCTTGTGTTCCTGTTACCAAGTACAACCTTTTAAAATCATATTCAGGAAATAGCTAGAAATGTGAATATCTGATTCTAAATATTGTACTTACATTCAGTTTAGTAGCTTTCCAGTCTTCATGCTTGTCTAGAAAAAAAAGTTTAACATCAGACTTGTACAAAAATGGCATAAAACAAACAAAATCAGCCTCTTCTCCCCACACCGAAGGTTACATGACCACTTTGCCGCATTGACAGCCAGCAGGTCTCACCTTCCTGTTTGATCATGAAGTTGGTGAGCTCCGACTCCTCGCTCGGCACACTGACGTTGGACATGAGGGTGAACACGTTGTTCTGATATACAGGCAGCAACGCCTGAGAGGAAGAAGACAAACCCACAGCATTCAGAACACCACAACATATTTACTAAAGAAAAGAAAATGTGACACGGAAAGTAATAAACAAGCTCAACAACCGCAGATGGACTAAGCACTGAACCCCTACCCCTTTGTTTTTGTCCATGACTTTTCCCACATTATCACGGATGGAACTCATGACGTAATAGCGAACGTCTTCCATCTCAAGGAACTCCTGGAACCTGGAGATCAGCAGGGAGTTGTCGGTTGTTTTGCTCAGCATCCTGTCCACCACTGCCTGATGATGAAATAATAGAAACATCAGAATATGACAAAAAGGTTAGACGATTAAAAAGTGTTAAAAAAAAGCTTTATTTCTTTTCTTGGCAAACAAATTGGAGAAATAATTGAAGTCACATAGAAGACCAGATGACGTATATTTATATTCCCACCACAAACAACCCGGTTCTTTGGCACACAATCGTACCTGGATGAGTTCTCTTGGGAAGCTGAAGTGTTCATTCCAGTCCAAGTCCTCGAGGGGATGCTCTCCTTCTCCCGCTGCAAACTTCATGAGGCAGCACAGGGCACTCTCCTGTATTCAGACAGTCATCAGTTTATTTATTTTAAACACACAGACGATGCAACATGGGAAAGATAACAACTACATGCAGGGGATTTTTTGTTTTTTGTCGCCACACCACATCCACTTTGATTGATGATGGTCGGCTGAATAATTCAGTAATTGGGCCCTAATAATAGTAATAACTTCACATTGTCATTATATATAATATGGTTAAAGTCATTCATCATGAACCAACTTCCTTTTTTTTGACTCGTGTGCTCTGCTGAGCTTTGAACCTGTTCCGTGATTCTGTTCCTTTCTCTACCTGGTTTTCATAATCCTAAAATTATAACTTCCATACGATACCTGCTATAAATATCACGATACCCAATACCAGAATTCAATACAATACCATAAATACGATACTGGTATATTTATCTACATTAGTAATAACATGTTACTGGCCTGGCCAGCCAGTTGGGGGGATATTTAAATGGCTATTTAGGTAGACTACCTAAAAGGGCTATGTAGGTAGTCAACAAACAAACATAAAGTACCTGACAATTAAAAATGGGAAACAATATTGATTCTAATTATTTTCTGGAGTTTTTAATTGCTGGGGTCGAATTGACCTCAAGGGTAAAAGATGTTCGTAAATGTGAAGGTAGTAAGAGGGTTAAGAGAAATAAAGCTTCCTGCACACGTCTAATCAGGCATACGCACTTACAATGACTGAATAACAGAAAGCATGACTTTACATTAAGAGAAGCATAGTTCTTTGTCTCGTGTGTGTGTGTGTGTGTGTGTGTGTGTGTGTGTGTGTGTGTGTGTGTGTGTGTGTGTGTGTGTGTGTGTGTGTGTGTGTGTGTGTGTGTGTGTGTGTGTGTGTGTGTGTGTGTGTGTGTGTGTGTGTGTGTGTGTGTGTGTGTGTGTGTGTGTGTGTGTGTGTGTGTGTGTGTGTGTGTGTGTGTGTGTGTGTGTGTGTGTGTGTGTGTGTGTGTGTGTGTGTGTGTGTGTGTGTGTGTGTGTGTGTGTGTGTGTGTGTGTGTGTGTGTGTGTGTGTGTGTGTGTGTGTGTGTGTGTGTGTGTGTGTGTGTGTGTACCATTTCCATTGAGGCTTCCAGTCCACTCACCTTCACACAATGAAGCTCATGATTGAGGTGCTCAAGCAGCATCTCCACACAGCTGTTGTACCGGTGTCGCATGAACATGCGGTACTTCTCTTCAGCACTCAGCCCTCCTGAACCAGGAAATAAACACACACGCATCAATACTGTACGACCCAGTTCGTGTCTGATGTAGAGCAAAGTTTCGTCGATACGTTCATACAAATGTATGTACAGAGAAACGAAATGCAGTTTCATATCCTTAAACACATTTGAGCCCGTTTCATTTGATGATAATAATAAAAATGAATAATAATAATTGTAGTGTACTAGTATTATTAACACGTGTAATGTTACTCACCACTCGACGCGTCCTCCTCTTTGGGCAGTTTCCCCAAAAACAGCTCATTTTTCTCCAACAAAGTGCAGAACAGTTTGCTGCAAGCATTGACCGCATTGACAACATCTTTCTCTTTTCTTGACTGCAAACGGACACGGAGAATACAAACATTGTTGTTAGTAACCGAGAGGATCACGCTCACGTGCTGCTCGGTGTCAATACAGCTGGCTAACCAGCATGGTTGGGTCCTAAAACAGAGTAACTTAGTTCCGGATATTTACCTCAAGGATCTCGAGGATGTCGAAAACGTCGTTGGCATTTTTCCTGCTCTCGAGTACATTTTCAACTTTGGTATTTAGGTCAATTTTAGCCCTTTTTCCACTTTGTTCTGGTGTTTTCGCAGCAATCACGTTGCGTTTTTTTGCCGGCGCCATGATTACCGGTGATGCTACGTTCAAGTTACTTTAAGAATATACGAAAAGCCATGACCAGAAACATCCTGGCACGTCCCCGGAAACATCCTAGACATTTCTTTCATGAATTATTTAAAAAGTAAACTAACGTCTATTAAATATCATCACATAAGGATTTACGTACTATTCACATATTTTTTGAGTTTTCAATCTTTCACGACTGTCAGGGATGGACAGGCGGCCAACATTTGAGATGGGAGTTCTATTTTCCTTCATTTTCTAAAGGTTACTGAATGCATCATCCGTCCTGAACACTCAACTGTTGTGTCGCCTCCTGGTGGCTGGAGGGTTACGTTTTTTACACAAACTAATATAATCACAACTCATGAGTCATCAACTCAAGACTCAGACTCAACTGAGTTCTGTCGACACGTTACTTCCACAATCAATACAAGATTTAAAATATATATAATACAGTAACTGTAATGAAATATGTGGTGTCCAATGTGTAAACATATGCACTGGTCCTGCAGCTTTGAAATAGCTATACCATAACATTAAATCAGCACAATCTAAGGTTTGTGTGAAGGGGGTTCTTACCAATGCTAATTGGTACGTTATTTTCCACATAAAGCAAATAACTGGTTTTACACATTTAAAGACACTGAACAAGATAAATAACCGCTGACTAAGATCTCTTATAAAGACATATTTTTAGACACTTAATTTAGCCTATTGCAATGCAAATAAATCCAAACCTATCCTTAAGGGTCTTCTTACTAGACAAAGAGCTGAGACACAAGTAGAGGGCATTAGCATTTGATCCAGGGATACATTAACATCAGGAAACACTCAGGGTAAAATAAAGAACAAAGGCTTTTATTGTCTCGTTTGTTTAATAATATTTGTATAAGAGAAGAAAAAAAAGCTGATCTTCCAAAAAAAATTAAGCTAATTCACAATAAAGGAGAGAGAGAATACTTTGTTCTGAAAACATCTCTTCTTTCCGCTGGCAGGTGACCTAATCCGAGGCATTTCCTAAATCGGCAGTGTCCTGGGGGAAACGGAGAACACGCAATGAAAAAGATTATTTATTTTAAAACATCAAACATCGTGGTTTTAAGTAAATATTATTACTCTGACGGCTTCTCGATACCTCTTTCTGGTCCTTATTGTCTTGTGTTTCGGCAGCTGTGGCTGTAGCTTTAAAGTCGTGGATCGGAAGCGTGGCCATCCAGCTGACCATGGAGCCCTCCTGACACTCCGTCTCAACGATGGTCGGGTAGATGTGAGCCTCTTTGAAGGCCTTGATGGTCTCCTCCTCGCCGCCCCAATCCAGCCGCTCGTGCAGCCCATCCCCTCCGAATCGCTTGTTGTACCGGTCAAAGTGAACCCGCTCCAGGACCAAGCCCAGCCCCGGAGCTTTGGGAACGTCCACCTTATCTTGCCCCCAGCTGCGCTCGATCACTTCGTCCTCCGCGTAGCCCTTTGTCACCGCGATCACCAGGCCGATCATCTTCCGGATTTGGTGCAGCATAAAGCTCTGGCCCCGTACGGTGATCACCGCAAACTGTATATTGCCCTTCATGAAAGGCTCTCCACAAGACATCTCTGTAATATAGCGGCGGGCACTGGGGTCACTTGGAGCCTTCTGAGAAGTGAAGTTGTGGAAGTTATGGGTGCCTTTGTAGAGAGAAAACAGACAGTTCACCTTCTGAAGGGTCTCTGGCTCGAGGCGGAAGGCTGCCACAGCGCCAGTGTCATAGTCTTTGAGGGAGAAGGCCACTGTTGGAAGCATATAAGCGTATGTACGAGCATCACAGTTGTTTTTGGAATTGAAACCTTGGGTCACCCGTTTAAGTCCTGTTGGTGAAAAAAGAAAAAAATGTAAACGACGGAATATTAAAACCATCTCAAACTCAATAATACAATAATAATAAAAAGGGATATTAGAACCCATGTCTCACCAAGAATTTTGACCTGTGGTGGCAGATGCTCATTGATTTTTTCAACGGTGTCTTCGATCAACCGCAGCTTTAGAGACACAACTTGGCCAGCAGCAGACACGCCCTAAACAAACACCGATAATAATGAAGTATGCAAACTCATACGGTGGGGTGTATTAAAGTCAATATTTCATTTATAATAGTCTCGTTTGCCTCGTGCTGTGACAAGTACTCCATCTGCGATACAATACCTGCACATACTCGTACCTTATCTGTTCTGGCACATCTTTGGAAAGACATCTTTTTCATCTCATCGCCATGGTTTTCAGGAATGCAAGTTGATTTAACGAGTGCATTGACCAGCTCATCTTCGATGGTCCTAAACTGAGAGGTTCCGGGATTTCTCTATAACACAGAAAACACACACACACACACACAAACAAACAAACATTCAAAACATGAACAGATAAAGAGCCTGGAGAGAGAATCAGCCTCAGTACCAACCTGCATGCCGTAGTATCCCTTTCCAGAGTACGCCACGAGGAGGGCCACTTTCTTTTTGGGATATTTCTTTTCATCGTCAGCCTGTTCTACATCCACTTTTAACTTTGTTGTAGCCTGGACGTCAGGATGTTCCTCTTCCGCTTTTAACTTTTTTGCAGCCTGCACCTTCTCCTTCTCAGCCGAGTCCTCATTTTCCTCATTGGCTCTTTTCAGCAGCTTGGCTGTCTGCTCATCTCTGGACGCTTCACTCATCGTGCTGAACACCTCACGGGGGCCACCTGGGGAGACATCAGAACATAATCCGTGATAAGGATGCCCTGGTACGCTATCCACATTCAGCTCATGTTCTGTGACGATGGACGCCATTACATGTTGCACAAATATAAACAAAGTAAGGGAACAAGCCCTGCGAGCAGACAGGGAAATGTTATAAAAACAGGAGCACACACACTCACAGGTTGCCCACGGAATACATGCAACCGGCACGTTGTCTCTGGCACGTTTGCTTACCGTTTATTCCTAAGGTCAGTCTGTTGTGAAGTAAGGCACTGAACAGCGATCGCGTTTTAAACATGTCACGCTAAGCCATCGCGCAGCTAAAGGATGCAGCCTGGCTCGCCAGCTTAACTCCGGAAGCTAACGCGGAGCAGAGCAGAGGAGAATCTTCAGAAACTTCCGCTGACGAAATATAAAGTATCCTAAAGACGTATGTTCACTGCAGAGTTCATAAATAAATCTAAATATATGTCAATATAATGCAAACTGTAGCTGTATCTAAGAGTGCTGTAGTTGGAGTAGATGCGGCAACATAAACACATGGCCAATGTAAACTTTGACCCTTGAGGTAAATATCGCGAGACTCGCCTGGTTCTCGCTTTTGAATACGTCATATTAGCACTTTGAGACATTTATTTAACATATATAAATTTTGTAATAATATAATAGCAAAACAAAAAAGTAATTACATGTAGCATCTCCTAAGAGAAAATGTAATGATCTTCTTTGATTGTTATTATCTCAGTTTATTTTTTAACCATATGATATACATTTACATTTACATTTTTATATCCACTTAAGTCTAACTTCTGGACCGCTTTTATCATGTTTTTGAATGTAATAAAAATGTTTTTTTTTTTATGTATTTACGTTTGGAAGAGAACCAAGGAAAAAGAACACCAGAGCCAAATCTATCTCACAGAGAATTCAGACATAAATCCACATGTACTTATATTAGTGTCCACTTGAGTGCAGCAAAATCCCATGAGTGGAGGAGTATTTCAGCTGTATTAGAAAATATATATTAAAATGCCACCAAGTTGTTTTTTTAGGTTATGGTTTGAAATTGTGTAACTCTCTTAGAAAATATCATGTTGTTAAAAACAACATGAGATATAGAAAATTTAAAATAAAAAAAGGCAATATAGACAATGGGATTTCCTTAGTGGGCTCTAAGAACAATGAATGCATAATCAGAGCCAAACATCAACTGAGCTTTAGAATGAATAATCTTTGTATGTTTCATGTAGGGGAGACTATACAACGTATCTTGTCATAGTGTAATATACTCACTGCCTTTTTGTTCAGACTGGATGCTTCAGGTTTAAGAGGACTCCCTCTCACCTTTCCTCATATCACTATAATAACATAACTTAATCATTGATATATTTGAGTTTATTGTATTAACCAACTACATGATGCAAAGCATTATCCATATAAAGAAGTCTGAGCCAATATTGATTTACATTAGTGAATCATCTTAATTTGCTATGACTCATAATGCCTGTGAGTAAACGCTAAAAGCAAATTATAGTTGCAATGGGATTCAGCATTCCCTGAGGAGAGAGTGTTTGTGGCTTTTCCAAGGACAGCACTACAATGAGGGATTGTGGTTGTCAAGAGGTTCACATGTAACCCTTTCATCTTAGGATGGCCATATAATGTGAACTTCCACCATTTCAAAGCACCTTATGCGGTCACATAGTTTTCTGCTGAAAACCAAAAGGAAAACCTAATGCAATGGGAAAAGGACCCTGTTTCACACAGGCCCAACTCACACAGAAAGTGCCACATTTTCTTACAAAAATACTGAAGCTACTTGCCAATGATTCTCTATTTTAAACAGGATTTTTTCAAGACTGACAATGCAGCTAATTGGGCTTTGTTGGATCAAAAGCACAGTGTATGTATATTTGAGTTGAGTTATCATTTCTTTACATATTATAGCCTTAAGGGCATGGGTTAGTGTCATGTCCCAAAAATGTAAAATCGCTGCACTGAATTCATCAAGAATCTTTTTCATGTGGCAACCCAGATGTCTTAAAATAATCCCAAATATAAGGTTTGAATTACAAAACAGTCACAACTACATGGATAAAAAGCATTTCTTTTCTTTTTTTGTATTTTCATGATGACCATGAAACCTTATGTGAAGCGTTGCTTTTGCAAATTAGCAGAAACTATGTATTAAATTCAGTGTCCTGAGATGTCTCATCCGTCAAGTCTGACAGAAAGAAATGTGACTAAAAAGAAAGTCTCCCTCCTCCAAAGAGAGTGAACTGGCTTTACAGTGAGCCACTAAGCTCTCCAAACGGAAACAAATCGGACACTATTTTATTCATAGTGAAGTCTGAATATTTCCCCCATGTCATGTCTTGAGTATATTTTGCACAATGCAATACAGTGCATTTTTAATTAATGTCACAGCTAATGAGGTATAATGTAGTTTTGGGATTTCTAGCATGTGTTTCCAATCATATATAAATGCATTAATAAATTAAATATTACATATTTGATTGTATTGTACCATTTGAAAAAGTGTTCTGCATTCTTCAAGTCATCAGTATTATTATTTTTAAAGCATTATAAGTAATATTATAACTGATATTACTACTATATATATATATATATATATATATATATATATATATATATATATATGTGTGTGTTTTACAGTAAGTCGTTTCTTATTGGTATTATCAATCCAAAAATCTGAGACAGCCTAGTTCTCATTCACTGCATTGTTTTCATTTTTCACTCATGCTGTCTCAATTAAACCTTATCAAACAGATTAGGTTTAATTGTATTTAATGTTGTAACAACTGTCACTGTGGCTGCTTCAATGTTTCTTTCATTGCCATTGAGCAGGAGTATGATTGTGGTAGTACACATTAATTGTGAATAGAAAGCAGATACTGTTGGCTGCAAAAGACAGAATGTGTTTATTCATCTTGAAACCATACAATGTCCTGGGAGGAAAATACACACGTCACTCCCCAATGTGACTCCATGGTATCATTTCAAAGACCCTTTTAGGACGACTATACATTATTTCTCACACTATGATAAAACCAACTGAGCAAATGGTGTATTTCATTACATTATTAACCTGCCCCCAAATACACTCGGCTGTTCAGAAACCAGCTGGGCTGATATTTGTAAAATTTCGCGGAAAATATATCAAAAAATCAAATGTAGGGTCAACTGATTCTATCCCAAGCGCCGTTGTCGTGTGGGTGGAGCAGAGCGGGGAGACAGTCGGATTTCCGGTATGTCCAGCCAATCAGCTGATTCCACATGCGGACACCGAACACCGCATTCGACGCACGCGAGAACTGCAGCGGACAAACGCGATTGGTGCTGACGAAGACGCTGGTGACTCCGCAACACGCAGATAGAGCGGACTGAAGGGAGCCTTACCGCAACAGAGACACATGTTTAAACCAATTTAAAAGAAGAGGGAGATAGTATAACGCCGAGCTGAGACCGTTACGTTCATATGAGTTATTCGTACAGGAAACCTAGCGGAGTGCACACGGATATTTGAAGCCTAACGGTTAGCTCGCGTTAGCCTGTTAGCTGTCCGATAGCCCCGGAACCGCTATTTCGTCCACTCTCGACCGGCACCTGCACGCCTTTGCTGCCCGTTATCCTAACTAATTACTCGGTACCAGTCAACGCCGCGGGTTCCTCCTCGGGTTCTTCAATTATTCAGTTTAAGTCACCGCAGTGAGTCCAAAAAAAGAGGACCGCGAGAGGGTTAGGGGACCAGCATACGACACAATCGGTGGCCGTTCACCATGGACAACGGACACACGAAGACGGTCGAAGAAGTTTACAGCTTTTTTAACGTGAATGAGAGCACCGGTCTGAGTTTAGAGCAGGTGAAGAAACAACGGGAACGATATGGACCAAACGGTAAGGAGCCGGTTCTTGCCCGTTTGTTTAAAAACCGGTAACGTTAGCCGCACTGTCCCGCTGTCACGTAACGTTATCGCGGTTAGTAACGGTCGACCGGCCGAGCGAAACGGAAGCTTGTCGACGTCACGATCTGCATGTCGAAACAATTGGCACGCATCTTTTCTTTGACTCGCTTAGTGAACAACGTCCTGCATTATACTATGTATAGCTGTGTTTATATAGCATCACCAATGACACGGCAATGGGTATTGATTTGTTATGTTTAATCTACCGTTACTGCAATTTAATTAACCGATTCTCCGTCTCTCGTTTGCCTGCGGTCTGGATGGGATGATCTGCAGAATTGCCGGCTGAGGAAGGTGAGTGCAATCATTAACCTGTAACTCTGCATGCTAACTGTCTATCATTACGATTTTTGTATGAAAGCAAAATATTCCCATTCAATTATTTAAAAAAATGTTTTGTCTTGTTTTCTAGGTAAATCCCTTTGGTCCCTAGTGGTTGAGCAGTTTGAAGATTTGCTCGTCAGGATCCTTTTACTTGCTGCCTGCATATCCTTTGTAAGTACAACACATGTTTTGTTACCATACAGGTGTTTTTCGCAGTGACTCAATTAATATGGTCCAGATGGAGTAAAACAAATAGAAAAGCTCCCGTGGAACTTGTCTACAGACTGTTTTTTGTATGTTACCAAGATACGTGTAGTAAAAGTCCCTCATTTTAAAGGGGTTCTTTCAACGTTCAACTCTAGATAAATTGACCATAGATTGGGCATTGTAGGTGTGTTATCTTCCAGTGTATACAGACCCTTTCTGATTTATCTGTTCAATCAGTTAAACAAGAATATTGTTTAAAGTGGAAAGAAAAGGTGCCCAGAATCTATCTGCTGACACTACCCAGATGGTTTTCATGATTCTGTCTTATGGTATTACGTCTCGTACCAAATCAAGTCATCACAGTATTTCTTAGCCTGTTTGATAGAGATTACATTAATGCATCAATTATAAAGAATTCTGTAATTAAATAAATAACTCGCTTAATGTATTTGTCAAAGAACAGTTCTGATTCTGATCTTGAAGCCGTTGGCTGTGTCGCTTGGCCGATGTGGTTCATTGTTGGACCATCCAACATGCTTTGTGTTCGGCTGTTAAAGAGTGAATGATTTTGTATTTATTGTTAACAACCCACAACACAGTGACAAACTCTGACAATGCTCAATGTCTGTTTTCATGTTGCCATTGTAAATACGGGATGACAGTTCCATAAATGAACATGAATAACACAGGATGCTTGTGGTGTCACCAGTGAGGGACTGCAGTTCGTCTCCACTGTAGTTTGTGTGTGACGTTGTTGGGTTAACTATCATATGGCCCTATTAGTTCCAGGCTTGGCTGTTGGCCTCCTGGCTGAGATTATCATCACCAAGGCATGGTGACGACAGCCAGCTGTGGTTACAAGGATTATAAATCACCAGCTGTAGTGCAAGACTCGTTCTCAATCACAGAAGCACATGCAGATACATTTACATTTATTTTAGCGTGACAACTTTTAGAATGTCCTTTGCTGTTTGATTGGCTGTGCTTAAATGGGTTGGGGGTAGAACACGGGGAGGCTATTGTCATTTCGTTTGACACACTTCACTCCTGGCACAGATTCTAAAAGAGGAGAAAGTGGTTACTACACTTGTTCCTACCTCACACAGTGGCCCAGTTTCTTCAATACTGGCAGAAGCTGGCGTGGTATTTATTATGAATTATTGAATGGTTAGATATTTTATAATAATTGGGCCAAATATGTCAAAGTGAGGTTCTGGAACAGACTTCAATTACTCGGAACGTGCGTGGAAAAGACCCTGGGACGACATCCTTAAACAATCCTCATATTTACCATGTCCAGTGTTTATTTCTGGTTGTTCTTTAGGGGTACAGCTATTATCCCGTCATGATTTAATGTTTTCTGTGTCTCACACACTTCAGTATTAACTGTTTTAATATATTTACAGACTGTTTAATAATGTGTTTATTTTTTGTGTTAGGTGCTGGCCTGGTTTGAAGATGGAGAAGAAACCATTACAGCCTTTGTGGAGCCTTTTGTTATCCTGCTAATTCTCATAGCAAATGCGATTGTCGGAGTCTGGCAGGTAAACGGGTTGCATTTACTGCTAAGTTTCATTAAATCAAATTATTATTTTTGAGCCATTGTTAAGAACTCTCATAAATAGGGGCCTCTCAAATGGTAGCTTCTTTTTGCAAATTTAAAATTATCACGTACCAGTGGTTAGTATGATGAGCTTTGCTTAGGAAGTACCTTTGCTGGTAGGTGGGGTGTCACTTTAATGCTGGAAAGATGAGATGTGGGATTTTGTTACCCGACTTTACCCTTCCCAAACTTGGCCTGCTCCACTTCCTACTCACTTGATATATTCTGGTCCATATTAATTAACATGTCCTTTTAAGGAAACACTTTGACTAAGCAGGACAACATTTAGTCTTCAAGACTAAACAAATTGATTATTCTTAATGGTGCTTGTGAGAAGGTATTTTGTTACCTCTATATTTGTGTGCGCAGAGGTTTGGCTTTCCCGAGGATTGAGAAGCAGTTTTTATTTGTCAACATGCCTCAAAATTATAGTCAGGAAGCAAAGGCAGCAATGGTCAAACAGAAAACAACGTATTTTCATTAATAACATTACTTTTTTTTTCTTTTCTTTTTTTTACTGACACCTTTTTGAATATGAATATGGCATATTACCCTGGAGTCAATTATGATAATAAATTATAAATATAAATACACTGACTCCTTGCACCTGCTTGTGGATAATAGTGTTGGATAAACCCAGAAACGGTTGAACAGATTGACACGGTGATCAATGACTCATAATTATGATTTATAGATAACAAGTGACTCATAATCATGATTTATAGATAACAAGTGACTCATAATTGCTGGTAATCTACAAATGACAAACTTTATCCTGGAGGCGTGTGTGGAATATCATTAGCTGTAGGCTAAGGTTATTTTTCTTTATCTTATCATAGATCAAAAGTGTGTTTCCATTGTTCCAAGTGTCTATTTGGATAAACACATCTTTGAAGAACAATCCCTATGATTGTGAGTGACGCCACATTAGGCCAAAAAAGACACCTGGCAGGTTGGGTGGCTCTTTGCTGATTTTTCTTATAAATAAAATATTTGTTGAAGGTTCTGCTGAGTGTGTACATGTGGACTTGTTACTGTTTGGTTGTCTGACTTGGTTTATGTAAACAACGCCTCTGTGAAGGATGTCGGGGTGGAGGAGGCCGAGTCTGCAAGTGCTGCTTTGGATAGTTTCCCTCGACACAGTCGTCGAATGTGATGCTTTTTCAAGCTTTCTTTAACCGTGTAGACCTTTACTGGAAACCATTTTAGTGACCGTCCCTCTTGCTATTCCTTACAAAAGACTTTAACGTCCTTGTGTTGGGTGTCTTGTCTTGCCGTGTCTCGTTGAGCGCTGTCTGACAGCCACGCTGTAATCATTTTATTAACCCAAGGCAAAATCTTTCTTTCAACTAAAAAAAAATCCCAGCCGTTTCCAACATGTCCTAGTGTTAACACAATTCATATATTTCGTGTTTTTGGCTTTGCTTATGTAAATATTTTATACTAATCCATCTATTTTGAATAATCGTGCTCTAACTAAAACACAATTTGTCAAGCTCTTGTACATTGCTCAGTGTTTGCAAGAAATCTACTAGTTTTAAATGCGTTTCCCTTCTATTCCCATTGCTCAGGAGCGAAATGCAGAAAATGCCATCGAAGCGCTCAAGGAGTACGAGCCAGAGATGGGCAAGGTGTACCGGCAGGACAGGAAAAGTGTCCAGAGAATCAAGGCCAGGGACATTATGCCTGGCGACATCGTGGAGGTGGCAGGTATGGTTCTGAGTGTTAAAGGGAAACTTTGGATGATTTGAAGTTGGTTTTGTACGAGGCACTTATCTGTGAATTACCTTCCGTCAACGGCGGTCAGCATGCTAGTTTTCAAGACTTGAGTACCAATACAGGAGCAACGTAATGTACTACTGTGGACGCGGGCAGCAGCTAGAACTATTTTTTATTTAAATATATTTTGCTGCTGACCTTGTCCACAGCGGCACATTGCTTTGCCCCGTGTGGCATTCCTGCCGGTCTCCAAACTAGGGGTGTGCAGACCACCATCTATTCAAAGTCCCTCACATCACATCACTACAAAATATACAAATACCTCGCATCACATCACCCCACTACAAAAATACACTCTTTCCCTTTGAGAGTTGTTTATGATCAACGCTTTGTCCAAAGTGCGCGCGTGTGTCAAAAGTGGCGCCTCTGTGCGGCCTCGGGCACGTGTCCACTGCACGTGCAGCGTCTTTTTATGATTTAAACATATCTTTGGGGGCTCTTTGAAGAAAAAAAGGAGAGCTGAGTAATTAATGGCTATACTTCAACACTCTGATGCTTTTAGTGACCGTAAGAAATGTACTGATGACATTGGTCATCCGCTCTGTAAACACCATGGACAGTGTTATGACACGCGGTTTTAAACGCGCACACAGCTGATCCTTCATCCTGTTCCTCCCTCTTGACAATTTCAGAGTAATAGTCGTAGTACAGCAGTTATGCAACACAAGAGCAGAGGTCCAGTCGTTTTCCCAAAATATTTAGTTCCTGTCCTAAGCTCAACTTGAAGAGTGCCACATGTTTTTTTGGCTCTTGCGTCACTGCTCGTCGTTTCTCTTGTTTTCTTACCGATCGGTCCTTCTCAGTGGGCCTCTTTCTGTCTTATCTATCTTGTTGTCTATCTTTGGATGTTTTTCTTTCTCTGGTAATAATGTAGCTTCCCATAGAAGTTGTATTGTCTTTGTCCCAAAGCGAAGGTTCGTGAAGTAGGGGAAGAGGGAAAGAGATCTTTATTGTGATTAACTTGTCAGAAGCTAAATAAAGAGTTGTGGATTTGCCCCAATGAGTCAACATTGGGTCACTCTCTATGGCTTGAATGAACTTGAATAATCAACTATGTTACTACTTTAGACGTAGAGTTGCAATAATTGAGCCATCACAAGTTCAGAAGCTGCGTCTGAGCTTTTGTTTTTAAGTGGTGTCCTGAGTGATTTATTGTCTTTGTGTCCTGCTTTGTTTTCATATTATTGCTCTTTTAGAGCATTTCCTAAAGGATAGGATTCTTAGTCTACCAACTATTTCCTTCTGAAATGTTTTTCGTCAATGAGTGCTTATTTGTCACAATTCAGTGTTTTTGCTGCGTTTCATGAATGTTTTTTTCTGCAGTCCTATGAATTGTGTATCATTAACCACAATTTAGCTTTTTCTGGTGTTTCGGGTCACATCATCAAATGCCAGCCCTGACCCCGTATGCATCCCTGGCATCATTCTAAGGTGCCAGCTTAATGGGAAAGGATCGAGGTCACGGCCGCATAGTGCATTCTCATCTCAGAGAAAATAGTTCAAGATTATCTCAATATTGTGGCCTTTGGTGCATAATTCCAATTTTTACTATATTTAAGCTGAGAATGCTGGGGGGGGGGGGGGGGGGGGGCACGTTGGGTCAAACCATCCTGATATGGTGGGAGGGGGGACTCTGAGTTTTTAGGTTAATTAAATTAAATTGCCTACTTAATATACAATTCAGTTTATGAACTTACACTGTTGTTTTGTTAAATATTTATTAAATAACTATTTTTAAAGGATTTTTTTAATGGATGCTAATTTTAAATAGATTAAAAAAAAATCTCACGTACCCCCTGGAGTGCCTTCACGTACCCCCAGGGGTACGCGGACCCCCATTTGAGAACCACTGGACTAATGGACGGAGCTTAATTAACAAAGTTAATGCCACTTTAAAAGTAATCGGCTTGCCGTCTGTTGTATATAGTGGTCTATAAGTTGTGGTGGTTTATCACACTATATGACTAGCCGGCAACAGAGGGTCACACACTGTCGGATCGTTCACTTCTTTCCCTGATGAGGTCTCCTAACCAGTGTCATGAAAACACATGAGTTGAGTGACATGGGCCCAGGGGTGCTTGTAGACGATCTTGTTGACGCACCGTTATTATTTTTTTATGCTTGCAAACAGCCAACAACTTGGGTGTAACGACAACTCTGGCTCATTGTTCCTGTTGTTCCAGGCGACATAAAACACTAGCAGTAAAAAAAGATACAGCTTCTTAAAGTGGAAGTGGACTACTCTTTATTGGCACTATTGAGCACGGAGTAGGGACGTATGGGTGAAATGACTAGAGCATCAATGTCCCTGTGTACTGAAGCTGCTTTCAGAAGCCAACAATATATCTTTTTCAATTTTCGATTTAAGTGTTTCACATAAAACTTAATTTCACTTGGTTTTCCTGGTTATCTGCAGCTGTGCTCTGTTTCAGACTTGTGTTTCCCACTTCATAATGACTCTGTCCCCTCAGTTGAGCCGTTCAGACGCTGTTTCGGTCTCCCGAGTACGGCACGGTTTCATTAAAAACCCAAAGTGAGTTAACTGTTTTTTTATTACTGCCAGCACTCTGAGGAAGCAGCGCCAAATTCTTTGCTTTCGAGTCGCTTTTGTTTTACTGTGCAATTCTTTATTGGACGAGATGTTCTACAAGTCTGTTGCCAGAGTGACAGCCTTGACCCTTTAGCAACAACATCCTGCGCTTAAGAAATAAACGAGTTAAATTTCCTTCCCACTTTTTCTGGTCCCGTGATTTAATGCCGCCTGGCTCTATGGAACCTGTATGTGTGTGTAAGACAGATGCCCTCTGTTCCTTTGGTTCTATTTTAACCATCAATGTTGACGGAGGCGGCATGATGGGATGTAATGTTTAGAAAGGGGACAGATTCAGTTTGGTAAATAATGTGTGTCCACATGGCCAGATTTCCCCTCTTATCTGTCTCTTGTCATCACCCAGGCCATTCGTCTCTGCCTTACCTCTGCTGACTGTCTATTCCTCTTGTCCACCCTCTCCGTGTTCAAATAATGGAGCTTTTACATTTTCAAAGGAACAAGCAGAGAGGATATGTAATGCACAGTGTCGTGTTTGTTAAGGTTTGATCTGATTTGTATTTGTTCCCTTCATAAGAGTGGAAGAGCCGTTGAGGCCTGGAGGAACATATGAAAGGTCCCAGAGGGCTGAAGACTACGCGCTAGCACATCTGAGAGCCCCAGTCACGGCAAGAGAAAATATACAACCGCTTAAGATTCACTAGATGAAGACCCCATGATTTGTTATGTACTGTCGGCTGCGCTATAATTCAAATCCAAAGGATTTATATTGGTTTGGTTGTCTTTGCTAAATTGTCTTGACTCATCACAAGAATCGAGGTTTATACCACTAATGACATGGAGATGGGGCTTTGACCATGGTTAGTAGGAGGAGGGAACGGTAGAGATGCTGACGTTGGATAGGATGGGAAAATGGACTGACTTGCGTGCCTCACTCTAGGGAACGTGAAACTCCCTCTGTTCACTTGGGAGAAAGAGGTCGCTATCCCCGAGGCTGCCCATCGCACAGAGAGAGAGCATGTGAAGGGACATGAAAGGAAAGATGTCACTCCAAGTCGAGACAGCTGCTAGTTTTGGGGGAGTGAAAATTCAATGCTTGTATAATATATATTATATACAGTATTTTCTATTTAAATTAAAATATTTTTTTAAGACATTTTACCAAGTTATTATTATTTTTATTTTTATTTTTTTTAAACATAATCAATTAATTGTATGGCTATGTTTAAAAAAAAAAACCCGCATAAACTAAAGATCCCAGTCTCCTCCACACAGTTACTAATCAAACTCTAGTATCGGTTCGATCGGACCGTTTCCAAAGCACAGGTATGATTATTGGTCTCTGGACTGAAAGTCAGATCAGTGCATCCCTACATATTATTGTAACTCACGATTTGTTCTTTGAAATGTAATAGTCATTACCAGTGGAAATGGGTTTGTCATGTCGGTGAACACAACGTATTTCTGGAAATCAAGATTACCAACATACCTGTTTGATACAGGTTTAAATTTAGAAGGCTGTAATAATTGGATGTCTTATGTCACCAACCGGCCCTCCGTCTGACAGCGCCGGCCTCCACTTCGTTCTGTGCTTCACAGAACACCTAAAGTGGACTCTAATGCGTCAAATCAATCTTCACTGACTGAGATTTATACTCATTATCTATTCACACATGGTTTCCACACCCAGAATGCAACACTACTGATCACGATCTGTATATTCACACTCATGGTGTGGATGTTGCAGGTTTTCAGAGCTTTTTGGGGATTTGTATTCGGCGTCGATTTTAATCCAAGACGCCGGCACTTTGGCAGAGTTGAAATGTACATTTAATATAATAATAATAACTTTATTTATACAGCACTTTTAAAAACAAAGTTTACGAAGTGCTCTACAGATAGACAAAGCATAAACACAACTTAAATGGCGGCAAACAAAAAAGACCATACCATAAAAGCATTGAATACAACTAAAACCAAACAAATGGGCAATTAAAATAAAAACTTAAAAGGACGACATCACTTAAAAGCAGTTCTATAAAAGTGGGTTTTAATTAGTGATTTAAAAGAAGTCATTTATTCTGCCAGCCTATAAGTTTCTTTTTATTGTTGAGTATATTCATCTAGCAAACTATACCTACCTTTTTGTAGTGTTACAATAGCAGTATCACTTTATTCAATGTGTCCATCCAGGCAAATTGGTAGTGCCAAATGTTATAAAAAAACTAAACACATTTGATGTGATTTCAAATCGTCCAAAATAATGTTGTATGGTCGATACGTGCGACGCATTGAGCGGGCAGCGCGCCGTGTGCTGAGTGGGCCGGTCAGACGGTAACTCCTGGGCCACTTTCTTCCCCCTGCTCCGCCCCTGGTTCCTGCGACTGCAGTGCCTCGTCTTCTTCCCTCATGCCTCTTCGTCTTCATCGTCACCTGTCTGAGAGGGATCTAGTTGGATGTCAGGGCGGCGGCCATGAAGTGGCTTTGACGGCCTCTAGTCTAGTGGAGGACCACATTTGGTAGTGCAGCCGGTACAGTGCAGGAACATTATTGCTCGCCATAAACTCTGCATTTCCACATGCTACAGCAATAACGTAGATCTTCGGGTTCCATTATAGTTTAAACTATATTTGGGAGAATATACTCCGGTCTCTGTCACAAACTCATGAGCGTTGTGAATGAATGAACAGCTTGTCTCCCTACTTATTTTCAACTCCTATTACGTATAGCGGATTCTCCTGGCTTAAAACTGATTTTTTTTTTCTTTTTCATAATTCCCCCTCCCCCAAATCCAGCAGCACGTTTGCAAATTATCAAAATAGTTTTCCCATTTTTGGACCTGTATTCTGCAGGACTCCTCTAATCCCCCTTCCCATTTTCTCCAGAGGGATCTCATTAGAGCCTCCGGGTCAGGCTCCATATTGCTTTTAGCTTCGCCCCTTCAACCTGTGAGACGTCTTACTCTGAAAGTAATATTTCACTTTAGTACAACAGTGGCATTTTCTATCAAGCTTTTAGGATTTCATTAGAATGTCCGCCGTCTAAGGTGGGTGCTGGGGGCACCCTTTAACTGACAGGGCAGTATTCAACAGGAACATGAGGGCTTCGAGACTTGAATGTACTTTTACAGATTCCTCTTCAGAACATTCTTGCCGGATATATTCTTGAATCTGTTTCATTGATGTGTTTTTTTTTTTTTTTTTTCCCCAGTCCCGTGATCCCATAAAAGGGCTTTCAAATTATACAACTCATGAATAATATAACTTTAAGCGGATGTGCGATTGAATGTCAAACATCGTCCGATGTTTAAATACTTTTTGTCTTTTATCAAAACACGGCGCTGAGAGGGTTATTCTCTTTTTATCAGCCCAGATCAGAGCCAAACCGTATGAAGTCCAGAGTGAAGCAGTTTGATACCCTTTTAAGCCAAGTTAATAAACGCTGCGGGGTTTAATGGTGCTCCTCGGCTCTCTGAAGAGGAGACACTTGCTTGGAATTTTGAGTATATTTACGTTGGACGTTTGTTTTACTGGGGATTGATAAACCTTGTGTTAGTGGAAAGAATGAGCAGCGATCTATTTGTGTCCTGTTTAGGAGAAGAGTGGAACATTAATATATTTCTTAATGCGTTACTTTCATTTAGCCTCTTACCAACACATAACTCGTTATTAGATTGCTTATTTCATCACTCCCAAGGAGCATGAGTTAATACAGCATCGATTTGATTTTTAAAAGACTTCCGTGTGTGTGTGTGTGAACTGGCTTTTGTTTGTAGTGCTTATCTTATCTCTATGCAGGTATTGCATCCTTTGTCATTAATTACAAAGGTCTCCTTTACAGTATTTGATCACTCTGAACGTCACTCATCCACTGTTATCGCTGTCGTTGTGCAACATAACATCCGCCTGTAGTCGTGCTATAAACGATGCTTTTAAAACGTAAAGGGGTATTTAAGTGTCTGTTCTGCCTCGTTTCTGTCCAGTCGGTGATAAGGTGCCAGCAGACATCAGACTGACTTCCATTACGTCAACAACGCTGAGGGTCGACCAATCTATTCTCACAGGTAAAGCCATTTCGTTATTGTTTAGCCAATTTTTGTGTGAGCCATCTCTTCATGTTTGAGCCTCTGCGCCCTTACACGGTTATACAGTGTGTATGTTCCCAGTACAACACAATATCTAGACAGTTTCTCAGCCTGCCATTTAATCAAACCTGAGACACGGACCACGAATATGCAATTTCCTCCTCGCACATGTCCTCAATACTCCCCGTTGTCATGGCCGTTTAGTCGAAAGCAAAACAAAATGAGAAAGTAAATGCATGCATCTCTTGATGGACATCGGTTTAGATGGAGGAGAGAATATTGCATGATGTATGCATGAGAGAAGAGGTTTATGTGAATTAAGTCCTCAAGGCACTTTTCTTCCTTTGCTGCCTTAATTGGTAGCAAGTTCCATGGGATATTTTAGTGTTTCAGCTGTTTTCCTTTCCCCATTCACGGCCATGGAGCTCATCAATTTCTCACTGCCGTACTCAATCAGTGCAGTTGATTAGATGCACAGACGCGCGCACAAACGGTGCATCACTTAAAAAGCAGCGGCAATGCTGTATTTGATAATTGCTCAATCAGCTGCCTCTTCCACACATCTGCCTAAAGCGTCAACTAAGAGTCACATCGACCACTTTCCTCTTAACCGTGTAGAAACTCTCACCGATTCCTTCTCGTGTCCTTTGTTTCCGCTTCCTGCAGGAGAGTCTGTGTCTGTAATTAAACACACTGACCCTGTGCCCGACCCGCGTGCCGTCAACCAGGACAAGAAGAACATGCTCTTTTCTGTGAGTAACTCGCAACGCCATTCAAGTCTTTTCAGTATTATTTACACTTGTGTCTGTCCACACCTATAAAGCCAATTTTCTTTTGCTCAGGATCTTCTTACTCGTCCTTTTTTTATTTTGAACCCATCCCCTTTTTCTGTCCGTTTGTCTATTTAAGAGTTGCATCACATTTGGAAAGTAATGAGATAATATTTCATGTCTTTTCTAGTTCAGTCTCGTTCATGCATGAAACATACAATAGCATGTGTCCATTCCAATAAATGTATATGGCCGAGGGTCCGAAATTGCTTCCATGGCAGCGACTACTGCTTCCAAACTTTATTTAGTAATGTAATATATCTACTTTCTCCATGTTGAATCTCATCTGTGTGTGTTTTTGTGACATGTCTCGAAATAGTTGCTCAATGGGTCATGCTGTTCTGCTTTTGGCCTCTCCCTCCACAGGGCACCAACATCGCGGCCGGTAAAGCCATCGGCGTCGTCGTGGCCACAGGCGGCAACACGGAGATCGGCAAAATCCGTGATGAGATGGCCGCGACCGAGCAGGAGCGGACGCCGCTGCAGCAGAAGCTGGACGAGTTCGGACAGCAACTATCCAAGGTCATTTAGGTTACACTGATCTCTCCCTGGGTTTCCTTTTGCTTTTACTCCAGTAAATCATGATCAATCCTCATTTATAACATTGATTTCAGTTATGGTTAATTGTTTGCTCGGAATACGGTCTTTCAATTTAAACTATTGTCATTTAAGGTTATTACATTGATCTGCATTGCTGTGTGGATGATCAATATTGGACATTTCAACGACCCTGTCCACGGAGGCTCCTGGATCCGAGGTGCCGTCTACTACTTTAAGATCGCCGTGGCTCTGGCGGTCGCTGCTATTCCTGAGGGTAAGCTGCAGCGCTACAGTACATACAGCCTTGCCCGTGACATGCTTGATGCCCTGAGGTTCCTATGCTGCGCCTGTATTCTGACCGTTCCTTACTGTGTACTTTCAGTGCAGGGACAACGAATATCGTTATCCTCTTCAAATTAATGAATATAAATCGGGGTTCGTACGGTCATGGAAAACCTGGAAAAGTCATGGAATTTTAAAATGGTCATTTCCAGGCCTGGAAAAGTCATGGAAAAAACTTAAATCATAAAAGTCATGGAAATTTGTTAAAATCAAATGTTTATTTACGCCGTGTTTGAAATAATTAATGTGATTTTTAAAGAAAGACGCTCAAAATATAAGCCGGCGTACGCAATCAATACGTAAAATGTTATAAATGTTTCATGTTTATACCAAGATTTCAGTTTGGTCATGGACATTTGGTGAAAAGTCATGGAAAAGTCATAGAAAAGTCATGAAAATCCATTGGTCAAAATGTGTAAGAACCCTGATTAATGTATTTCTCAGTTTCTTTCCGTCACTGCTGAGCTCCTTTCCTGTGTTTTAACCCTGTTATTTCTCACCAGGTCTGCCTGCCGTCATCACTACTTGCCTGGCCTTAGGGACGCGGCGCATGGCCAAGAAGAATGCCATTGTCCGCAGTTTGCCGTCGGTGGAGACCCTCGGCTGCACATCGGTCATCTGCTCTGACAAGACTGGCACGCTGACCACCAATCAGATGTCTGTGTGCAGGGTAAGAGAAAAGTAAACGGAGGCAGAGAATGAGCGTAGAAGTAAGACGTGAAACAAGAATTTCCCGCATTGTTTGGACTGATGTTGCAACCGCAATATGACTTCATTTTTTTTAATATCATTATTTTTGTTTTCATGGAAAAACAATATTATGATTATGGTTGGATTTTGTGGACATAAAGAAAGATGAAAGTATTCTGCAAAACGTGTTTACACCACGACACTTATGCAACGCGACTATTTATTTTGACACATAATTTACCTTGAACAAAATGTGCCTCCACGCTGCGTTGATGTAACTTTAAAAAATACGTCAAACGTGAACGCATTTACAATCTGTAAGAGCCGCCGGCGCTGGCCATTTGCCTGACGTCTGAGAAGCTTTCACGTCTAACATTTTCATTTCTAAAATAAAGAACCCCATGTTGTTTGGATCACAGTGAATAATGAAGAATGTAGGTCTGCTCGTTAAGAAAGGAAATCGGATCAAATGTTTTGTATACACATTTCCCCTTAGAGTATGAGGCTATATTAACTGTTATCTACTTACTGTATTGTTTATTCTTACAAGATTGGTTGCACCCAGTTCATTTTCTGACATTATATTTTCCCTTCCTGCTCCATCCCTCCATCTTTCTTGCTGCTACTCCTCCGCCCGTTATCTCGTTGGTCTCTCCCCCTTCTTCCCACCTTATTCCACCCTCCTCCCCCTTTCTTCCCTGTTTGTTCAGACAGCATGCTCATCAGTATGCAGTAGTTACTCACTTGCAGTAGAGTTGCATAACTGACCTTGTGTTGAAATATTCTCTCTCCTCATTTTCAAAGACCTCATTTTCTTTAAACCAAAGGATGTTTTTCTTGGCTATTTGAAAGTCACTGATGGATAAGTGTGTGCTCGCCTTGTCTAAATGTCTTCTGTCCGACTAGAGCAGTGCCAACATGTTGGCGCCTCGAGTGACTACTGACGTCACTGTTTTCTTTCTCCGTCTTGCCGGTGCCTGAGGGCAGTGTAGCCGTAATGCCAGCTCATTTTATTCAAATATTTCTATTTACATCCTTGTTCCGTCCTGCTCCCTTCAATGTTGAGCGACTGCGCTGCTTTTTATGTAAAAGAGAATGCAATGCGTACGCTTGACATCGACTGTTTGAGTGTCTTCAATTTGGATAGGGAACAAAATAATAATTTAATCTATTCATCATTGTGGGTAATGAAATTATGCACTTTGCACTTTCAATTCAAAAACGGAATACATTCTCTGAAAATCTTAAATAAACCAGCCTCCTTACTCAAAGGTTTGAACACTGGAGATCAAACTATTTCCGCCCGAGTCATTCACCTCCAGACACTGTGTATATGCGGTGTGACTGCAGGTAGAGAAACTCTGTGTCTGCCTTGTGTAAGATGACATTTATGGACTCTTCCCACCAGAGTACTTGGTGTCTGCTTTTCCTCAGCATTTCATTATTGTACTCTTCCTCTCTGCTCCAGCGGCCTCATGCTGTGAAGCTTTCTTTCCTCTGGGTGTTGGTCTGCTGCCACCTGCTGGAGGCAGAAGCTCTGCTTTTCTTTCCTATTTTGTGCATTTAGTCCTAAGTTATACGATGGAATAGATGCAGCGCTTTAAATTCGGCAACGCATATTGTTGTGTGTTTTGTGTGAGTGTTGAGTACTAATAGTTTGTACAATGTTTGTTTCCAGATGTTCATCATTGATCAGGCAGAGGGCGATCATTGTTCATTAAAGGACTTCACTATTTCTGGCTCCACATATGCACCAGATGGACAAGTGTGAGTATTTGGTCTCATAAGCGCTCTACAATATAAAAATGATGCATGCAGAATGATATAAAATCACACTAATCGAAAGGTTATTTTCTGCGGTCAAGAATTATTTTTGCAATGCTTTGATTTATTCCATGTGGGTCTCGACAAGTTACACATGCACGCCTCTTCTCCGCCGGGTTTTGAATGGAAACGGCACAATTGTCTCTTTAGTTGGTGACTGTCTAAATCTGTTTTGTTTAGGTTCCATGATGACAAACCAGTGAAATGTTCCCAGTATGATGCTCTGGTGGAGCTGGCCTCCATCTGTGCCCTCTGTAATGATTCCTCTTTGGACTATAATGAGGTTGGTAATGAATCCTTTTGCTTGTTAACTGGCACCGAACCCTTCTGTGGCTCTGACGATGGTTTACATGTTTTGTTTGACAATTTCAGATAAAGATTGACCAAATGCCTTCTGCTTTTCTGTGTGTGTCTAGGCCAAAGGTGTGTTTGAGAAGGTGGGTGAGGCCACCGAGACGGCTCTCACATGCCTGGTGGAGAAGATGAACGTGTTTGATACGGATGTCAAAGGCCTGACCAAGATCGAGCGAGCCAACGCCTGTAATTCTGTACGTAACCCCCTTTTTTTTTCATAGTAATTTCCTGGCAATAGAATGTTAAACAGTGTTTTTGTTTTGATGAAAAATATGAGACGACCCAAATGCAGAAAAACTAACTGCCATTGTGTTTTATTTCAACTTTAGGTGATCAAGCAGCTGATGAAGAAAGAGTTTACTCTGGAATTTACAAGAGACAGGAAGTCCATGTCTGTGTACTGCACTGCTAATAAGGCCCGCTCCTCTGTGGGCAAGATGTTTGTAAAGGTACGGAATGGAGAATAACTGTCTGTATTTGAATTGTCCAAGGTGGTGACATGCAGAATATTAACTGGTGATATTAACAGAGTTATTGTTGAGCAGTTTTTTCCCCCCTGGAAAGCCATCGATTCTATTAGAATTAATGTTTTTCATTATTTTGATAAAGAAAAGCTTCTAAATCCCTGTTAGTGTTGGGAGCATTTTAAGTATTCTTTTGCTAAAAATTGTACAAAATATGACGTTTTCCTTTATTGAAAGTGGCTTGCACCTTTTTGTGTTCTCATCCTCTGTCCACGCCTGCTCGCAGGGTGCCCCCGAGGGAGTGATTGACAGATGCTCACACATCCGCGTCGGCAGCAGCAAGCTGCCCATGACCCCCGGCATTAAGGAGAAGCTGATGTCTGTGATCAGGGAATATGGAACTGGCAGGGACACGCTGCGCTGCCTGGCTCTCGCCACACGAGACCAGCGCATGAGCAAGGACGAGCTGAAGCTGGAGGACACCGCCCGCTTCGTGGAATATGAGGTGAGAGCCGCCACAGATTAATATGGTGGGCGGGTTCACCTCCTTCAGGTGTGACATCGTTGTCTGACGGTTCCGAGTGAGAATAAGCGAAATGATCTGAATGTTGCATCTATTTCTCTTCATCCTCCAGACTGACCTGACATTCGTTGGCTGCGTGGGCATGCTGGATCCTCCCAGGGCCGAGGTGGCAGCCTCCATTAGACTCTGCCGCCTTGCAGGCATCAGAGTAATTATGATCACTGGGGACAACAAGGGTACGTAGAGCCACATCTGCAGAGAGAGAATGTTAACCCCTTCGTGAAAGGTTCATTCTAACTGGCAGGGCAACATTGAACTACGACGCACAGGAAAATGGTTTGCACACTTACCGCAAGAAGTAAACATGCTTTTTTAAATTTCCGTATCCTAGGGACGGCAGTGGCCATCTGCAGACGTATTGGAATCTTTGGCGAGAACGATGATGTTTCCAGCATGGCGTTCACTGGCCGGGAGTTTGATGATCTGTCACCTGCTGCCCAAAGAGAAGCGGTGGTCAAGGCCCGCTGCTATGCCCGCGTTGAGCCGTCGCATAAATCCAAGATTATTGAGTATCTGCAGTCCTATGATGAGATTACAGCCATGGTAAGCCAATTCCCAAGTGTTTAGGACCTTTGACTGCTGATGCAACATGTACTATCTACCATCCATTTGATGAGCCAGATAAGATCGATGCTTGCCTAGCAGGATGTTTTATGTAAAATAGTGTCTCATACCTTCTTGTGTTCCCTCCTTTCAGACTGGTGATGGCGTTAACGACGCTCCCGCTCTCAAGAAGGCTGAAATTGGTATCGCGATGGGCTCCGGCACCGCTGTGGCCAAGAGCGCCTCCGAGATGGTTCTGGCCGATGACAACTTCTCCACCATCGTAGCTGCGGTTGAGGAAGGCCGAGCCATTTATAACAACATGAAGCAGTTCATCAGATACCTCATCTCTTCCAATGTGGGAGAAGTTGTTTGGTAGGGATGACTGCCGTATACAAAGACACCCGCTAATTCCTCTAGAAGTGAAATGCCCCCTGACGTACATTATACTCCAGCATCACACACTTCACGTCATAACCATGCTGCTTTTGTGTGTAGCATCTTCCTGACTGCGGCGCTGGGCTTCCCCGAAGCCCTGATCCCAGTTCAGCTGCTCTGGGTCAACCTGGTGACCGACGGTTTGCCCGCCACTGCTTTGGGCTTCAACCCCCCCGACCTGGACATCATGAGCAAGCCACCGCGCAACGCCCGCGAGCCCCTCATCTCCGGATGGCTCTTCTTCAGATACCTCGCCATCGGATGTAAGTGGTTGCCGTTCTTTGCCGTATCGACTCAACGCGAATAATTCGGGTCACCAAATTTGAGCTCGTACTCGGTTTATTTAGTTTAAAGGGCTGGTGAGTGTCAGCCATCACAGGCCACTGTACACTAGGACTGCATTCACAGGGTTCGTACGGTCATGGAAAACCTGGAAAAGTCATGGAATTTTAAAATGGTCATTTCCAAGCCTGGAAAAGTCATGGAAAAAACGTAAATGATAAAAGTTTTGGAAAAGTCATGGAAATGTGTTATCACATTTTCATTTGAGTTTGAGTTCATGGAGTTTGAAATAATTAATATGTTTTTTAAAGAAAGACGCTCAAAATATAAGCCGGCGTACGCTTTCAATAGGCTACATTTTCTAAATGTTTCATGTTTATACTGAGATTTCATTTTAGTCATGGATATTTGGTTTAAAGTCCTGGAAAAGTCCTGGAAATCTATTGGTCAAAATATGTAAGAACACTGCATTCATCTTTAAAGGGAACATCTACCCACAGTTTGACTTTGTCTTGTATTCATGTAGCCAGACATCTAAGCGTGTGAATGACTTCTTCGTTGGTTCGATCACCAGGTTACGTTGGTGCTGCCACCGTTGGCGCTGCTTCCTGGTGGTTTGTTGCTGCTGAGGACGGCCCACGGATCACGTTTTACCAGCTGGTACGAGTCGCAGCCAAATAACTACCGTCATGCCAATAATGTACACTTTAACACAAAGTTAATCTGCCGGTGGCTTTGATCTGTTCATAGAGCCACTTCCTGCAGTGCAGCCCAGAGAACCCGGACTTCGCCAATCTGGACTGTAAGGTGTTTGAGTCCCCTTACCCGATGACCATGGCCTTGTCTGTGCTGGTCACCATTGAGATGTGCAATGCCCTAAACAGGTTAGTTTGAGCAAGGCATCACCTACTTTGTTTTTAATTTAAAAATGTTCCAATATTCTTTTCCTGCAAGCCTCACTGTCATTTCACTTGTTTTGTTAAATTTCTCTGACAATTTCCTGGATTTCATTCCACACACAGACCCTATGTTTTACATGAATGAATGACCATTCAATGCAGTACTCGTAAGCAACGATGTCAATTAGTGTGTTTTTGACAAACCTGTCGATGTGTCTTTTTGCTCAGTGTGTCAGAGAACCAGTCGTTGCTGAGGATGCCTCCCTGGGAGAACGTGTGGCTGCTGGGAGCCATCTGCCTCTCCATGACCCTTCACTTCCTCATCCTCTATGTGGAGCCTCTCCCAGTGAGGCGCTTTTCTTTTACTTTGCCAAACCGTTGACGATGCTGAGATGAGTCACGGAAGCCGTGTTGCAACGCGCAGACCGAACCTTGATCTCTGTGTCGTGTGCTTCCTTTCAGATCATCTTCCAGATCACCCCGCTGAATCTGACACAATGGCTGACGGTGCTCAAGATGTCGCTGCCCGTGATTCTACTCGACGAGATTCTGAAGTTTGCCTCCAGGCACTACCTGGAGTTCGGTAAAGAACAGGAGAAGCCCGACGGATGCAAAGGCTGCTGCCTGTCTGCATGCGTGGAGGGCATCTCCTGGCCCTTCGTAGCCGTGTCCCTCCCCCTGGTCCTTTGGATCTACAGCACCGACACTAACATGGCCGACATGTTCTGGTCCTGACTGACTTGAGCACAACTTCGACTTTTCCATTTCCTCCTCGCCCCCACCGCCATCACCTCCCTCTGTCCTCTGTCCTCTCTGGCTTCCTTCGTGTGCATAGCTTGCGAGTGTGCTTGTTTGTAGAGTTAGTGTGTGTACACTTGTGTGTGTGTGTGTGTGTGTGTGTGTGTGTGTGTGAGAAGGACCAACTTTAACTCATGAATGGAACAAATGGTATAAGATGTTAACATTGAGAAGTCACCTGTTTTGAGTTGGGATGGCATTTCTGGATGGGTGAGTGTTAGAAGACCATCACTCCTGTAGCTGTGGACTTTGTTGCTGGTTTGAACAAATATATACTGTTGACAGTTATTTTCTTTGTATTATTGTTAATATTGCCTTTTACGGTTTATATTTTTTATGATTTGGGGAATATCGGTTGTCTTAAGTCACTACAGTAACGACAGCTAATTATTTTGTCTTCGCTTCCCTCTTCACGAAGAGATCATTAAGATAGCAGAAACCCATTGATCTGTACAAAGATAGAATTTTATGCAACCTTTTATTTTTTGAATGGCTTCGTCACTCGTTTGACTCGTGTGTCTCCGACACACCGCCTTCATTTCTGTTCTCATGTTTACCATTGTGTCTTCAGTATGAACTCGGAACCCTCTCAGAGAGGACGAGCTCCGTGTGGCGGACGAGGACGAGGAAAGGTTTGGGAGTGAACGTTCCAATGCTCCGCTTAAACAAACAAAAACAAAAAAAAGTAAAATCAAAAGCCGCATGTCCTGTGACCAAGCATGAACTGTATGTGGTTTCTCATTCCTAATTTAATTGTGATTGTCTTCCCCCCCCGCGCCCCCCCAATGTTAAGTATACATTAACTTCATGGATGTGTTTTTTTTTTTTACTATAATTTGAAAACAAGCCAGTTTTTCTGCACTGGGCAGAGCACAGCTACCTCAATGTGATACAACAAGATATTTCTTTGCTCATCTCTAGATGGTTTCCTCGACAGTCTTGCTAAAGCGTAACATCTGAGGTGTGCCCCTATTTACTTGTGCAGAAAACGAGAACAACATTTTCCCTTCCCTTTAACGATATTAAGGATATATTTTGTTTGTGTTGATTTTTGACTTTCATTAATATTTGTACTTTGCTTTGGAGACAGAACCGAGTGGGGATGATGTATATTAATAACCATCTCCATAGCGTTTGATTCAAAGGACGGTAATATTCAAATCCTAAGAAAACAATACTAATGCTGAACGTAATCCAAATGAACTTGGATTGCAAATAAGAACCTAAAATGTTGTTTTTTTTACTTCAAGGAAAAATACACCCATAAACCTTTGAATCAAAGTGTTTTCTGTCTTTATTTAATATGATTGAGGCCTATGGCTGTCAACATCGTTCATAACCAATGTTTTGTGTGTGTGTGTGTGTGCGTGCGTGTGTGTGCATATAATACTTGAATAGAAATAATGTCAGACCTTGGCACAACATGACGGGCAGGAGATCGCCCACCACAAAGAACTCGTGTCTGTCTGACTCTGACGGGCTTCACTAGTCGGCGTGTTTAGTTGTACGTGTTGAAACGGAGTCCGTGACGTCAGCTGCACTCATCTCAGACCACTTGAGCTTAATTACGTTGCGTGTGAAATCTAAGCATGTTTCTTTGGGTATAAGCCTGGGCGTGTGCGTGTGTTCCACTTAACAACTGTGTGCTTTCCTTCCTCAATGCCTTCCATTGGCTCCCCTGCCACTAGAGTGAGTATCCATTTGCTTTGATCACACTACTAAATCACTTCATTAGACTCTAATGAAACTCCACAGCAGAGACGCATTCCAACAGGGAAGCATTTTGGGAAATGGTCAAAGTCACTGAAAGGAGTCGTAAGTCCAGTAGTGAGAGAGTAGTCATGTGTTGAGCTATACAGATTAACATGGATTAGGGGTTGGCATTGCCCACGTTCGCTATTGTGAATGTCACTGCTGTTCTTTTCACCTGCCGTTAATCCCCACCAAATATAATCTATATCGGTAGTGTGGTGGACAAATGTAACGGTTTACAGTCTTTGGTACTAATGTGTATTCCCTCTTTTTTTTTTTTTTAGGTTGGCTCTCATAAAAGCTTGGTGAATTGTAAAGAGTGGGCTCAGAGGCTGGAGTAGCCCACTGTCCAGCATGTGTGCTCACTCTTAATTCTGCACAGCGCTGACATGTGATGACCAGGTGTGTGTGTCTGTGTGTGTTTGTGTGTACCCACACTTGCACAGACAAAAAAGGACATGTTTTCACAGGAATGAGACCAAATACATAAGAGTACTTTAAAGTGGTTGGGCTGGAAATACACTTCTTGTTGCACCACACACGCACACTTAACACACTTATACCTCTGTGTGCAAATGCTATATCGTTATGACACTATTCCAGTTTTTTTTGTGTGCCCTCACCGTTCCTTGCATGAAGATCTTGTTTCCAACTTCCATGGTAGCTCGTCACGTAGAGACTCTTTGATCTTTAACAACGGGGTTGAACGCTCTTAGCAGTGTACAAAACATTCTTGCATGCGTTTCAGCTGTATGTAGGCTTTGCAATTTGTATTTATAGATTCTAATGTATAATACTCAAATGACATTAAGATGGTTTTAAGACGGCTATATCGTAGATATGTAAATCACTGTTTTTAATTGTAACAGTTTGAGTAATTAGCACAATATTGGACATGGCGAGATGACTCATGCTGAACTTAACTGCTCGACTTGAGTTTTTTATTTTTTATTTCCCCTTTTGACTACTGTAGGCTGAACTCTGATCATTTACTTTCTAATGAAGCAGTCCTTTGCAATAAGGACAACAGACACTTTGATTCATAGGTAATCCTGCAATACAACAGTGTTGTCTTATTGCCTCTGCATTATTATTATTATTATTATTATTATTATTATTATGTTTATGTATCTTTATCAATTGCTGTAAAACTGTGATTTAAAGTGAGGGGACCTGTGGCGGCCCCCTCAGCGACACCTGATCGGACAACAATAACATGTAAAAAGCCGATCATTATTGATGACTAATAATGGTTGTACATGCATTACTGAGGTTGTGGTTTCAGGTAAATAAAACAACATAGTATTTGAATTGTATCCTTTTGCATTCTTGCATAGCCTCTGTTATTCCAACGTCTTATACAGTTCTTCATTTATATACGATTAAAACACCAATGCAACTGGTTTAATAGTTTTGGGAATTTCTGCACTGAGAATTTAAAATAAAAGTCTGGAACCCGGAGTCAAGATGGAGCTTCTTGAAAAATATTGATAACGGTCGGACACATGTGACATTTCACCACTAGGTGGCAGCGTTGAGGTAAAGATGGCGACAGCAGCCGCGTGCTTAACACCTGCATTGACAGGTACGACCACGAGCTTTAAAGGAACCCAAGAGGAAGAGGAAGAGGAGGCTAATATCCGGGACATTAGCCGCTGCAGCACGGCAATGTTGAGACAAGTGGTAGCTTAATGGTTCCTCAAAATATAACAAAAATATAAATATGTAAAAACATGCATCTGTATCCGCGGATGCCGGCCCACGTGACCGCAGTCTGAAGTAATATATGTGATTTGTAGGCTTCAAGTAGCTGCTGGGGGTGCGCGAGCACACACACACACACACCAGCACACATGCAGTAGAATAAAGAAAAACAGCAACATAACAAATGTCTTATGTTGCTCATGCAGATCATATATTGTTCTTCTAAAAACATACAAGATAAACGTAAACGGTTACGGTTTGCTATCCGCGGGGGCGGAGGGCTCTGTCTCTTTAACCAGCGGGCTGCTCTGGCCCCTCCCACTCCCGCAGCCCTCCAGTGCTGCTGGCCTGAGATGGGAGCGCACACAGCGGCACCATCACGGCCGGAGAAACGGGATAACCCTGGAAAAGAACCGATCCGCACAACAATACCACATCGGTACGGCGGCGCGGAGGGCGGGAGGAACAATGGCGCAACGGAACAATTGATTCACCCGGACCCCACCGCTTGATCGCGTTCTCCGAGCAACTCCGATGTTGTCGTCGCTTGTGTTTTGCGCTTTTTATCCTTTCTCCTTGAGCGCTGCTGGTACAAAGGCGCTCGGTCTGCAGCCGCAGCCGCAGCAGCGGGGATCACTGCCATGTGAAGCTGCCGTCACGGACACGCACGGAATGGTAGACACAGACAGTGAGTAAACCTCTCAGGATTAAAACACTTTCTTAATACATTTTTTCTTCTTCTTCTTCTCTCTCTCTCATACCCGGAGAGCGAGACCCCCCGCCCCCCTCCCCCCTCCCCGTGTCACCCCGCGAGGATAGATGCTGTCATTGTGTCAAGGCTGAGATTTTTTGAAAGGGGGAACAAAAAAAAAAAATATAACTCTTCTTTTTTTTAATGTGTCCTTTTCTGGAATAATGCATGAGACGGACGAGCTGCATGAGATTGCCGCTTCGTGTCCCCCGTCCTGCCTCACGCGTCCCCGGCTGTCCCTCTGCCCGACCAGCCGGTCTTTCTTGTTCAGAATGGGATGTGTTGTCGCCTCCGCGCAGCCCGCGACAAGTGTCATCTGCCCTGTGTGTTTGTGAACCGGTTCCCCCCTTGAAGGCTTGTTTTTAAACCCCGCTTTCTGACTGCAGGTGGCCATTGTTGTCGATAAGGACTCTGGACTATAACCGGACCGACGGTGCGCCCTCGGCCTCATTCACCCAGGTGTGTGTGTGTGAGCCAGGGTCAGTCGCTGAGAAGCATTTGGCACAATATGGTGGAGCCTGTGGGATTTACCGAGGCGTGGAAAGCTCAATTCCCGGAATCCGAACCCCCCAAAATGGAGCTGCGATCGGTCGGTGGCATCGAGCAGGAGCTGGAGAAGTGCAAAGCCTCCATCCGGCGCCTGGAGCAGGAGGTGAACAAGGAGCGCTTCCGCATGATCTACCTGCAGACCCTCCTGGCCAAGGAGAGGAAGAGCTACGACAAGCAGCGCTGGGGCTTCAGGAAGACGCCGCTGAACGAGGGCGTGGACCCCGCCACCGCGCAGGGCGCCGAGTGCCAGTCCCAGCAGCCGCACATGCAGGAGACCGGCGGGGTCGGAGTGGGAGTCGTCGGCGGGGGTTACGGCGGGGGCAGCATGGAGAGGAGCCGCTATCAGCCTCTGGGGGATGGACGCTCCAAACCCCGGCCTCCGCCGGCCAGGAAGTCGGCCTCCCACGGAGACGGGCTGGAGTCGGCCTTCGAGGCGCCGCAGCAGGCCGAGTCGATGTCCTGCGACAACCTGGACGGCCTCTCGCCGTCCAAGCAGCGAGGCGGCGGCGGCGGCGTCTCGGTGTCTCCGCGCAGACTCAACGTCCCGCCCACCGACAAGGACCTGCCCTCTGACCCCAAGGACAAGCTGGGGATGGGACTCGGGGTGGCGGCCTTGCGGTCCAACTTCGAGAGGATCAAACGGGCCAACTCTCATTCTGCGGGCGACGTAGCAAAGGGCCAGGAGAAGCAGCAGCAGCAGCAGCTGTTGCCGCCGCCGCCGCCGCCGTTCTACTCCAACATGGAGTTTCACCACGAGAGGGGTCTGATCAGGGTCAACGACCGGGACGTCTCCGACAAGATCAGCTCCCTGGGCAGCCAGGCCATGCAGATGGAGCGGAAGAGATCTCTTCACTCCCTCCCGGGTAACCTGGCAACGGTGGCGGGCGAGCTCCGCGCCCGGCCGGTGTACCGAGGCCGGTCCTCCGAGAGCACCTGCGGCTACGACGCCGAATACGAGGACGGGGAACCCAACCAGCGCAACGCCGTGAGGGCCAACGGCGGCAAACCCCCCCCGCCTCCGTGGCAGCCCTCCGAGTTCCAGGCCTACTCCAGCGTCTACGTCGGCGGGGTGATGATGGGCGAAGGTGGCGGTGGCGGCGGAGACGGGAGAGGTGGCGGCGGCGGCGGGAGCGGTAGCGGCGTCCCGATGAGGGAGCTCGGGGTGGGAGATGACCACCTGCTGACCTGGCCGCGCCGCTCCTACTCCCCGGGGAGCTTCGAGGACGTGGGAGGCGGCGGCGGCGGCGGCGGCTGCTACACGCCGGACTGCAGCTCCAACGAGAACCTGACGTCCAGCGAGGAGGACTTCTCCTCCGGGCAGTCCAGCCACGTCTCGCCCAGTCCCACCACCGCCTTCCGCCGGCCCTTCAGGGAGAAGAGCCGCTCGCCGTCCCAGAATTCCCAGAACTCCCAGCACTCGTTCGACAGCAGCAGCCCGCCGACGCCGCAGTCCCAGAAGCGTCCCCACCGGCAGCCGGGGGGGGGCCACGTGGTCATGTCTGAAGCCACTATCGTGAGCGTTCGCAAGACCGGTCAGATCTGGCCACCTGGGGCCCATCATGACCTGGCGCCCCACGGGAGAACAGCCCATGACAACAGTTTCCATGGAGACCAGCTAGGTGAGTGGCGGCCGCCGGCTTTGATCTTTGTTGCGATGGAAAGCGGGTGGGCTGGACCCCGGAGAGGAGCTGAGGATGTGTGGTTGTGCGCGCGGAGGAATGGCGAACGATGAAACCCAGAGCGGACGAGAGTAACTTAGTCATGTTTGGCATCGACTCTTTGAGATGTTTATCCTCTTCCTCACGTAATTCGTCTTTCCTGTTCAAACCACAAAGCAGCCAGACGATGACGTTATTGTGTGTGTGTGTGTGTGTGTGATTAAAATATGCTAAAATGGGTCAACATCATCTGATATATTACTCCATACATTTGGAGCTGTTGATACTATAACTAAAGGTGACTAAAAAGTCAAAAAAATACTTTAAAACTATATTCAGCCATGTTGGAACTGTGTGTGTGTGTGTGTGTGTGTGTGTGTGTGTGTGTGTGTGTGTGTGTGTGTGTGTGTGTGTGTGTGTGCCTCGCGTGGGAGACGGATGAAAGATGCACCTCCTGCTTATTCCAGGAATGTCCGTCGGGTGGTGAACAATAACTGCGGTCAGTCTGGGATGAAGCTGAGGGTCTAGCCTTCCTCAGACGTTTCCTGCAGAGAATGACATTTCATTCACAGGTGTCTGTCTGTCTCCCTGTCTGCCTGTCTGTCTGAAACGAGACGGAGGAGAAGACAATTCCCTGAGCCTCCAAGCTTAAACTCTTCACCCACTTTTACCACAGAGCAGGACAAAAGAAATGCACCCTCCAAACAATCGTGTGCCGTATCACTGACCGCTTAGTCGCAGCCGCTGAGCCATTGCACCTGTAATTAAAACCCCAAAAAAGAAAAGCAGTGAGCAGATAAACGTGCAGCCTGGAGCTAACTTTCCAGTTCAGGCCCAACAATGGTGGCTCAAAGACGTACATTAGTAGGACTTAGTTTACTGTAATTACACAGTAATTGTTCCACTGCCAACTGCTCGGGTAGTTCAAATATTTGACATGCTTTTTAGTCGTTGAGTGGTGTTCACCGATGTGCGTTGTAGCTGCAGTTGTGCAGATCATTGTGCAGATCATTTGCCTGTCGTGTGTGTTTTGGGGCCCGCTGTGTCGTAACAGAGGGGAAGAGGTTGTCAGAGAGGTCGTGGAATATAGAAATCAAGATTCAAGATATTTTAATGGCATGTGCACATATAACAAGTTATTTGTCCAATGAGAAGCTTATATTGCTGGGTCCTCCATCTAAACAAAATTACAACAGGGTTCGTACGGTCATGGAAAACGTGGAAAAGTCATGGAATTTTAAAATGGTCATTTCCAGGCCTGGAAAAGTCATGGAAAAAACTTAAATCGTGAACGTTTTGGAAAAGTCATGGAAATGTGTTAAAATCACATGTTCATTTACGCCGTGTTTGAAATAATTAATATGTTTTTTTTTTTTTTTAAGAAAGACGCTCAAAATATAAGCCGGCATACGCTCTCAATACACAACATTTTCTAAATTGTTCATCTTTATACCGAGATTTCAGTTTGTTCATGGAAATTTGGTTTAAAATCATGGAAAGGTCATGGAAAGGTCATGGAAATCCATCGATCAAAAGGTGTAAGAACCCTGTTACAAGGTAAGAAAGAAATGAATACAAATAAGTCACAGTTTACAAATAAGTCACAAAATATGGTGTTATTACACAATAATAAGGCACACAAATGACAATATTGCACATAAAGAAGGACTGGGATCACAGAGGCGTAGAGATGTACCGTGCAGTCGCCTATAGCTGATTGAAGTTACACAACGGCTCAATACCATCACGCTGCCGTCAGATGCAGGACCGAAGATGTTGCCGTCATCTCTGCGGCCTGAAACCCGATGCCGCTCATCGCCTAAATATCCCGAACAGAGCAGCGGTCTCAGCGCATCTATAATTCATTTATTTGAATAGAACCATTGACACGCCGGTCCTGGTGGAATTGGCTAAAATGTTTCCTCCAGACGGGAACGCATTCGTCAAACTATACGGCGCGGCGTCCTTTTCCAAGATGAACCACCGGAGACGCGGCTGCAGCGAGAGGGAAAGACATCTTTCCTTTTCATTACCGTCCCCTCCCTCCAACTAGAGGCCAACCGCGTTGACATTTAAGTGCAACGCTAACACCCGGCGCTCTAACAGCCACACGCTTTGTGCGTGGCTGGGGAGATGGCGAGTCCCCCACAAATGGCGGGCTAATTCCCCAGCTGCCATGTTTGGGATTATCGCGGCACTGTCTGCTCTCTTTGTTTTAACATCTTTTCCACAACAGCGAGCCCTGTGGGGAGTTTTGGCGAGCCGGAAGAGCAGGGACGGAGGTGGAGGGTGGGGGGGGGGGAGGGGTCAGGGAGGTCGTCATTTAGTGGGATAATCTACACTTTTGAATAAAGGCGATTTGTTAGACGTCCCACAGAGCGGTTTTGTTTTCTGGTCGGGGTTCAAGCTGAGGGCCGACGGTGATGCTCAGGGCCGGCGATTGCTATAAATGTCCTCACAGGTGCTTAAGAGTGTTTTGCACAGTTTATGGAGTTAATTTAATCCTAATGTTGAGTGTGTAATAAATTATTTGAAGTAAAAAAAAAAAAGAAAAAAATGGGTGTGTGGGTGTATTTCGCGGCCCACGGAGTGTGTGGTGTTAGCCGACCGGAACGCAGAGAAGATAGTGAGAAAAGAAGACTGTTTTTAGTGGGATGGTGATGGTGATGAAGAGTGGGACGGCGTTGTGAGGAAGAGTTGAGGAGGGAGGCAGAGTGCAAGGCAGAGCTGTCGCTTCTCGCTTCACTGGTCAGGGAAGCGGGGGCTGCGGAGAGGCGCAGATGGGAAGAACTCTCCCGTTGCGTAACAGAAACACACACACACACACACACACACACATTTGCACACAAAGACGCACACGCTGGATGTTTACTTGTGTACCTTCAGGCGGCTTTGCTTTCAGCAATAGGTGTGTTGTTGAGACGAAGGGGAAGGATGTTTCCTGCCAGGGGTCGACTGGAGTCTGGAGAGGAGGCGCTCCATGTTCGGATGCAGAGAGGACTTCTCTGCTCTTCTCTTTCTCTTTTCTTTCTCTGCATGCCTACAACAGAAGTAATCGCCTTGCGGTGTGTTTTGTTTATTTATTGAAGGGGGCCTTTAGGATGAAAGGTTTCCATGCCGAGCTGAGACGAGCAGGTCAGAAATGACTGAATGAATTAAAGATTAAAATAGAGATATCCCTCTCACACACACACACACACACGCACACACACATCGAAAGCAAGAAAGTGTTCATCAAATGAAGAACATGTTAATGAAAAACCAACTGCGCAATCCAAATGTTCCTCAAACACACACGACTGAAGTGAAATGTGAGGTGGATTAGGATCAAACCCCAAACCCCACATGTGTGAGCAGCCGCAGGTTTCATGAGGTCAGCTCATTGAAGAAAAGGAGCTTTCACTACCTCCACTAATGGGATGGGTGGTGACCAGAATGTCATTTTTCCTTCATTGGCTGTTTCCATTGATTCATTTGAAGGGAAATAGTCCTCTAAACCAGGGAATACCTGTGGCTTTGTGTCTCTGAGGGCGGGAATGCCGGAGCAGGACAGACCTGAAAAGGCCTCAATGGCTGTATTGTGCACAGCCTCCAGCTCCTCAGCCGGGTCCGGTCCGAGGCCTCGCTCCAAGACAGGCCCGGTTATTTATCACTTTGTTTTACTTGACTTTATTACATTTCACAAAAGCAACTTGTTGCTCATAGCATTTGGCAAAATGAGGTCAAAGGCTAAAATAGGTCAACATCATCTGATATATTCCTCCATACATTTACAAAGGGACTGCAGGGAGCTGTTGTATGTTTTCTCTTCTTGTTTTCTCTCTTGAATGTCTGTTATTTTTATATGGAACTTGGCGTCTGAAATAAAGAATAAATAATAACTAAAGGTGACTAAAAAGTCTAAAGAAAGACTTACTTTTTAACTATATTCAGCCATGTTGAAACGTGTGTGTGTGTGTGTGTGTGTGTGTGTGTGCCTGCCACCAACATATGGTCTCGGTGTCCCTGATGGACATTGGCAGATCAAATCTGACGTTCCGCTTCCTGTGTGTTTCCATCAAGGTTTTTTTCTAAATATTATGTAGCCCTGGGGGGAAATAAGAATAATAGCCACAAATCCAATTGATCACAAAAATTATGCTCAATAATAATGGAGACCTGAACCCAACCACCCCATCTTTATAAGTCAAAGTGTTGGGGTGTCTCACTTATTTCTCCGGATATCAGAGTCGAGTGTGTCGAGTGTGTGCGTGGAGTGTGTGGAGTGTGTGCGTGGTCTCGACAGCAAGCCGGCGATCAGCGGCTCACGACTGATGAAAGCCAACGATCGGTAGACACGGCTCACGAGACACCCAGAGATTTGGCGTAACCTTCGGCCAAAACCCTCACGCTTTACAGTCGTCTGGCGTGGCCCAGTGACCCCCTCCTCACACTGAGAGGGGGGGGGGGGGGGAGCGTTTAAAAAGGCTTATTTAGTTAGTGCTGTTGAGAGAGTCACCTCAGCCCGCACACAGGAGCTGCAGGAGAAGGAGAAGGAGAGAAGCAGAAGGAGAGGTGGAGAGAGGGAGGGGTGGAGGGAGGGGTGGAGCGGGTCTGCTTTTGGTGCCAGATGGATGCTCCCCTCGGCCCTTCAGTGGACTGTTGCAACCTGCTCGGACCCGGTATGCCGGCACAAAGCGGCCCCTTTGTTTCCTTTTTCGCTGGGATCCGTTACGGAGGAAGGAAACTTCCTCCTTTTAAAAAAAAAAGAAACAAAAGCGATCTAGTTGCCTGTAAGATATGACATCATGTAATAACTTTAACGATGAGAAAAAGAAAAAACACAAGATGCAAACTCTTCTATGTATATAGCGATCACGTGTGGTGGTGTGTCATCCCGTGGTTCTGCAGTAGGAGTCCAGCTTGACACACAGAGGGGGGGGGGGGGGGGGGGGGCGGGAAGGAAGGAAAAAGAAAGAAAGAAAGAATGAATGAAAGAAAGAGAGAGAGGAGTAAAACTGCCTGGCTTGGTTCTTATGGCTGACCCGACAGCTTCAGTCCTACACTCAAACACAAATATGTGTGTGTGTGTGTGTGTGTGTGTGTGTGTGTGTGTGTGTGTGTGTACAAATATTGTTATGGGGGGGGGGGGTTTCGGACACTCAAGCTAACCGTTGGTTGAATGATCCCAACTGGACTCTCCTGAAAAAGACCCACAAATACAAACTTCCATTAACATAATCTCGCAGCACATACAAAAAAAATAAACCCGCTTTTCCCTGCTTCTGTTTATTTCTTCTCCTTCTTCCTTTCTTCTCCTTCCTCCTTTCGTTGGCGCTTGTATACTTCCTTTGCCGAGCACCCAGACACAATCTCTCCTCTGGTGACCAATCGCTCTTGTAAAAAAAAATATCCCGGTGACTCTTTTCTCCCCCAGTGTAGTTGCCTGCCCCTTCTTTTGGAGCGTCGGCCATCTTGGCTCTCTGCGTTGCAGTCCCTGAGCTCGTCATCTGGATCGGCCACAGTGAGAGGAAACTGAGCTAGTTAGCGTCCGCCGCTAACCACTCACCACAGGCATTGTAATGTGGCCGCTTGCTGGGGTGTTTTTTCCCCTGCTTTTCCACGTATACTCGAGCGTAGCTGCATGAGCTGTTAATCACAGCCATCTCTCTCAGAGACTGGGTTAAGGTCGGGGGGGGGGGGGGGGGGTAATGGAAAGAAAGAAGTCGTTCATAGTCTCTGGTTGAGACCCCAAGGCAGTGTGGCGTCCATGGAGGTTAATATTAGAATGACCCAAATGGTCTTCAGAGGAATTCGTCCAGCTGTGTCCATGTCTCCAGAATAGCCATTGAAGGAGACTTTTATCTCATTTTTGTCACGTCCATTTTTTGTGACTCAAGCACTCGTGCCACTCGACTATCTACATGCTGTGTTTCAAACTGGCCGTGAGTTTAATAGACAAGGACGTTAACTAGGGTGACCAGATTTGAGTTTGTGAAAAAGAGGATACTTCGGCATAAATCCTTCATGATGCCCCCCCTGAGATAGGAAAGGGCTTCCATGGCTGAGATCGGTCGACCAATGACGGTTCATTCAGAGCTCGCCAAGAAGGTGGACCGTAAGGAAGATACCATTTCCAAAACTTTTAAGGGGTAAATACTAGTTTGTGAAAACCCAGAGAAACACAAATATCCGACGAAGCAAAAAAAAAACTGGAATCCCTGCCGGACGCATTTTTTAGGTCTCAAAAAGAGGACGTGTCCGGGGAAAAGTGGACGTCTGGTCACCCTACGTTAAACATCTTTCATTAATTATGGGAAGAGTAGAATCCAGCGTTTTGGGCTCTTGACCCCTACGTAGGCGACTAAAGTTCAGATTATATCTGCTCCTCGTCTCTTTACCCGAGTCCCCCCAACTAGACGTGAGAGCCTTTTGGCGGATGCATATTCAGACGTGATCTGAGTCTTCGGGGCGGGTGGGAGATCAAGGAGACACGTCCTTCAGAAATGCATCAAGGGGTTATTTAGAGGCATGAGTGTAGAACATAAAGCAAACTTGTCCCACTCATGAGCGCTTGAAAGCCGAGTGATCCTCTTCTCCGGGTCGGAGGGCGACAGAAACCCGTCTAGTCACGCAAACATGGACGGCGTAATCTCCGCTCTTCAGTCTGGGAATTAGAAACTGTCTAACAATCAGATTAACCATTTGTCCCTCATGCAACACGGCACTAATGCAGCATGTCCTATATATTAGGGAGGGGATTATCATCCCTCACAAACCAGAAATGGTATGGAAACACGACGGGGTAGAGAGACATGGCGGCTGAAAAACACCCAAAACAAATGGATACACTGGTAATGTTTTACTCTAAGTTTATGATAATATAATCCTGGCTTTTTAGAAAATGCATGTGTATCCCTCTCTTATTTTTCCACCTCCCCTGAACCTCTTCTCTCCATCCCCAACCTAGCTTCTCCCATTTCCCCTTATTTCCTTCCCTCCGTTCAACCAGCTGCTTCTACTTTCCTTTTTGCTCGGAGCCAATTAGAGGCGCATCACCTTTCCGTCTTTGTTTTCCGCGGGTTTTTCTGCCGAGCGAGGGGGGGGGGGGTAAGAGGGCACGGAGAGATCAAAGTCACGACCCCCCCCCCCAACCAACCCTGCAGGAGCAAGCAGGCTCTCTCTGTAATTGTTCAATAGGGGTTTAACTGACGAATGCCTATAAAACAACACAATCGATGCCAAATGTCAGCAGCCGGCCTCCTTGTTGCAGAGACCGCCGAGTCGGCGCTCAGAGCGGCGTTTGACGTTTCTCTCTTCTCCTCTTAGTTCTTTTACGTCTACATGTCTGTCCTGCATGCACTGCTGGCCCGGCTACGTTCAATCCGTGTGTCTTAAGTGAGTTGCAGGGCTCTCAAGTGTCACGCATTGAGCGTCAGACTCACGCATTTCGGTCTTAACTCCCGCACTCCCGCCACACATCGTATTTCTCACGCTGAAAAAACCTCTCGGCTATTTAATGTTTTAATGTGCAGCCGCAGCGCGCAAACATGAGCTGGAGAAATCAAGCGCTCCCCTGGGTTCTGCTGTGAGGTGCCACTTCTTTCATAAAAGAAATGGGCTACACAACAGCCCATCAGAAAACAAACGTATCTGTTGTATCTGGGTAAGATTTAATCCAGCAACCAATGAAAATAAAGCATCCTGGGATTGCGTGCGACTGAACTCCTAAAGTTTCGTTCTGCACGCTCGCGGCGGGGGTGCAGACGGTGTAGTGAATGTTATTCATGTCATAATCCCTCGATGGTCAGAACATCGCCTCATTAGGTACTCGGGCGGTCGTACTATCGGCTGTGGGGACGACTTCCCTTTCTCTTTTGTGTCCTGAAGTCCCGAAGCTGAGAGGGAGCTAAAGGAGGAAGCGCGTCAAACCGTAGACGCTTTTTGTAGCTTTCGATGATGAAGATTAGACACCTTGTCCTCTTCCTCTCTGCTAGACAGGATGCACACATGCATGCACATTCTCTCTCTCTCTCTCTCTCCCTCCCTCTCTCCCTCGCCATGTGTCTCTTACTCAGTAACACAACGCAGACAAACCCTTCATGTCTGTGCAGACATGTTGCTTGCATCACAGTTTGGGTTTAGATTCGGTTTGGAATCAAGTTTTTCAAACCCGAATTGCTTTCAACGTTTGTAAGCGACTGAAAATGGAAAAAGTCGTATTCAGGATCAGTTACTGAATCGACAGAAATGAAACATATTTGCAGCTCGATAAATAAAAGCTCTGGGCCTCTTGCCTAGTTTGAGCCCTTCAACTCCCTCCCTCTCTTCCTCTCTCCCTCTTTCCCTCTCTCTCTCTCGCTCTTTCTCTCTATCAGTATGTGTCTGTCTCTTGCCCTCAGGCTTTTTGTTATTGGACTATTTGCACTGGGCAGCTGGATGGGTTTGCTCAATAAATGGCACTGGTTTCAGGCTGCCAGGCTATTAGAGGCAGTGTGTGTGTGTGTGTGTGTGTGTGTGTGTGTGTGTGGTTCGGGGGGGGGAACTTTCTGAGAGAGGGGGAGAGGAGGGGAGAGGGAGAGAGAGGGAGAGAGAGAGAGAGAGACTGCAAAATGAGGTAGCTATACTATAAAAATACCACATTATGTAATGAAATGAGCGAAGGAACTGGCTGTTGATCTGCGTTGCTCGTGTCGTGTTGAGAAGAACCACACGTAAACAAAAAAACTACTTTTTATTTGTTTTGTCTATTTGCGTAATCCCATTGTCTCCGGCTGACGGATGCATTGTCCTGCACACAGCAACACAGATGTGTTGGTGAGAGAGTGAGGATGGAGGCTCAGTGACAGGGATGGCCATGTAGCTCCGTCTGGTTTCAGTAAGTCATGTATACAAAGTGGTTTTATGGCCTCAGAGTCATGTAGACACCACTGCTTTACGACAGATGTTTCATATAGGAACAGGACAGATGTTAAGATGACAACAAAGTATGACTTGGTCATTTCTAAATGTTGTCACTTCATTACTTGCTGTTCCCAGATTTCCTCTTAGTGCCTCCATCTGCCTGATGGATGGTGGAGGTCTCCAAACTCTCCATCGTGGAATATGCCTAATATGAACTATTGATAAACTCTGTCAAATTCTTTGAATGTATTTTAACTCTAAATCTGTCCTTCTGGTCACATGACATCTATTGTTCTGTCCATCCTGGAGAGGGATCCTCCTCTGTTGCTCTCCTGAAGGTTTCTTCTCCTTTTTTCCCCCTGAAGGGTTATTTGGGAGTTTTTCCTGGTCCGATGTGAGGTCAAAGGTCAGGGATGTCTATGTGTACAGATTGTAAAGCACTCTGAGACACATTTATAATTTGTGAAAATGGACTATACAAATACAATTAATTGAATTGAATTAATGCCATCAGTGATTGAAGGGGACTCTTCTCATAGACATATAAGATAAGATATTAATTTATTAGTCCCACAGTGGGGAAATTTCAGGATCACAGCAGTGAATGTAAATTAGAGCCTTAATAAGAATAAAATATAAAATAAAAATGAAAACACAAAACACAAAAACTAAATACTAAAATTAAAAATACTAATACTACTACTAAAATACTAATACTACTACTAAAATACTAATACAACATACTAAGTTACTAAATACTAAAATACAATACTCAATGACTAAATAGTAAATACTAATATGAAGGCATCAATGGATGCGTATGGATTCAGAGTAGCTGGTGTAGATGCTGTTTGGAGGACAGATGGAGGGAGGGCGCATCGGAAGTGGAGGAGAAGGAAACTGACGGTGCTGTGGTCCGATCGGTTTGGAGGGAGGAGCAGAAACCCTGTCTGAACCGACATTTGTTAAATGTCAAGAAACTTGACAAACTGAAAATAATAACTTCACCAGATGTGACGACACGTTTGAGTCCCGTTTCGCTTTCTCTGACTCTGGCTCCTCTTTTTAATAACGTGTTTGTTGGGCCGCCGGTTGCAGAGGGACTGGATGACCGGAGCCTCCTGGGGGATATCATATTTCACGTCCTGATCTGCTTTCCTCCCCTTTCCTCCATCTCTACAACGAATGCCCTTCGGTAACATCCCTCCTTCTGTGATATCTCTTTTATGTCACTTGATATCCCTTTCTCTATCCCCCTGACCATTACACTCTCTCTCTTTCACTCAGTGCCTTTCAGCCTGGAGCACACTATACAATATATAAAGGCTGCTTTTAAGCCCAATTTGGTCCTGACAACTGGTGTTCAAGTCCTCTGGATAGTCTCTTTCTCTCCGAGTTATGCAATCTGCAAGTCCTCGACAGAAACCTTGTGCAAACAGCCTTGACTGCGAGATAACGAGGCTGTGACGAAGGCGTGTAACTCATGCCCATATCTCTGAGATGGCCGAAAGCCAAATGGGCACTTTGACTCAAACATAAGCGTTTCTGCTATTAACGCATCAAAAGGTTTGACAAGGGTGTGTAAAAGGCCCCAAAAAAAGCTCAACGCTGACTTGATGCGTCCGCGTTAAAAGAATAACGCTGAGTGGCGGAGCTGCCTGTGAATGAAGGAGGAAGAGGAGATGAAGGGATTCCTCACGCGCTGCTCTGGCGTCCACATGGCGTCCACATGGTCCAAGACGGCTCATGTAACTACAGTTTTTTTCTTCTTCTTCTTCTTTCTCTTATTCCTCGTCAGCTCGTTGTTCTGTATTTCTCTGTGTCGTTTTTTTCTTCTTCTCTCGCTCCAGTTTCTACAAATCTTCGTGTGTCATTGTCGCTCTCATCCCCACTTAGTAGAGCGATAAATGGCAGAGCGCTTCTGATTGGCTCTGAGTGACAACTCCAGAAGTATTTCTCAGTCACAGTAAGGAGACCGTACAGTAGGTCTCCTTGCTGAATTCAGTGTGTGTGTGTGTGTGTGTGTGTGTGTGTGTCTGCTGTCCAACAGTATAAATCCAGTGTAAGGACATGAATACACAGAAATGCAAATACAGATCTTGAGAAGCAAACTTGCCGTCTCATAAACATGTAGAGAATACAATTGATTGCTGGAGCTTAATAAAAGGGTACTATTCCTCACCTCCTAATCCCTTTCTCCATCATCCATTATCGATGTCTTCATTTTTAAAGGAAGAGAAAAACACATGTTAGTTTCCAAATACATCCTACGTCTAAGAAATACTGATAAAGTGTTTTAAACACAAAGCCATTAACCCAAGCTCAGGGGAACGATGAGAATCAAACGTCCACGGCCTAAAAACACACTTCATGGAGAAGTGAGCTCAGCCAGACATAGAATAGAATATAATAGAAATATACTTTATTAATCCCCAAGGGGAAATGTATTGACACGGTAGCACCAATAAACTAAACACAATAAAATATAAATATAAGAAAGAAAGAAAGTGACTTTGCATAGAGTACACAAAGTGAAATATAAAATACAAAATTAAATAAAATACAATATATGTATATATATATATATATATACAACATATATGTAAATACAGCAATGTAAAATAAAATAATATATATATATATATCACGACACACACAGATCATGCAGGATGCTCTAGTGTGTGTGTGTGTGTGTGTGGAATGTTATTCTGTCTGACTTCTCATCTCCACAATGTCTTATGTTAACAAGTTGCACAAATGGGATGTTCACCCTTCAAACGAGAGCTCTTGTTCTTCCAGTGTTGTCTTAGGAAATTGACATTTCCGATTTGAGGATGGAGGCCGACTGTCGCAGGCGGCTCCGAACGCAGCGCCAGACGAGAGTAGAATAAAAGTCCCTCTGCAGCTACCGAGAGACACATAATCACTAATGACTCCCCCGTGAAACACGATGACTTTCCCACCGCCGGGGGCTCTGCTCCACCTCGGTAATGACCATTATCATCGAATAAGCGCCCGCGGTTTCACGTTGTACAAGGCCTGTCTGCCCTGACGTAAATATGTGAAACCCTCGTCGCTCCACTCGACACGTGGCCATACGCTCCGTCATGTGGCTCCATCTGCCAGAGCACATTCAGGTTAGTCACCTATCATGTGGAACAGAGGGTCTAATTAGCTATAAGATATAGGAAATGGAGGATTTTGTACATTTATATATATAAAAAAAAAAAAATATATAGATAGATAGATAGATAGATAGATAGATAGATAGATGGATACTTTATTAATCCCGAGAGAAATTTAGGTCAACCATTAGCTTAACTTAACTCACAAACATACATACACAACTTACAGTAGAATCACAGTATAACAACAATACACATAGGGGGAACATGTACACAGGGAGTAGGGTGTATACAGAATTTTACAGATATTAGTGTGCATTGATTGAGTCAGTAAGATATCCACGAGGATAGTGCAAAATGCTATAAATAAACCAGTCTGTGCAATGGGCTAGTATAGTCAAAAAGAGTAAAAAATGTCAGTGATGGAGACGTTTCTTTCTGAATTTAATGGATGGTTTACGATTCAATATATTATTGGACACCCACAGTGTGAGCTCAATTTCTGATGAGATATTCTTTCATTAAAATTAAACATAGGGGGAAAAGTCGGATCAAAGTCTGTTTGAGCGTCCTCCGTGGGATGAATAGCGGACGCAGTGAAATGTGACCGACGTGGCGTTGCCTCCTCCTGCAGCGGACGGGACGCTGGCCAGAGGACCAAGTGTCTCAAGGAATCCCTGTGTCACACACACACACACACACACACACACACACACACAACACGCTGCAGACAACCTCAGGACCAGTACTGTTTACTCAAGACACACACTTCCTCCTTAGGCCTCGTCATGGGGCCGTGTGTGAAACCCACTCGGCCTGTTCCCTAGCAGCAGGACGCTCTGGTCCCTCGGGGGGGACGCCTGTTTCTTTGAAAGCTACCGGCCACGGAGGGATGCCACTCCCTGCTGTCGACGTGTGTCTGTCTGCTAATGTGTGGGGACAATATGTTCTTGTAATTGTGTGGTTGTGTGTGTGTGTGTGTGTGTGTGTGTGACCTTGTATTGGAAACAGAGAGCGATCCATACGAGGCCCTGTGGTGCCCACAGTCTGCTCTCCAGGCCGGAGCAAAGTGGAATAATTGTGTTACTGTTGTAGCACGCCAAGAGATATTCATAACTCTATCGATCGCTTAAGTGAATCCTGGGTGAGGGCGCCCATCAGAAGACCTCTATAAACCGCTCGGCAGGAGACGGCTGCGCCCTTGGAAGTCGGCGTGAGAGGCCGAACTCTCAATCTGTGGCAGTCAAGTGCTGAGCGTTCACCTTCCTGACGGCTTATCTTCACGCGCCGACTTTCTGCAGCGGAAAACAAAAGCGAGGTTGGAACCAACTGGACTAGTTTCTGTTTGTTTTGGCTGTTGGAAATGAAAAATAAAAAAGATCCACTCACTGCCTCCTGGGCTTATGGTGCCATTAGAGTCTTTATGCAGCTTCTGGTTGTTTAGCACAAGCACATCAAGTAAAGCATCCAGCTACCTGCCGTATTGTTTCCGTCTCCAGAAAACCCAACAGATGGCTCGGCTGTGTGAGGAGACGATTAGCTCCACATCGTGGAAACTTCCAGTGTTTTACACCGACGCAATTAGCTGTAATGAATTGAATCGGCCCGCCGAGGTAAAGATGGCTTCAGAGAAAAAACACGAAGCGGGGGAGGGGATCCGATCCTCCTCTGGCGGACACTCTTCAAGGCCTCTGTTCTTTCACCAGCAGATGTGTTAGTTTTATGGAAGTGTGTTTGGATGAGGGCTCAAGTAATGTGCATGTGTGTGTGTGTGTGTGTGTGTGCGTGTGTGGCCGTAACATCATCTGAATGTAAGAATAGAATAGAATAGAATAGAATAGAAATATACTTTATTAATCCCCAAGGGGAAATGTGTGGACACAGTAGCACCAATAAACTAAACACACAGGAATAAAATATAAATATAAGAAAGAAAGAAAAAGTGACCGTGCATAAACTATACAAAGTGAAATATAAAATATAAAATATATATATATATATATATATACACACACACAACATATGTGTGTGTGCAAATACAGCAGTGTAAATTAAATTAAATATAGACAATGTGCAAAATGCAAAGTGTGTGTATGTTAACCTAAAGTTTGTTGGCAAGTCGTGCAGTCAGACGTGTTTACCACTCAATAATTCTAACCCCCTCCAAAATCAGGTTGTTCTCAAACAAACAAGCTCAGCACGTGCAGTGTAGACGTCTTATTGGGAAAGCTGGTAAGATAGATAGATGATAGATGGATACTTTATTAATCCCGAGGGAAATTTAGGTCAACCAGTAGCTTATACATTTAACATTTAACTTAACTCACAAACATACATACACAACTTACAGTAGAATCACAGTATAACAACAATACACATAGGGGGAACATGTACACAGGGAGTAGGGTGTGTACAGATTTTTACAGATATTAGTGTGCATAAAAAATGTGTCAGTGTTGATGTTGGTAAGCCACTGGGAAAACAACGCTCCCCGCCAGGAGCACGCCACAGGAAAGGAACGGTTCTGCTCAGCTGTGATCAGCGTGGAGCGGCCTCCGGTCGATGCCGTCTGGTCAGTCTGGTAAAAGGCCACATGAAAGCGATGCTCGTGAGTTCACTGTCAGAGAAAACATGTGTGCGACTCCAATGTCACACACACACACACACACACACACACACACACTGGAAACAACTGGGATGCACGTGAAGAGGAAGTGCAAAACCGCCTGGCTCTGTCGCGACCCAAACTAAAGTGGCATGTTTCCAGAAATAATGCAGGAGAATTCCCCCCCCTCCTCCCTCCGTCGGCCGGAGTGTTGATCGCAGTCGCCGGATCCCCGTCTGTTTGGGTTAAAGACTGCGAGATGATTTGCGAGAGAAGACGTCTTTACAGGGCGTGGGAGAAATTCGCTGCGATGTTAAAAAAAAAAAAAAAAAAAAAAACGTCCCGAAACTCGGAGTGTATATGAGAATAATTGCGGTGTGGTTTATGTTTCATGCCATGTTGATGTTCTGTATTATTCTGGCTGAAATATACAACGGACTTGTTTTTAAAATGCGCAGGCCTGTAAAAGACGATAAAATGGGGACATGTGTGTCTCGCTTTCTCCGCCTCGATGCTTCTCTGTGCTTACCCTTCGTTTTTCTCTCTCTCCGCTACTTTAAAATTCACATCTCGGTCGAGGTTCTTATGTAAGTGAATTAGCTGGCAAAGCGTTTCATTTTTCATGGGCTGCGTTGGCAACGAGGGACTTGCCGGCTTATGTCATCCGTCTCCAGCGGAGGGGATTTAAACATGAAACCAACTGATGCTGCAAGCCTGTCTCACTTTAATTTCTCCTGTCGTATACCTACTGTAAATGTGTATTTTCCAACCTTAATATGAAACGTTCAATAATCCCATACGTGCAATGTCTCTAAAAATGAGTCCAAATAATGCACTTTAGGGGATATAAACCAGTTCATCTTTGGTATCTTTTATCTATCTCATGTGTTCCTTCTTAATTCTTTTTAAATGTGTGTCTCCACATCGGGCCCACAGACCGTGACCATACGGGCTCATGTTGTGCTCCGGCCTTTTCACTGTGCTGATGCTTTGGTACTGTGAGTCAGTCGGATGTATGCTCATGGTCTCGAGTATAATAGACACATTTAAGTTATTTCTTTTTTTTATAACTTTTTATTTAGCATTTTCCACAAACAGATTATTCCTTGACATTGAAGAAAAAGAAAGTTATTGCTAAAAGTCAGAAGGACAATACTCTGATAGCAGCACCTCTCACAAGGTCAATGTAAACACTCCGAGCATCCGGAGATATATCGGATGTGTTAGTAGCAGTATCCACCCAGGGTAAAGGGTGTTATCATATTCACGTGGCTACATTGGTATTGATGGTTTTAGTCTCAGGGCCAAACCTCGTGAGAAAAAAGAAGCGGGTAAAAAAAACCTTATTTTAGATAAAAAATAATGTGATTTGTGCTTCTTCAACTTGTTTTTACCTCATTTTAAAGTGAAAACGGGGCAGGATTGATTTGATGGCAGATGATGAACGGACCTTTTTAAACGCATCCCTGGTGAGAATATTAGTAGAAAATATGAGGTTAACGAATTCTTTTCAAATTGCACTATATTTGTAAATTTCTTTGCAACAATTAAACAAGATTCTAGATGTTTAATAATGAAAAATATGTTCTATCTAGATTCTCGAACCTGTCTTTCCAAAGTGCTTATCCTATACCCTGCATCATCCAGAGGATTTAATGACGTTTAGCTTCTGTCTGGCCACTGCTCACTTTCTGCGTTATGTGGATATTGTGGACGTGTTTATTTGTGGTCCAGGCCCAACGACAGTCAGCGTTGCCATCGTGTGACGCTGATGTCACTCCTCTCGTCTGATTCATGCATCTCAGGCGGAACATCTGACAGCCAGGGTGGAACAGCACATATAAATACGTGTGTCTGTGTATACGTCTGGTCGCGCATGTCGTCTTCCTCCGCGGCTTGAACCAGAACGAGTCTATTCTGGTTCAGCTGGGGTGATGTGCTTTAAGGCGTGGAGCAGCGACTGACAGGAAAAGAGGGCAAAACTGATTTTTAAATAAACTCTTCGGATGAGTAACGAAGAAAGGCGCCATTAAAGGCTTGCAGAGCGACCGCCGCAAGGACGGATGCTGTGAAGTATTTTCAGACTGGGAGGCAATGTGTGCGTAGTTAATTTTTCTCTGGAGGCAAAGACCGTTACAGCATATTTAAGACTTGTGCCATTTGGTGACTCAAGCAAAAACAAGCCGTTGTCCCACATGGCCGTTAAAGACGAGTCTGGGTAATGCAGGTACTAATTTGTATCTCTGTCCCATCTGTTGGAGGGCAAATGGTCAACCTTTTGAATATTATTTTTGTAGAGTTTATCCTCTATTCAAAATGTTGCTGCGCTGACTTTAAAATATTAGCGGTTTAGGACCAGGAGACCAATGACAAATAATAATGCCACAAAAGTGCAATTATCAAAACAATGAACAAGATAGTCAGTATGTAAATAAAATAAGTACCTGGCAGATATAAAAGAAAAAACAATTATATCTCCTCTATTTAGAGTTTCTTGAGTCCAAATTAAAAAGCTCAAACTTCACTAATTGACTAATCAGTTGGTGAACAGAGATAATACCTCTACGTGCTAAATTGTCATAATATTAGAAAAGAATAGAATAGAAATATACTTTATTAATCCCCAAGGGGAAATTTGTTGACACTGTAGCACCAATAAACTAAACACAATAAAATATAAATATAAGAAAGAAAGAAAGTGACTGTGCATGAAGTATACAAAGTGAAATATAAAATACAAAATTAAATTAAATTAAAAAAAGAATATATATATAAACACAACATATATGTAAATACAGCAATGTCAAATTAAATAATATATAATATTAATAATAATATTAAATAATATTGAATAATATTACTGTGAATGAAACCTGTAATTGATGCTTCACTTAGAGAATGAATCACACCTGTACTGTACCTTTTTATATTATTTCTCTACACCATCTTTCTCTGAGTAATCTCATCTTTCTGTCAGGGAGCACAGATAATCCTGATAAATGTTGCTGAGGAGGCACAAAAACAACCGGACTTGAATTTGCTGACAGGACAGTTTTTTTTATTTTTATGTCTCCTGTCAATTCTACAGAGGAAACAATCAACATATTTTATAAATCCCCAAAATATAAAAGCTGGCTTGTCGAAAATAATCCATAAATTACAGCTGCAGGTCGTTAACGAGTCGCGTTGCAGCGATTGGAGAAATGTGAAGTAGAAAATACACAGCTGACGGAGATCAAGAGAGAGGTGGAGAGGAAACTATACTACACACTCTGCTTTCCCACGCCCCTCCCTAGCTCTGACACACACACACACACACACACACACACACACACACACACACACACACACACACACACACACACACAGCCTCACACAGCTATGGGTGACTTGCAGTTGGAGGTTCACCAATCGACTAAGAGTGAAAAAGTGGGTCACTCGAGGTTCTTGACCCATTTCTTTTGGGTGCTATTATTTTTTCTCACTCAAGTGTGACGAGGCCCCGACGTCCTTTGTCTCTCGTTCAATGGATAATGGTTCCCCTCCCTCTCTTCTCCTCGCCACCTCTCTCTCTCTCTCTCTCTCTCTCTCTCTCTCTCTCTCTCTCTCTCTCTCTCTCTCTCTGTCCTTGACCACTGGTTGACTCAGTATTGCTAAGGGCTCCAACTCCGTGCTAAAAGGTTACTTACTTTGCCCAGCGCAGCCGAAGGGTGTGTGCACTGACTGTGTGTGTGTGTGTGTGTGTGTGTGTGTGTGTGTGTGTGTGTGTGTGTGTCTTTGCTTGCCTGGTGATCAACTTCTGTTTGTTTTCCAGTTTTAGTTCCAAGTAGTTGTAGGTGGAGTACTCAATACTTTACTTGGATTCAGTTTTGAGCCACTTGTACTTGATTATTTTCCCAACCGTATACTACTCGACTACATTTATCAGATATAGTGACTAACCATCCATATTTAACAGTAATATACTTACAGTAAACTTACTTTATGTTAAATAATTTACAATTACAATGTAATGCATATGTAATAAATCATACAAATGCACGTATGTAACATTCTGAACACTTAGTGATGTTAATTTTATCTATATTGTACTTGGAGTAATGGAGTATTTTAATTTTCACTGCTACTGACAAGGATCTCCATCTACTGGGTAATGTAGATTCACGGTTGACTGGAAAGAGGGTCACATGTAAAAATACAAAGGTATAGTAGGACACTGGATGCATTCATGTAACGTGTGAAAATAAGAAAGTCGTACTTCCTTGCATTTTTCCTGACACGTCTAACACGCACACACACACACACACACACACACACACACACACACACACACACACACAGGCATATCCCAACAGTAGCTCGGTGCTATCTGTTTCTGCTTAACGTCTGTAAGACAGGTCTTTGAGTGTTATTTGAAGGTTCCTTTTGTTGGCAGACAAAAGCATACAAAAGCTTGTGAAAGGAGCAAACACGCAAGTGACACGCTGAGGAATCGGTGTGTGTGTGTATGTGTGTGTGTGTGGGTTCACGAGCCTGCTTTCTGGATTTCTACTTACCTGCAAAATGACGACAACATCCTTTTGTGTCTTCTGGCTTCCCGCCTTAAAATAATTCATGTCCAGAGACAGAGGCGTGTGTCTGTCCGCTCCTCTTCTCTGTGTACAGGGCTTTATTCCATACTCAAAGTATTTATATCTTATGTCTCCTACTTCATCTATAACCTCATAACCACTTTATCCATATTTATATTACCGCTTGCACATACTCTGCACTCTTCTGTTTTGCACTTCTGGATAGATGCTAACTGCATATATGATACTTAAACATATCAACAACATATCAACAGCATAACAATATTGTTGTGGCTTCAGTAGTGGTTCTTGTGTGTGTGTGTGTGTGTGTGTGTGTGAGTCTGTGTGTGAGCGTGATATTATAAATAAAAAACTATATTTGGTGACTTGCTGCGCCTGTTTTATATGAGTGTTGTGTCCACTTCCTGTTTCTTGTTTGTTTACCTTTGTGCATCAGCCCGTGTTGATGTGTGTCTCATCATGTATTTTTAAATGTGTGTTTGGATCTCATCCTAGCTTATTGCTCCGAGTGTTATCATAGCACTTTGAGTTACAGCAACCTGTGTTATAGTTACCATAGTAACCCTATGAAAGGGTTTAATTTATTTAGATGGGATTAAAGTACAGTACCAAATACACAGTTTCTTAAGTACACCTTGCTTAAAGGAATTTAGTCTAATACAACAGCGCTGCATACGTTATAATGTAATGTCATATTTGTTTTTTATTACACGGCCTGAATTTGTGGTTTGGGGGCTGAAGCTAAATCAAAGGTTCTCAGACAAAGTGTTTGAATTGAAGGGCAGCAGGACGTTGGGGCTCGGTTTCAGTTTGCTCCACCACATTGCTGTAGTATACACCACTAAGGGAAACCATCACGTGTCTCAAACACACACACACACACACACACACACACACACACACACACACACACACACACACACACACACACACACACACACACACACACACACACACACACACACACACACTCATAGATTGGTGAGATAAGCTTGATTCATTGTCACACACCTGCCTCTCAGGGTTGATGACAAACGTGACTCTTTTGTTCTCCCGCTGTAGTTCAACATGCTGGGTGGGTCTCCGTCCTCCTCCGTGTGCGGGGTCACGTAGAGTTTAACGTCCGTGTGTCGATGACGGAGACGGCGTTTGAATTTGTTTCCTTCTTCTTCTTTTGCTAGTACAAAACACGCACATCTGGCCGGACTGCGTGTGTGGTACGGTTGTTCAATGGGACAGACGGCTTTGTGTGTTTTTGTGGTGTATTTAGTTCTATATGAGGTTGTGTGTGTGTGTGTGTGTTTGTGTGTGTGTGTGTGTACGTATGTGTGTGGCTCCCCTGCCTTGTCCTTGGTAGGTAATAAGCATGTGGGACTGCGGCTTTTTGCACATCTGTCTCGTGGCCGAGAAGCCGTGCAGTGCTGCTGTGCACCATTTACACCAGCAGCCGCCCCACCCCCCACCTGCTCTGCCCTCCCAGTCACTTTGTACTGTACACACACACACACACGCACACACACCAAAGGAGGTCGTTTCCACAGAGTTTAAGGACGCCCAATCTCCACAGGGAAATCTCCTTTTGGCTGAATGAGTGCAGGGCCCCGCTGTGCGTTCGTCACGCTCCCCCTGACTGAGTCATGCTCTCCTGATGTACGTATTATTGTATTATTAGCGAGTTCTTCACCTCACGCGGTCCGAAGAAGACCTCCGGTCGGGTTCCTGGGTCGTGAGGACGGGCGTGATGGATGAGGAGTCGTGGATGAAACCTGAAGTCCTTCTTGGTTCTACTCGCTTCTTTTATCAGGCCGTCTTTTAAAGGAAACATTGCTCCGGTTTACAAAAGTATGACGCAGCAACTTGAATGGCAGAAGTTGAATTTTCACACAATTAATCAGTAAGCATTGAACAAAAGTATGGTTAAAAGTATCCGGCACAGCAGTGCACACAACACGTAGAAACTGTTTCTCTTTTATCCACGATGCCCAACCATGCTCTTTTATTTTGTAATCTCATCTACATGACATTACATTACATGTCATTTAGCAGATGCTTTTATCCAAAGCGACTTACAATAAGTGCATTTCAACCTAGAGTACAAACTAAGAACAACAAGAATACAGAAAGTAACATTTCCTCAGCATAGTCAAACTACAAAAGTACCACAATAAGATATTTAAGAGCCACTGAAGTGCTAATCTGTGTTTTAATCCAGACATAGTCGATATACCATTTCACTCCCATTAGTCACCAATATCTAACCTCACAAATTATTGACCTTGAATGCTGCTAAAAACTGAAATCTGAGAGTATTACATTTTTGTTTTTTAATTCACCAATCCCGGCTAAAAACATTTTGTTGAGCAAAGTGATGTAATATTTATTTTTGCGCTGTAAAACTTCTCTTCAGCTCTCTAGTTGCACCGAATCCAAAAGAGTTTATAGAGTTACATCTTATCACAAATAAGTGTTTTGTACATTGTCTTTTTTATGTATTTGACGCGAATAATTTGTAGCCAGTGAGCGAAATGTATATATTTTGTATTGCCATGTAGGAATTGAAGCTTTAAAAGTGTGTCAATGCTCGATTGCTCTCTCCTAAGTTAAATGACACCCGTGGGCGTTCGCCCATACACACACATGAGGGCCGTGCCTCCCCTGCTGTAGGGTCTGGTTACATAAGCAGGCTAACGTTACCCCAGAAAGCCATGTAACTGGCACCTCAGAGTCAGTCATCACCCCGAGATCCAGAGGAGAGATAAAAGAGCGGTGGAGAATAGCTATGGAAATAATTAGGAGAGGGTTTTCGGACATTGGGAAAAGGAGGTCTGAGAAACGGAGAGATCTGATTGAATGAAAAGCGAGTGAGGAAAAAAACAGATGCAGAAGAAGAAGACAAACACTAAACCTGGTCTCCTATCCTCTTGAGTAGGATGGAGATTTGTTTTTAAACGTGTTTGCAGTTTTGAGTGACAGCTGCCCTCGTGGCCATGTTTGTAGTTTTCATTAACGCTCCTCTCCTGAATCTCTCCATTGCCATCCGGCAGAGAAACTCAGAGAAGAACTTAATCCTCCACCGCGTGCCTCGCATGCACCCGGGGCTCGTCATCGTGTTTCCTTTCTAAACACATTCTTTGAACCCAAATTGAATCTATCGTTCCTCTCTGGAGGCGCCAGTGAAGAAAGACTCTTAATTCGCGTCTCTCTCTGAGTGGCTAATGCTTCTGAGAGGCTCCTATCTCGTCGACTCTCAGTTTTTCTCTCCTGTCAAACCCCATTCCTGGGTTGGCCTCGTCACATCTTCCGTCTCCAGTTGCACTCGCAATTTAGGACGAGGCAGATTTACGATCCATCCTACCGTCGATATCTCCGCAGAAAGGTTGATTCGGGACTTTTTCCTTTTCCCTCTCGTACAGGCAACACATACCACAGAGTTCAAATTAATTCAACTTTCAACCCCCCTTCTAACCGTTTGACACACTGGCACTCTCTGAACGGCATGTGTTCAGAGAGGTATGCGTGTCAGAAAAAGCCTCAACGCCTACTAAAGGTCACTCCCCCTCTTACTCACTCACTGATATTTCAGGTAATTACACTAAAGCAGATTCTTTGTCAATTCTGAAAAAGCACCATGCATCAACATACATATCTAGCAATTCACAAATTACAAGAACTGATAATAGTAGTACAACAGATGATGACTTCAGCGTCATGGCAACCCATTGTAAATGATCATAATTGAAGGACACCAGTGAGTTTATGAACATTAAGAAAATCAACCTGTGGGGGATTTTCAAAAGGTTCAAAGGTTTCCTAGTGCAGTGGTTCTCAACCTTTTTTCAGTGATGTAGGTTAATTAAATTAAATTGCCTACTTAATAAACAATTCAGTTTATGAACTTACACTTGTGTTTTATTCAATATTTATTAAATAACTATTTTTAAAGGATTTTTTAATGGATGCTAATTTTAAATCGATTTTTAAAAAATCTCACGTACCCCCTGGAGTGCCTTCACGTACCCCCAGGGGTACGCGGACCCCCATTTGAGAACCACTGTCCTAGTGGAAAGGATGCTTTCGCATGCTTCACACTTCATGCTTCACTAAATCACCCAAGATTCTCTGGAGCATCCGATGGTTTTTCCTCGATATGAAACTGGTTTCAAGAACTTAAATGCTGGCAGCGTAATGTATCTATCTGTTGTGTATTAATTGATTCCAGTCCATAATAATCTCTTGATTGAGTTGATGGTCCGATTGGCTGATGGGAATTCTGTAATTCCCTGCTGTAATGTTAACTTGAAATTTTTTTTCGGGAAGACTTTTTGGATACACACATTTATTACATAAGCCACTGTGCTATTCCGTTTCGGTGTTGCTGCTACTTTATTTAACGTGACCGTGCATATATGAATGTACCTGCCATGAAGAGCTTCGTGCCGTACGCTTTATGCTTCCAAGTGTTCCTATTTCGAACATATTTCCGATGTCTCTTTGCATTCATGTGTAGGTGTTGACTGTCAGTGTGACATTGGGTATTATGAGTCGTGTCCTTGAAGCAGAGCCATGGAGAACTGTGCGCATGCATGCTTTTCCTGATGGAATTAGATAAAAAGCAAAACATACACACACACACACACACACACACACACAGGTCTACCCAGAGCTTCCTGTGTCTCCCAGCTACGTCCTGTTGCCACGGAGACCGGGCCTGCGCTGAACGCATTCAGTACATACCTGTGAGGATTGAGGAGGGGGAGAAAGGGATGGAGGGGAGGTTTGGTTCATTCAAACATCCCTGTTTAACACATCGCACGCCTTTTCTTTCATTCCCCTAATTGTTCAGTGTCCTCATTTCGGGAAAATGTGTGTGTGTGTGTGTACACACGAACAGAGAAAGGCCAAGTGTCTCGGTCGTGTGAATTTGTTCTATTATCTTGTGCGTGTGTGTTTGATCAGGCATTGTGCGGGGGCGAGGCATGTGTGTTGTAAGCGTGTGTGTGTGTGTGTGTGTGTGTGTGTGTGTGGGGGGGGTTTAGAGCCATTATGGGAATATGTGTTTGCTGGGATCAGGTAATTGATGCTGGGACGCGTGAAACTGGCAGACAGTCATACTGGCCCACTGCCAGTTTAAAAAAAGGGGGGAAGGAGGAGAAGATTAGAGCAGAAGAAATTCCATGGCAACCATCGGATCGCGTGAGAAATTCATTAAAAGAACGCTTAAAGTTTACCCGGAATGCCGCGCGCTTGTTCTTCGGAGAGCTGCTCGGGTGGACGTCAAGAAACAAATGACAGGAAAAACAGACGTCGGTTGGAATGCGTGTGTGCATATAAGTGTGCTCTTGAAGTGCCCATGAGCAAAACACCGGCCTTTTCGGGGGTTCACTGTTTGCACAGTTTCTTAATTTGAAGAAGAAACATTGACTCAAAAGGGATTCACTTGGGATGCTTAATCCCTTCTGGTTACATTTCCTAAGAAGTATTTATTAAAGCGTCCTCGGCATCTTGACGGGATACCTAATCAGAAATTAAATCCTCTTCCTGTTGGCTGTGGTAACCACGGAAACAGTTCCCCTGGAGATTTGCTCTGGCAAACCTTTTTACGGTCCGCTTAGCAAAGTCCTAACGCGTGTCCCCTGAACGGCTCCGGCATAAAGCAGCAGTTTATTGCCCTGAGCGGCGACGATGCTGCAGCTTGTGTTTGACCAGAGATTAGGCAGATTGGGGCCTTTTGTGCTCGTGCTGCTGCGTGATGGTGATAAGCGCCGCTGCAGGCCGCAACGTCGGAGCGAAGAAGAAGAAGAAGAAGAAGAAGACGGCGTCGAGGTAAACGGAGTGGAGAAACACACAAATGTCACATGCTGGAAAAACGTCCGTCTGAAGGAGTACGCTTTTTTTTTGTTGATTGTTTTTTCTACATAATATTCTGCTGTGTCTTGTAAGGTATTCTGAAACTGGAGACTTCACAGATGGTGGAAAACAGGCTTCCGGACGCGTGTGAATTAAGTTATCAACATTTAATGTCAAGAAGTGTAAAACAAACAGTTCCCGGCCGTGCTCTTCCTCAGCCTTCCGGCTTCGGGCGATACATAGAAGAGGGCGATTCGTCTTTTTACGGAAGTTGTGTCACTTGGGGTTCAAAACGTCATTTCTGGTCAAGTATTTTCACAATAAAATTCCTGTCTATTATTTCCAGTATTTAAGTCACCTTCACAATAAAAGTCCCTTGTTATTGTAAGTCACGTCACGGATTTCAACCGGCTTCGTCGATCTATAATACTAACATAGTCACTCTCATGAACATACATTAATTCATGCCATATACATTTGCATAGAGTAAACATTACCCCCTATGCTTCATAATACATTAATAACAATATCAATATGCTCCCTAATATTTTATATTATAATATATTTCTATATGTTTTAATTTAAAACATAAGACCTCTGCAGATGTTATCAAAATAAAATATTACCACACACTCATTGAACGTCAGTGTGAAGCGTGTGAGATGATTGGATGCGGTCTGGAGCAGCGGAGTTGGAAGAACATATGAGTCATTCACACTTTTCACAAAACTGGATTAAAAGCAGTTTGTTGGTGGGATTTTACACATTTCTGAAACTCAAGCACATGCTTTAGTAGCACACTCCTCAAAACAAGACAGACCACCAAGTGATGAATGCATTTTATTTTACATTACTTTACATTCACGCACCAAGCTGCTCACATTATGTGGAAGAAGCCCCTCCCTCCAGCTGGCTGATGCTAGTTTGCGAGCCTACATTCCCATTTTACAGGATTCTTGCAGCTCTGCACCACCTAAAACTACATTTAACATAACCATAACCATAAAACTCACAACCGTTGCATATAAACGTAGTAAGTAAAAGGACGTGGCACATAAACCAACCCAGCTCTTTTAGAATTGCTTCTCCTGAAGAACAAAACCTTGTAAAGACACAGCAAGTGGTGGAGAAAATACTCTTGAAGTAAAAGTAGCAATACCACAGTGTAGAAATACTCTGTAACAAGTAAAAGCCATGCATTACATTTTGTACACAAGTAAAAGTTCATATATTGGCGTCAACATCTATAAACGGTACCAAAATTAACTAACTATTAACTATATGTTGCATACTGTCTATATATATATTTTTTTTTTCATTTAATTTTACATTGCTGTATTTACATATATATTGTGTATATATACATATATATTTTATTTTATTTTATTTTATTTTGTATTTTATATTTCACTTTGCATACTATACTTTATGCACAGTCACTTCCTTTCTTATATTTATATTTTATTGTGTTTAGTTTATTGGTGCTACTGTGTCAACAAATTTCCCCTTGGGGATTAATAAAGTATATTTCTATTCTATACAAATTCTACAGGAGAGAACAGAGGATTATAGTTATTAATCCATGAAGCAATACATTACTTAAATGTTGCAGCTGGTCAACGTGGTGATGATGTTTACTATGATAGGATGCAGTCAATAGGTTTGTTATATAATCACATCGTATTGGTTATCGTTGAGTGTTATTTTATGAGTAACCAAATGAAAGTGGATATCGCGGTAGTTTATTTAATATTACTGGTTTGTGTGGATCTGAAGATGCTGCGGTACAAATAAACTGAAAGATGTGTTGAGGTCGTTACCTCAGTCTGTCGCGGATCATTTACCTTTATTTGCGGAATATGTGGCGCCTCGTAGATTATTGCTCAATCATTCATCGTTGCAAACTAGACTTAGGAGTCCAGACTCCGGAGGACGGGAGGACGGGACAACGGGAGGACGGTCTTTCTGCGATTGGAACAGCTGACTTGATGACGTCACCACATCAGCTGTTCTTGCTCCTGACTTTACTCTAATTATTCACTGTAAATTATTTTTTACAGTCAAATAAACAAAACATCATAAAATGACATTCCTGACTCAACAACAGTAGTATTTATAAAAAGTCAACTGTCAGTTGTTTATTTTCTCCTCCGCTATTGTTTCTGGTTGCTGGTGAAATGCATTGTGGGATATATGCTGGCCAGAGTACGCACAAGTTTCCTCTGATGCATCCTGGGTAAAGTGGGAGGATCAAGTCACATCCGGGCATTTTGACCGAGCTTTGAATTGGGACATGTACCCGGGCTGAGACTGATGACGTGTCACGAGTCCACGAGGACACAAGTAGAGGAAAGGACACAAGTAGAGGAAAGGACGCAAGTAGAGGAAAGGACGCACAAGTACGCTGATTGAGAAACGGCCTGCGTGTTTTCCCATCAGAGTTCTGTCCGACTGGATGAAATGAAACGGGAGTCGTACCCGACGGCCGTTTCTCTCTTCATCCGACTACGACAGCCGGATGAAACGCGGAGGAAAGTTATCTCAACGTCAGCTTCAGGGTGAGATCGATAGACGGATGAGATTCAGCGGAACGTTGTGCGCTTTTTAATTAAAAGCACTACTGTTTATAAACGAAGTAGCTGACTTTTATTTTTGGATGTCTGGAAGCACTTAAGGAAATGGGATAAACCCCCAGCTTCATCTTCACGCCACGGCGTGGATCATAAAACCTCCTCGGCCGAGCGACACACACATTGTAACACACTCTCCGGCTTTTAGGATTGCGAGACGCGATAGTATGTTGAAGGGGAGGCATGTGTGGCGATAAGGATCCGGGTCCCTTCCCTAGCTAGTGAGTGTATTGATTGAAGTAGTAATACTGTTGGTTAATGTGATTTGAGCTCCCCTGCTCGAGGCATCCGTGAATACACAAGCGCTCACACAGTAACAGAAAACCCATGTGACCTTTGTCCCCGCCCCTCCGACGCGTTAACCTCCGACCTCCGACCTTTGCTCTGCTCGGGGCCTCGAGTGTCTCCGCCCTCCAGCGACGGACACATGAAAACACTTCACACCTGTGATTGTGTGACACGATGTTGTTATGCCGGATATTCACATGTTAGCATTTTGTTAGCAACACCAGACGGAAATATCTCAACAACAACTGGATGTATTTTCATGGACATTGTGTCCGTATATTCATAATCCCCAGAGGATGAATCTGATGGCTTTGATGATCCTCTCATGTTTTATCTACTGCCACCATCAGACACAGCTGTGCTTTGTGTTTAGCGTTAATTACCGTCGCATTGATAATGCGGAAGGTAATGTTTTGATAGCCGCGTATTTGTATGCGTGTGTGCGTGTGTGGGTGTTATCCGCATAAGTAAAAAAGTATTAAACCGAATCGCATGAAATCTGGTGGGACGATTGGTTATTATCCGGGGAGCATTTGATTCGATTTTGGGACTGATCGGGTCAAAGGTCAAGGTCAAAATCTTCAAATAAGTAAAAAAAGTATTAAACCGAATTGCATGAAATTTGATGGGATGATTGGTTATTATCCGGGGACCATTTCTTTAGATTTTGGGTTCGATTGGGTCAAAGGTCAAAGGTTAAGGTCATAAAAAGGTCAGAATCTTCTTGAATCGCATGAAATTTGGTGGGATGATTGTTTATTATCCGCGAACCATTTGATTAGAGTTTGGGATTGATCGGGTGAAAGGTCAACGGTCAAGGTCATAAAAAAAGGTCAACATTTTCTTGAATCGTATGAAATTTGGTGGGATGATTGGTTATGTTATGTTTGTATCCAATTGGCATGCAACTAATGCCAAAATGTTCATAATTCAATGTTCAATCTTGTGATATGCGAAGGTATGCGCTCTACCGAGTGCCCGTTCTAGTTAGCAAATGTTCTCACTCTAGAATTTTTAAACGACTGCTTTCTGATGCAGAATTTACCATTTTTCTTCACCAACTTAAATGTTGCACAGAGAAAGAAATCACATTCCTCTCCGTCCCATGTATTCTATTTGTATCCGGCACATTAGAGCGATGATAACCCACACGTTATTTATGATGAGCCGCAGATAGCCGCGCAGCTTTAAGTGTAAATAAATGAACGCGGCCGCTCTCCGCCCACACGCCGCTCACGATGCATTAAAGAGAGTGTCAGAGGGCTGAGGTCTGCCCTCAAGATCTATCGCCGCGGCGAGATCGCAGAGCGCCTCGACGTGGAAGGAAAGCAGAGAGACGCAACAAAAGGACGAGCGATCCGGTGGAAAGTTAGTATTTAAAAAGAGATTTGGAGGAATAAAGCTCCTGTTGGGTGATGGACATGGAGAGGAAAGAGAGAGAGTCGATAGGAATGTGTTATTATTGTGTTTACCTTCAAGACACGTACCGTAAATACCACTAAATACTAAATACCCTCCATTTGCCGACTTAACAGCCTCAAATCGAAGCGTCTTCCTCTGTTCATCACACATTACCATCTTAGCCTCTAGAAAGCGCTTTCTAATGAACGGCGTTCACGTTGCCGAGCGGAGGCGGTAATTTATCACGCTGTATTATTAATCACAGTCTCTGTGTGAGTTTGCAGCAATTTGAACGCTTATTTTCACCCATGATGCTTTGGGGTTTCTTCACTAACGAGTCCAACAGTTGACAGAGAAGACACGACAGGCCTGATAAATCAAAGTCTGTCTGTCAGGGGTGTGTCTGTGTGTGTGTGTGTGTCTGTGTCTGTGTGTCTGTGTGTGTGTGTGTGTGTGTGTGTGTGTGTGTGTCTGTGTGTGTGTCTGTCTGTGTGTGTATGTATGTGTGTGTCTGTGTGTGTGTATGTCTGTCTGTCTGTGTGTGTGTGTGTGTGTCTGTGTATGTGTGTCTGTGTGTGTGTGTGTGTGTGTCTGTGTGTGTATGTCTGTCTGTCTATGTGTGTGTGTGTGTATGTGTGTGTGTGTGTGTGTGTGTGTGTGTGTGTGTGTGTGTGTCTGTGTGTGTATGTCTGTCTGTCTGTGTGTGTGTGTGTGTGTGTATGTGTGTGTCTGTGTGTGTCTGTGTGTCTGTGTGTGTGTGTGTGTGTGTGTCCACCAAAACAGGAGAACCCTCTCCTTGAAAGTCTTGTGTGATCAAAGGAGGCGTCGGCGTGACGGAGAAAGAGAATATAAAAGACGAGACAGCGAGAGAACGCTGACACAACGTAAAACACGCGTCACGTGTGTGTGTGTGTGTGTGTGTGTGTGTGTGTGATTATCTTTGTGTCTATGTATTCTACTGTAATTGTTTTCGGTATTTCCTCCCGTGTCTGCCACCCGCCGGCCTGCCTGTCCTCTTCCTCTCCTCCCCGCTGTCTCTTTCCATCCGTCTTCCTCACGATCAAATCACCTTTATGTTCTTTTGTTCGTCTCCTCTCTCACATTTTACACCCGGCTCGTGACAGCGAGGCTCCGTCTGTAAACCTGGAGACTCGGGAAGCACAGAATCAGTTATTCCCTCGGCATGATGTCATCGTGAATGTAATAACTCTGAGATTCAGACTGCTGGTCTGATGAAGCATTCCAAGATGTCTTCGTGTCTCTGGAACATTGTTTCGCATATTTTCTCACAATTTAATGACATTTTGTCGAGTGGGTAATTTAGGTATTAATTGAAAGCTATCTTTAGTTGATTAATAATCATTGTGGCGCCATGCTTTCACTCAGGATTTATGAGACCTTGCTGATGGTCCTTTGACAATAATTAGGGTGAGACGGGCTTCAGCCTCACAACGGAGCAGGATTCGCACTTCATCACATCGTCAGTAGAAGGCTATGCGACATTGTTTATATCTATTACGGATATCTATTACACAGGAAACATGTCCAAACACCTGTACACACACACACACACACACACACATAAATTCCTCTACTCATCTATCTTCCTCCAGTGTTGTGATTTCAGGCCATGCCCTTTTCCTTTTCCTTTTATCGGTGTTCTGCCTCTCATTGGTCCATCCTGAGACAAAGGGATGATGACATCACTGCGGGGGGGAGGGGGGGGGGCTACTTGTTTTTAAAGGGTCAGCATCTTAGCCGTCCTCTTAGCTTCATAAGAGAAACGGTCGTTTCCACAAGAGATGATCAACGCTGAGGCAGAGAGGTAACCCCGAGGAAACAAATTGGTTTATTACGATTTTCAAACTCGAGCGATGTTGACGACGCCAGGAGGCGGGAGCGAGGAATTCACAAGCGGATAGACGTTGTTGGAGCTATTTAATTTGATATTTGTATTTAAGTTTAATTGTAAAGTAATATTGATTATTTATTGTTTATTTTGGTTATGTTTTGATAGGTTAGTTGTTTCTTAGGTTCACTAATTGGTTAACAATGGGCACCTGTGGTTATATGTAGAGGTGGGTAGGCACAGGACCAGCATGCACCAGGGTGGCCGATGGTTTTTTACCACGCACACGGTCACATAGCAGAAGGAAATGTTTGCATTTTGTTTGTTCTTTTTTTGTTTCTTTGGAGAATAAATTATCACAACACAATCCAACATTCGGGACATTATTTTATTTTGCGTGCGTCAACACCGAGACCCATGGTGCATCAGTGGCAGTTTGATTTAGATTATTGTTTGTTGATTTTAGACTGACAAATGGCCACTACAGACGTCATGCGTCTGTGTTTGCTGAACTACTCAGCAGTATTCATGATGAATTGACTACAGTTGGAAAAGGAGACGCGGAAAGGTGCCGCCTTCTCTGATTTGTGTCGCCACATACACACATACACATTCTTCACTTGTGAGAGTCCCAATCTAGTTCCACTGAATGGTTTCTACGAGGGATGCAAAGTGCCCACCGAGACCTCAAGTGAAGGGAGAGTCCTCTCCCGTGGTCACGTCCTCTGAGTAGCGGCACAGAGCCACGCCTCCAACTTTTTCATATACCTAAAATGCAGGACGCCAAAAATAGAGTCGCCCATTCAGACACTCTGCGCCTGACAAGATATAATATAGTGACATTCAAATTAACTTCTGTCAAGTGGCCATGCAGTCACAGGATTTGATGGCGTGGCTCTGTCTGTCCGTCCCCCCCCCCCCCCCCCCAGCGATGCTGTAGCTGAGCCTTCACCTCCCAGTCCCCTCTCCTCCTCTGTGTTAAATGTTCTCTAAATTGGATATTTAAGGGGACTTAGGAACCTCTCTCTCTCTCCCACTTCCCTCCCCAGCATAGTTTGCATTACTACATATATATATATATTCACCCACACTTTGCATTTTGCACATTTTATTTAGTACCCACACTTTGCATTTTGCACATTTTATTTTATTTTTACACTGCTGAATATTTGCGTGTGTATATATATATACATATTTGCATATATGTTGTGTATATATACATATATATTTTATTTTGTATTTTATATTTCACTTGTATAGTTTCTGCACAGTCACTTTTTATTTCTTTCTTATATGTATATTTTATTCTGTGTTTAGTCTATTGGTGCTACTGTGTCCAAAAATTCCCCTTGGGGATTAATAAAGTATAATTCTATTCTATTCTATTCTATTTTTACATTTTGAGGGGCAGTAATGAAAAGAGAAGCATTATTTGAGAGACGGGTGCATCTGATTTATCTCAAGTATCCAGACTTGGCCTCTTCACTAAGCTGAGCCTTCTTAAATCCAGCACTCTGTGTATGAATCACATTGGCCTCTCATTAAATGGCATGAATAAGAGAGTGTGGTGTAGCATTAGGATCCTCTGGGGCTGGGTGGAGCTTTGAGGTAAGGGTGTGAATGCATTTATAACTGTGTGTGTGTGTGTGTGTGTGTGTGTGTGTGTGTGTGTGTGTGTGTGTGTGTGTGTGTGTGTGTGTGTGTGTGTGTGTGTGTGTGTGTGTGTGTGTGTGTGTGTGTGTGTGTGTGTGTGTGTGTGAGAAAGAGCCAGAGGTGGGGTTATATCGGCAGTGTTAGGATGACAGGCCTCCTCCTATAAAGGCGTCCGCAGCCAGAGCAGATTTATGACGGCCGTGCTGAGTGAAAAGCGTGATGGGGGATGGAGAGGCAGCGCTCGCTATCGAGGATATCTTATGCCTCCTTTGAGAGTCACTCCCTCTCTCTCTCCAATTTCATGGCTCTCAGTCTGTTTCATTGTCTTTGTCTTCTTTCTTTTTATTGCCCTTGTATTTGATTGTTTTCTATGTTATTATCGTTTGTTTTCATAATCATTTCTGTCTTAATAGTGTATAATTTATTCCTCTTTTTTCTTTTTCTATCACTCTTTTCTTTCTGAACCATTTGCAGGGTTTTAGGTAATACTTGTTTCCTTCCGTCTGTCGGCCACGTCTCTCTTCATCTCAACTCAGTCTTTTAATTCCCTGTGTGTGAGAATAAGTGAGAGGCAGGGCGTTTCATCTTTTTAAGCTATTGCACTTTAGCTCTGTTACAGTCTGATTCAATGCTGTATCCATTATGGCTGAGAGCAAAACTGAGACCCTGAAACGAGGTTGCATGAAGCGAAGAATGAATAGAGATAGAGAGTGTCTCATGACAATAAGACACAATATGTATTTATTATGAGCATTATTATTATTATTAGATAACACCGCTTGTGAGACTCTTTTCACAGGTTTGAAATGTTTTTTAAATGATTGCTAATTACACGCCAAAGAATGATGCCTTTATAATGGCTTTACAAATTAATATGAAAATTGTTTCCTACAAATCTGTCATTAAAAAAGAGTTCGCTTTTTATTTGTGATAGACATGAAAGTAGCATCGATCATCTCAAGAAGGCAAATATACATATTTCCCAACATGTTGAGCCATACCTTGAAAACACATATGATCCAATCAAATGCTAGTAAACAGGATTATTAATTTAATCCTATATTCAGTCAGGTTTTGATATTCAGAGCACTTCACCAAGCTCTAGTCTTCTACCAACCAGATGCACAATCCAATCTTTTGAGAGTGTATCAAGCCCCCAAAAAGTGTTTAAATAGTTTAAAATGGTTTAACATGGCCATGTACAGAAGTTGAAATGGTTTAAAATGGTTTAACACGGCCGTGTACTGAAGTTGAAGACAAGTCTTTTATTATATAGGAGGCCCTGTCAGCGGGTTAGTGTCACATGACACCCTGATACCCTGATACCTGTCCTGCTTGTGCTATTGTTTTGGAAAGACCCATGTGTTGCCATGGCAGCAGAGCGCCAGCTGTTCCCAGTTTGATTGTAGTTTTCCACCTGCAGCAGGAAAGAGACCTGTTCCCCTCCCACTGTTTCCACGTCAACATTTTACAGGAATGTGTCTGTTTGCAGCTTACTCTTTTCCTGATGAGGATTCATTTACGGAGACGAGGGGAGGGAAGCAGAACGAGGAAGATGCAGATCTGTGAGGGTAAAGACGCCACAAATCGGCAGAAACACAAGCGATCTGTTCGCAAAGCCGGAGAGAGGGAAGAGACGGTGAAAGATAAATAGAGCAGTGAGACGTGTGCGGAGATGCAGGGCCAAACAGACAAAGAGCGAGAGAGGGAGAGGATCTGACTCTGGGCGTCTGGGCCGGGGTGAGGTCAGACGTGGACAGAATGAAGCCCAGTGTTTGAAGACCACAGGCCGTAGTGACCCATTAACAGACTCGTAAAGCTCAGCCCCTCCCCCGCTGGAAACCGCTGGTTTAAAGACACAGCGGCAGGCGAGGCGACCAGTACGCGTCTGAACCGGTTTAATGTCGCCGTAATTCCTTTATGAATCGTTTAGTAATTAGTTTATAGGTAAAATCAACGTGGGATTGTGTGGATTCCCCAGTGTACACAGAGTTTCGTTAGATTCAGGCCTGCCGTGTTTCATTTGGCATTTTGTATATTTTATCCCCGGTTCATCGTTATTATTCACGACTATGGTTTTCCTTCTGTGCCCCCCTTGTATCCAAGAGGTGGTTACAGTCGGAGGAATGTTGTTTGGATGCTCAATATTTCTGGCCTCAGGGTTATGTAGGCATCACACACACACACACACGCATGCACACACACACACAGCCTCAGTGTGTTTCTAGTGACAGCATTTTTCCATAACAAGGTGGCAGGAAGATTAAGTCGGCTGGAGATGTTGTGCTGCCAACATGAATACACAGAGGTGGGGTTGGCAAACAAGAAATGAAAAATATGCCAGGGTGCCACTCGCTGTTTTTCCCGTCGGTATTTTAAGACGAGCCGTGAATCAGAGCGTTCCGCGTGCATTGTCTTATTGTCTTATTGTTTGCAAGCTGTCTCCTGAATGCTTTTGTTTCCTAAATGTAAGATGATGGGAACTCTGTGATGCTTAATGTATAAATACAGATACCACGGTGTAATTTAGTCATCGCACAAGTCTAAGTGAGATTCAGGGGAATGTTAAGGGACACAGCAATATCACATTCATGTGCATGGGGTTGCAATATGCAACAGCAGTGACACACACTGAGACTAAAAATGAATGAAGAATATGTAACACACACACACACACACACACACAGAGCCTCTATGCAGGATGCCGCTGGTCGAACCGGGCCCAGTGGGCAGCACCCGCCCACAGGCAGCAGCGCGTACACACAGCGAGCGGTGGGTGGGCTGAAGGTCAGACGGGCCCTGAACACACCACCATTGTTCTTTTTTTATCTCTTTCTCTCTTTTTTCTTTCTTGACACTATGACCTGTGACTTTAGGACCATATGTCTTTGTACGTGCTGGCGCAAGACCAATATTCATCAAGCGCGGTGAAATACTAAAAAGCATTCGTGCTAACGAGACGCGAGCCGCAGAGTGCTTCTAACAGGGGTCGTACGGTCATGGAAAACCTGGAAAAGTCATGGAATTTTAAAATGGTCATTTCCAGGCCTGGAAAAGTCATGGAAAAAACGTAAATCATAAAAGTTTGGGAAAACTCATGGAAATGTGTTATAATCACATGTTCATTTACGCCGAGTTTGAAATAATTAATATGTTTTTAACCCTCCTGTTACCTTCACATTTACTAACATATTTTACCCTCGGGGTCAATATGACCCCAGCGATTAAAACCTCCAGAAAATTATTGGAATTAATATTGTTTCCCAAGTTTAAGTGTGAGGTACTTTATGTTTGTTTGTTGACGACCTAAACAGCCTTTTAAATATATAAAGAAGTTGATATTTCTTATATGTTTGACACAGTGAAAAACAGCCTGGGGTCAAATTGACCCCAAAGAACATCGACGTTAAACATTGAACGGGGTCAATTTGACCCTAAAGGTGACAGGAAGGTTAAAGAAAGAAAGCCGGTGTACGCTCTCAATACGCTAAATGTTCAAAATTGTTCATGTTTAAACCGAGATTTCAGTTTGGTCATGGACATTTGGTTTAAAGTCCTGGAAAAGTCCTGGAAATCCATCGGTCAAAATGTGTAAGAACCCTATTCTAGGTGATTTGAACCGCCGTGTTTCCTGCATTGTTTGACTAGAAAGCGGTTGCCGGTTGTTAGTCAGCACAGAGGAGGCCGGCTCTCTGAGAAGCTCAGCTCTGTTGAACGTAGGAGTGGGAGGAGATGAGCAAAAGGTCCTCTGTGTCATCCAGAGATGCTTGACGTCTTCCCCTCAGCTGTTACACACCAGATTCCCCGAACCCCTGACTGTACTCCCTCCCCCCCCTGGAAGCGGAACAATTTGAACTCACAAAAACATGTTCGGTGGAAGCCTGAGCGTGAACGCATCGGGACGTTGTAAAACAAGGTATTTGCAGTCAAATTGTAGTTCACTGACATTTTGTTTCGAGTTCTTTCTCTCGGGCAGCACGGGTAATTATCCGCAGAGCCGCATTGTGCTGGCGTAGCGGTTCTCCCGCGGAGAACGTGATAGCGGCCACCGCAGAAGCAGGTCAGAGCGAGGTTGTTGAAAATTTCCCTGGGGATGCTGCACTCGGTGTTCAAATTATTTGAACCCTGACCCAGTTTGTAGTCGGCCTCTTCGAATGCTTTCTCTCGGAGCTTTGTGTTTTTATACGAGTGCGTGAACAAAGATGCAGGGGGAACTCATTTTTGTGTGCCCCAGTTTCTAGAATCACATTAATTAGTGGAAAAAAAGGGGAAGACACTTTCAGGAGAGGATCAGAGGAGGATCCATCTCCAAGATGGACAGAAGCAATAGATGTCATGTGACCAGAAGGAGTCATTACAGCGTTATAACACATTCAATGAGTATGACAGAGTGTATGAATGGTTCGTAGTAGGCATGGACCACGATCCAGACCTCCATGATCCATCAGGCAGATGGAGGTAGAGAGGAGGAGTGGGCGGGGCATCAGACCCAGCCAGGTCCAATGGACCCTACGAGACGTGAAGTCTCAAGGACTCCGGAGATGATGGTGTTTGCGTCTCCAAATGAGTGCAGAAAGCTTGAATTGCATTAATTTGGTGATTTGCAAAAGACGTCTGCCTCAAAGGTGGTTTTAAAAGAATGTTTCAGGTGCCAACATAAGGTTTTGTTCTCTCCCCCGTCTCAGATGGCCATTTCCCCGGGACGCCTCCCACGTACGGTTACGACGCAGACCGCGCAGAGGAGCAGCGGCGGCACCACGACATCCTGCCGTACATCGACGACTCGCCGTCGTCTTCGCCGCACCTCAGCTCCAAGAGCCGCAGCAGCCGGGACACCCTCTCCTCCGGGTCGCTGGAGTCCTCCAAGTCGGTGAGTAGAGGCTGCGCCATCCGACCGTCTCCTCCCGCTGCACATCGCATCCGGAACATTTACTCCACAGTTTTCTTTTTCGGAAATTGACTGAAAATGGAGCTGCTTAACCCTCCTGTTACCTTTGGGGTCAATTTGACCCCATTCAATGTTTGACGTCTCTAAAAAAATTATTAACATTATTTTTTTATTAGATTTCATGACTTTTCCTTATTTATAATAATAATAATAATAATAAATTTATTTATATAGCACTTTTAAAAACAAAGTTTACAAAGTGCTCTACAGATAAACAAAGCATAAACACAACTTAAATGGCTGCAAACAAAAAAGACCATACTATAAAAGCATTGAATACAACTAAAACTAAACAAATAGGCAATTTAAAATAAAAACATAAAAGGACGACATCACTTAAAAGCAGTTTATTGGGGACAACTGGGAAAACATAAAATTCACATGATGATATGTTTTCAAGGTCCTGAACAATTTGACCCCAGGCTGTTTTTCACTGTTTAAAACATATAAGATATATCACTTTTTTATTTATTTAAAGGGCTGTTTAGGTAATCAACAAACAAACAAACATAAAGTACCTATTATATTAATCATTTTCTGGAGGTTTTAACTGCTGGGGTCAAAAAGAGTAAAAGATTTTAGCAAATTGGACGGTAACAGGAGGGTTAATATTCCAGATTTTTTTGAACTATTGTTACAAAGCATATTACCATGTGAATGAACAATCCTTATGTAGTTTGACCTCAATACGGCGCAGGAAGTGGGCTAATTTATTCGTGAAGCAATCCCGATACTTAAAAAAAAATCTATAAAAGGACAATATCGCCTGCCTATAACCCCAGAATCAGTCATCCAGGGAAGAAACTCATGCCCCTTAAGAGTCTGTTCTATCTCATCCTGGGTATTAGGCAGAATTACCTATAACCTCTATCACCCCATCACTGTCTTCATCCTCTTAACCCTCCCTCCTTTTACGCTTTCTTGTCGACAAAGAGAAAACCAGTGATCTATGACGTCTGCTGCTATCGAAGGTTACCATGGAGAGGATACACACACACACACACACACACACACACACACACACAACACCGCAGTGTCAGCAACGATGTAAATGAACATGGATGCTACCGCGAGATCTATTCACGCTTTACCCATTATTCCATGCACCAAATAATTTCACGAGTAGCAGCATATAGACATGCGAGAGCCGCATGTTTAATGAGGAGAGAGAGAGGCATTGTGGGAGAATGTATTCGGGTAACACGGCCTCTCTCCACTGTGCCCTTGGAGAAAGTAATCGCATCAGTGTTCATGAAGCAGTATGGCTCCGCCCCCTCAGTCTTTGCTCACCGTCTAAGCTGTCAATCTGATCTATAGCTTGAATCTGCCAATAAACGACGAGCCCCTTGACTGCATCCAACCTTTGACCTCTGAGATTGGGGCTCTCGCGGATTTTTTTATATATACACGCGTCGTGTCCTCTGTGCTTTCGGTTTCACAAGCTAAAGGACTTCTTTTACAGGAATACACGCGTCCTAAATGTTACATTCCCACTAGAGATGATTTGCAGAGTGTGTCTCGTGTGTTTAGGCTTGGCAGGAACAGCATCGGATGACCAATCAAATACGAAACGGCCAAGAAACGATTATCCCTCAGCAGACGCTCCACGCAGACACTCATGCTTTTCTATAACTGCCGTGAAAAACCGGCGTCCTTGATTTGCCCTTGGTCAGCTGCTCTCCAAACATCCCCCCAGTCTGAATCTCTAATCGATGAGTCACAGCCCGCACAGTATCCGATTGGCTGATGGTTTAATGATGTCACTGTGATGAGTCATCACCATCAGCAATACTGCTGATTTAATTTGCGCTGAAGAAGGAAACGAGTGAGAACAGAAGTCAGCTAAATAGTTAAATAGGCTATAATGTGGTAATGGGTTTTTATTGCTTTTTATTAGAAATATAACAGTAGGAACATGAGAAGAAATGAGAGAGAGAAAGAGGAATTTCATTTTAAATAGTTTTGCACTTCATGGCCAGTGGCCACCGGTGCACCCCTAGAAATCCTCGTAAGCTGTAAACCGTTTTCTCTCTTCCTGTAGATTCCTGATTTATATTCCTCTGCCTAAATTCTCGACACATTTATATTATATTTATCATAATTATACTCTAATGATCCCTAATATATTTAATTTAATTTTACATTGCTATATTTACATATATGTTGTGTGTGTATATATATATATATATATATATATATATGTATATGTATATATATTTTATTTTATTTTGTATTTTATATTTCACTTTGTGTACTTTTGCACAGTCAATTTCTTTCTTTCTTATATTTATATTTTATTGTGTTTAGTTTATTGGTGCTACTGTGTCAACAAATTTCCCCTTGGGGATTAATAAAGTATATTTCTATTCTATTCTTTTCTAATATTATGACAATTTAGCACGTAGAGGTATTATCTCTGTTCACCAACTGATTAGTCAAGTTCTATTTGGGTCTGACATCCCACATCGATGCCAAGACCTGGAGAGGAGGTCATTTCCTACTTGGCCAATGCAAAACCTTTACATGACTCAGTGGAATTTGAGGCTTTGGAAAGATCTAAATGCCCTTTATTATGATGCATCACATCTGTAATGAAGAGGCTCTCACTGCACAGCTTGTCTATCAAACAGAAAAGACCTGCAGACACCAACTCTGTCAACATCCATCACAGCTGTGCAATTTAAATAACCAGTTAAAACCAGTCTGAATAACAAACCCATTACTTAGCAGACATGTGCAGATAGCAACCAATCACATTACACCGTTGAGAAAGCGAGGAATGGCAGCGAGAGAGATAAGAGTATAACAAATGAGACGGATTAATAAAGTGTTTAACTGGGCGTGCATTGCCGCTCACTTTTTTCCATCTCTTACCTTGCTCTGAAAGTTTATGATGGAGAGATGAGAGAGATGGAGAATAATGTGTCTTCATGTCTGCGCCCGCGTCGGCTCGCTCTGCACATAAACTGCCAGTGTTTATTCCCGTGTATATCTCCCACGAACATCATCCGCCATGCATAAACAAATCAAAAGCGAGTCAGAATTCCTAAATCTTTTTAGGCCTAGACGCGGCAACCCAAATACCCCCCCGAGCGGGAAAAGTGTCTCATTTTATAACCCAAAAAGGCAAACAAGACACCCGACTTTCTAGTGTGAACCCAGAGATGGGCTCATTAGTTGCTACGGCGATGAATAAAAGATGACGCGTCTGGAGAAGCGGGTACTTCCTAGGGGAGTCGTCTGGGGTCTGAAACGATGAATAAACACTTTGGTCTCGTCTGGTTGAGTAACATGCGGCTGGAGACGTTGAAGTTTCCACTTTGCGACGGGCTTTGAATATTCTTGAAGCTGCAGATGGACGCGGATGTTTCTCGCGCTCTTTTACCGCGGGGCGCCTCCTGTGAGGGGGAAGTCGGATGGCTCACGTCGGTACTTGACGCTCAGCGATGATTCATTCATTTTTCATTAACTTGCCAACATTCGGGGAGCTCCCTCTTCAGTCCGCTGCGATGTCAACGCCATGTAATACTTTAAAAAGCATTCCTACGTCTCGATGACTTCACTTATTACTTTTAAAGACCTTTCTTTGAACTCTTAATACCGAAACAGGAAGGTTTTTCATCGTCTTAGAGTCTATAGGTAACGAGCAATCAGATCTTTCCCAGACATGTCTGATGCATAATACATAACCGTCACAATCATTTCCTTTCGACATGAGGAAGAGAGAGAGAGAGAGAGAGAGAGAGAGAGAGAGAGAGAGAGAGAGAGAGAGAGAGAGAGAGAGAGAGAGAGAGAGAGAGAGAGAGAGAGAGAGAGAGAGAGAGAGAGAGCAGTAGAAGTAATAACTTTTGAAGAAGAGATAAACCGTCAGATGAAGAGGAGGCCAATATGCTTCTATGTTAATTACTGTCCCATTCTACTTGAGGTCTGCACCTGATTCCTCCAAACTATATTAATAAGTAAAGTAGGGCAGGACCGGTCAGACCATTTATAGATTTAGTCCATAAACATTTTCCAATTGTGTTTTTGGGACTGTTGGTTGGACAAAAAACTGACTCATGAAGACATCATCTTGGGCAGATTCATTCATTATTTAAATAATCTGTTCCTAATGCAAAGCCTAAATAGCCATCATGTTGATGACTGAGGTGTAAGAGGCGAGAGCGTTACAGCCTTGACACGCCTGTTGTCCTTCTTTTTTTTGTAAATTGTGTTTATTCTCAAAAGCAGAGTATACAGTTATACATTAAAGATTGTTATTTTTAATTTTTTCACTCATCCCAACACAGAACAAATCAAACAAATCGCACTGCTTCAATTTTCAAAAAACATATTACAGTATTAATAGTATTGTATAAGTATTGCACAAAAGTAAAAATAGTGTAGGAGGTAATACAGTCTAACAGGAACCAGAAATGAGTGAATTATTGCTATTATTAGTTCCTACAACAGCATCTAGACGACTTAAATAGCTTCTTTTCCCTTCCTGTACAACAAAAAAACAAAAACAAAAAAACATCAAAGGTCACAGAAATATCTGTTGTCCTCTTTAAAGCCGAGTTCAGGAGGATTCAAGTTTATTGATCGTAAACAAGGCAGAACTGTAACCACATACAGTAACATTTTAATGTTGTGCTATTTCTACTGAGCTAATGCAGTGGCCATGGAAACAGCTTCCAGGCCTATCCATCCCTTCATTTAAATAAATGCGTGTACACCCACAGACATCCGAGCACTCGCGGTACGTCCTCCTGCAGCTCACAGGAATAATACACGTCGTTATAGCATTCATATCTATTCATTATGAATTCTGCTGTGTAGATATATAGTTGTGGAAGAGTTAATGTACATATTACACATAAACTAAGCAGTGCAATTTTAAGAATTTATTTCAGCAAAAATGTCAATTGCTTTTCAAATTTTTTGACCTTTGAAACAGTTATTGTGTTCTTTTCATGCAACCTAGAACATAATACGGTGTGTGTGTGTGTGTGTACTTGCACATTCTCTCACAGACACACACTTATCCGCCAACCTTGCTCCCATGGGAGACGCTGCCTGTTTGTGTTATTTCAGAGTTCATGGTTAAACAAGACAGCCCGAGGAATCTCTCCGTCTCTCTGTTTTCTTTCATGTCTGTCGTCCTCGGTGAGCTTTGACGGGGACGGGGGGACGGGGGGGGGGGGGGGGGGAGTAGGGTGGTGGGCGGGGACGATTTCTCCAAGGCGCTCCAAAAGGTTCCGAGCTCAGCTCAGAACTAAGAGCGCGTCAATTTGAGATTTATGAATCTAAGAAGTCCTTTTACCTCTGATAAAAGGAACGATATGATACTTTGAGTGTTCACCATGCTTTAGGCACAAAATACTAAAACAAAAGAGTAAAAGAAAACAACTGATATATAAAGAGTAAGTCAAAAGCACCGGATTGGATTATTTGTTGTGCACACTATTGTACTGCTGCATATTGTTTTATCTTTACTAATATGTGTCTGTGTGTTTGTTACAGACTGAATGTGACCTGGAAAAAGGTTTGGAGATGAGGAAGTGGGTCCTGTCTGGGATCCTGGCCACCGAGGAAACATACCTCAGTCACCTGGAGGCCCTGCTGCTGGTGAGCACACACACCCACATACAATCACAATAATAATTCAAACTTATATAGTGCTTTTCTAAATACACGTACAGCCAGACTATACAGTAGGATGTAATTACCGTAGCCTCAAGTCCAAATTGAATATAAATTATGGAATATTTTCACGAAAAACTCTTCACGTACTTCATTGAATTTAGTGCCAGTAGATGCATCTGCAACATTTGAAAGGAACAAGAATATATTACAAATTACATCAAAGTTTTGAAATAGCCAAACCAAATAAATAACAAATAAATAGATTTATTTTTATTTTTGCAACTAAGGAAGACATGAGACGTTTCAGGGTAAAGTGTAATGGAAGTAGATGTTAGTAGGGTTTGTGCAGCTAAAGAGTCCCATGAGCAGTTTGTGGAGACCAAAACGGAGCGAGAGTGAATAATAATACAGTTTCTGTACACGTTTTCCATAAGAATTCAACTTTTTAATTACATTTAAAAGTCAATTTGAGAAGCTAGAACTGTTGCGCAACTAGAAAAGAGTCAAAAAGACGACACACGATTGCAGTAATGTCTCCAAACGAGCACAAAGCATCTCTTTCCTCTCCTCCGTTGGTTCCTCTCAGCCGATGAAGCCTCTGAAGGCGGCGGCCACGACGTCGCAGCCGGTGCTCACCGTGCCGCAGATAGAAACCATCTTCTTCAAAGTGCCTGAGCTCTACGAGATCCACAGGGAGTTCTACGACGGACTCTTCCCTCGCGTGCAGCAGTGGAGCCACCACCAGAGAGTCGGAGACCTCTTCCAGAAACTGGTGAGAAGAACAAGTGATCGGTCGAGAGGTTGGGAGCGTTGGGGATGTAGTTTGTGTGTCTGTAGTCATGAGGGCAGATGTGACCCCTTGACCTTACTTTTAATCTAAATGACAACATTGGGCCCCAGCAACAGTTGACAGTATTACACTCAAAGAAATGACTCATTGGATGAACTCAATTAAAGTGTTGGCAGGTTTTCCATCCAATACTTATATGCAACTCCAACTCAAATTTAGCACATCAGTGCAATACAATGTAATTGAGTTACTCCAACTCATTTGTATCAAACACATCTAAAAATAAAATAACGATATTCATTAAATTGAATTAATTTGAGTTAGTCCAACTCATTTGTATCAAACACATCTAAAATAAAATAACGATATTCATTAAATTTAATTAATTTGAGTTAGTCCAACTCATTTGTATCAAACACATCTAAAAATAAAATAACGATATTCATTACATTTAATTAATTTGAGTTAGTCCAACTCATTTGTATCAAACACATCTAAAAATAAAATAACGATATTCATTCAATTAAATTAATTTGTGTTTGTCCAACTCAAAATATAATATATTGAGTCACCTCTAAGAAGGGCTTGAATCGTTTTTGTGAGTGTAACCTAAATAAATCTAATAAATGAAAGTATTCCTACATTTTGTGTTACACTCATTAAATATAAATATCTTCGTTTTGTAATTGATTTATTTCAATGTACCAAACAATATTTAATTGAGCCACCTCTAAGAAGGGCTTGAATCGTTTTTGTGAGTGTAACCTAAATAAATCTAATCAATGAAAGTATTCCTACATTTTGTGTTACACTCATTAAATATAAATATCTTCGTTTTGTAATTGATTTATTTCAATGTACCAAACAATATTTAATTGAGCCACCTCTAAGAAGGGCTTGAATCATTTCTTTGAGTGTAGAAAAGACATTCAGGGTTCAGCGGCGCTTCCTGTCCTGGAGACGGAGAGCCCAAACCACTGGGCCAGAGTGACATCACTCACAGGAAGGAATTGGGAGGCTTTCAGAGGCAGAATCCGACAACATAATCCAATAATAAACCAATAATGGAAATGTACATTAGATGTTTCTACAGATACTCTTCTTTATCATTTAGAATTTCGACAAATTGAATCGGGATTGTCCTTTTCTTCCTATTTCCTCCTCGACAGCTGCTCGCTCTCCGTCTCTCTTCCCTCCAGTAGTTTCCGCCAAAGATGTCTGGGCCAAATGTACAACTGAGTCGATTTAATCATTTTCACAACAGGTCAATTAACCCACAATGAATCGTTTGTTAATTTTCTCCGAAATACTGCTCCTCTCTCCCACTAGACTCTCCCTAATTTCTCTCTCCCTCGCAGACTCATTCGAATGCTTGAACACACACACACACACACACACACACACACACACACACACACACACACACACACACACACACACAACACACACACACATAGATGCATGCTCACTCACACAGCAGAGGTGCAGGCGTGTTTCACAATGCCGCCTTTCTGCCTCAGGCAGCTGAGGCCATCACGGCGCTGTGTGCTTTGTGTCCCGAAGAAGCTGCTATAAATAGGAGTCTCTCTCTCACTCTCTCTCTCACTCTCTCTCTCACTCTCTTTCTATCTATCTCTCGATCTCTTTCTTTCTCTCTCTCTCTCTCTCTCTCTCTTGCTCACACACTGTCTGGCACACACACACACACACACACACTCTTGTGAATTTATCCCAGGGAGCTCCTCTCGGGACTCTGCAAAGAAATTAGGATTTAATTTTAATGTTTCACCATCAACGACTCATGCGCCTAAAATCCTTTTTTTGTAAGTACTTAAAAAGCGTGTCTGTATATTTCCCTCCTAAAAACCAAATAACAAAATATTATTTCTGTCAAACAATACTGCCCCACAAAGAAGTGATGTCATGGTTGTGGTAACCATGACAACACTGATGATAAAAGTCAGGAGGAGAAGACGCTGAGTTTTCGAGAGGGGAAACATATGACATGACAGCCGTTTCATGAGGAGGTGAAGAAGGAGGGAAGAGGCGATGAGTTGAGAGTAGAGGAGGTGAAGATGAGATGAGATGAGAGTAGAGGAGGTGAAGAGGAGATGAGATGAGAGTAGAGGAGGTGAAGAGGGAGGGAAGAAGCGATGAGATGAGAGTAGAGGAGGTGAAGAGGGAGGGAAGATGAGATGAGAGTAGAGGAGGTGAAGAGGGAGGGAAGAAGCGATGAGTTGAGAGTAGAGGAGGTGAAGAGGGAGGGAAGAAGCGATGAGAGTAGAGGAGGTGAAGAGGGAGGGAAGAAGCGATGAGAGTAGAGGAGGTGAAGAGGGAGGGAAGAGGCGATGAAATGAGAGTAGAGGAGGTGAAGAGGGAGGGAAGAAGCGATGAGTTGAGAGTATAGGAGGTGAAGAGGGAGGGAAGATGAGATGAGAGTAGAGGAGGTGAAGAGGGAGGGAAGAGGCGATGAAATGAGAGTAGAGGAGGTGAAGAGGGAGGGAAGATGAGATGAGAGTAGAGGAGGTGAAGAGGGAGGGAAGAAGCGATGAGTTGAGAGTAGAGGAGGTGAAGAGGGAGGGAAGAAGCGATGAGTTGAGAGTAGAGGAGGTGAAGAGGGAGGGAAGATGAGATGAGTTGAGAGGAGGTGAAGAGGGAGGGAAGAAGCGGTTAGTTGAGAGTATAGAGGAGGTGAAGAGGGAGGGAAGATGAGATGAGAGTAGAGGAGGTGAAGAGGAAGGGAAAAGGAGATGCGATGTGAGTAGAGGAGGTGAAGAGGGAGGGAAGATGAGATGAGAGTAGAGGAGGTGAAGAGGAAGGGAAAAGGAGATGAGATGTGAGTAGAGGAGGTGAAGAGGGAGGGAAGATGAGATGAGAGTAGAGGAGGTGAAGAGGAAGGGAAAAGGAGATGAGATGAAAGTAGAGGAGGTGAAGAGGGAGGGAAGATGAGATGAGAGTAGGGGAGGTGAAGAGGGAGGGAAGATGAGATGAGATGAGGAGGTGAAGAGGGAGGGAAGATGAGATGAGATGAGGAGGTGAAGAGGGAGGGAAGATGAGATGAGAGTAGAGGAGGTGAAGAGGAAGGGAAAAGGAGATGAGATGTGAGTAGAGGAGGTGAAGAGGGAGGGAAGATGAGATGTGAGTAGGGGAGGTGAAGAGGGAGGGAAGATGAGATGAGATAAGGAGGTGAAGAGGGAGGGAAGATGAGATGAGATGAGGAGGTGAAGAGGGAGGGAAGATGAGATGAGAGTAGAGGAGGTGAAGAGGAAGGGAAAAGGAGATGAGATGTGAGTAGAGGAGGTGAAGAGGGAGGGAAGATGAGATGAGATGAGGAGGTGATCCAGCTGAGGGAGGGTTGAGAGAGGATGGGGGAGTCAGTATTTAAGCTGCTCCGATCGATCGGTCTCTCCATGATCCTGAAGTCGGAGGGGAGCAGACGGGATTAGGAACCACAAAACATCTGAACAAGGAGGACGAGAGGAAAGAGGAAGAGGCAAAGCGTCACTGACAGGTTCTGAGTGTCTGAAGAAGTGTCTGAGGGCTGAAACAGGGCGAGATCCCACTGAAGGTTTGACACCATGAAGCCGACACAGGAGGCTCACAGGAAGCCTGACGCTCTGCATTATAGAAGAAGGATCCTTCCTGTGGCCTCAGACGCCAACCTGAGGATCGCTCTCTGCTCGGCTGGAGATGTTCTTTCTTTGTTTCCGCGTGAAGACGTTTCTCTAAGCTTTATTCAATGTGTCAGGGAATAGAGAGCTGAAGGCGGGACGTTTTTTTTTTTTTCCGGCAACCAGGAAGTTCTGAGCGTCGCACTAGTTCCCGCGACATACATAGTGGGATTTTTCCATTTGATTATTGCAGAACGTTGGCTTCTTGGAAAACAAACTTTATGATACTCACAGGTCATCTTCATAAATTAACACCACTTTTATAATTTTGGAAGAGTGAATGCATTCGCCAAGGAAAGATGATATAACAGGGTTCTTACACATGTTGACCAATGGATTTCCATGACTTTTCCATGACTTTAAACCAAATTTCCATGACAAAACTGAAATCTCGGTATAAACATGAACAATTTAGAAAATGTTGCATATTGAGAGCTATCGCTGGCTTATATTTTGAGCGTCTTTCTTTAAAAAACATATTCATTATTTCAAACTTGGCATGAATGAACACGTGATTATTACAAATTTCCATGACTTCTTCAAAACTTTTATGATTTAAGTTTTTTCCAGGCCTGGAAATGACCATTTTAAAATTCCATGACTTTTCCAGGTTTTCCAAGACTGTACGAACCCTGATATAAAGAAATCGACACCCAGGTCACACGACTTGACATCACTCCCACTCAGATAAAGTCATGAGCTTTGGTTCTCTCATTTTGCCACTTGCAGCAACCGCCTATTTAGAGACATGTAAAAGAGTTAAAATTCACAAGTTGGATATTTTAGCTCGTGAAAAAACGTGTCAACCACAAATCTTATTTTAGGCATCGAACAAAAAGAATGCTTCAGGACTCCTACAGCAGGCTGATTAAGACGTGTCTGTTGCGTGGGATAATGACTTCAGCAGACTTCTTCTTCTGCTCTATATCAGGGGTCAGGAACCTTTTTGACTGGGAGAGCCATAAAAGCTAAATATATTTCATTGAGAGCCATATAATATTTTTTACGTATAATAAAGTCTTGCTTTTAAAGCGACTTCTGGTGCTGCATGATGCTACGGGGAAGAATAATACGTCTTTAAGAAAGGGACCGCTTAAATTACTTCTGCTGCAATCTGGCGCGATAGAGAACGTTACAGAGTGGCGTGCGGAAGAGTCACCGGAAGAATAGAATAGAAGAGAAGAGAAATATACGTTATTAATCCCCAAGGGGAAATTTGTGGACACAGTAGCACCAATAAACCAAACACACAAGAATAAAATATAAATATAAGAAAGAAAGAAAGAAACAGTTACTGTGCATAAACTATACAAAGTGAAATATAAAATACTAAATAAAATACATATGTGTATATATATATATATATATATATATATACACACAACATATTTTTTATTTATTCTTTATTTCAGACGCCAAGTTCCATATAAAAATAACAGACATACAACTCTAAAAGAGAGAGAAAACAAGAAGATAAAACATACAACATACATAATACGTGCAAATGCAGCAGTTTAAGGTTCCCAACCCCTGCTCTATATTTTCAAATAATTGTTGAATAAACAGCGTTAAACGCCCGTGTGAGAAAACATCTATTCTGTTACAAACCCGGTGGCTAACCCCGGCCTCCTCGTGTAACGTCCTTACAGTCCGTCATGAGGCGGTTTACTTAATGTTGTTTTCCGCTGTGGATTTACACGCCGACTCTCACGCAGGACAAATCCCCGACTGAGAAACACAAACACCCCGGCATTTCTTTCATCACCCAAAGTCCTTCTGCAGTCCCACTCGATAAGCCTCGGTCTGGCAGACATCGGGCTTCTCGTCACGCTCTGAATGGCGTCCGCCGCGGTGCAGATTGCGTGGCCCAGGGCAGGACACGGGACGGCAGGGTTGTGAAAATTGCTTTTCTCCTCGCCTTCCTCCACTTTTCTGCCTCCCTCCTGTCGAGCGCGGGTATAGTGTGTGTGAGCGTCGCGGCTCACTTGATGCCTGAAATTGGTCAGCGAGTATTTGAAAAGCTGAAATAAAGAAGGTTTATTGTTGTTATTATTAACGAAGGAAGTACTTATTTCAGATTCTTTTATGGTTGCTATTTTGTATGCTTTAAAAAAAAAAGATCTAGCGAGCAGCTATCGTGTATCGTTGATTTGATATAACTGTTCATTTTCTAATTCTTAATTCATTTTTATTTTTTATTTTTCATTAGATTTAGTTTAGTTTAGTTTTAGTTTAGTTTAGTTTTGTCCATAAGAATGATACTGTTGACTTGAATGCTTGAGGGGAGGGAAAGAAAAATGCTAAATGTATCACAATTGCACTGTTTCTTTGTGTACTTGCCTTAAACTAAAAATATATATATAAAATAAAAATAAATAGTAACTGCCAGTGACAACATGAGTGTAAACAATGTGTTGAAAACCTGGGACTTCACATTCCTGACAGGATTGAATCTCACAACCCCCCCATGACCGCGGAGAGCAGGGCATGTTAGGAAGGTCAGGAACGGGCCTTAAAATAGGATGTAAGTGGAGTTTGAGACGATAATAGTTTTATTTGGAGACTACTTCTAATCTAATTAGAAAGTTGTTCACACATGGCCACACATTTTAAAAAATCACCAATAATAGCTCTGACTGGGCCAGACTGTCAAGTCTCGGTGCCCCCTTAGTTTTAAAGGTTCATATTGTTTTGTTTTTTTCATCGTTCCCATCAGTAATGGGGCCGACAGTCACACGGGGGGGTAAACTACCGGCTGCACTAATAATCTGGCTTCATTGTTTACAGCACGTCTGATAATCTGCTCGTTTCTTACCTTGTTGACTTTGTTACCGGGGCCCAAGACCTCAGCCATGAGCACCGTGCCATCGTAACACATAATAACACATACACATGTTGGCCAGAACCTTGGAAGTGAGACCCGTGTTATGAACCCCAACCGACCTTTGAGCTCGGTCTCTGGAAAGGACAAAAGTGATATGACCCAATTCCTGCAGCTCCACTCAGGCCTGTAGGAGCTGTAGGTCTGAGATGCAGCAGGACCATCGGCCTAATGAGCTTTAGAGGCACAACAACTCATACTTAATACACTTGTGTTCAGTACTCAGGAGAGATTTGGTGTGTGTGTGTGTGTGTGTGTGTGCGTGTGGCTGGCTCTCAACACACAGAAACCACCTCCCCTGTACTCTTTCCTCCTGTGTGTGTATGCGTGTTGGTGTGTGTTGGTGTGTGTGTGTGTGTGTGTGTGTGTGTGTGTGTGCGTGTGGCTGGCTCTCAACATTACACATAGAACCCACCTCCCCTGTACTCTTTCCTCCTGTGTGTGTGTGTGTGTGTGTGTGTGTGTGTGTGTGCGAGTGTGTGTGTGTGTGTGTGTACCTCCCCTGTACTCTTCCCTCCTGTGTGTGTGTGTGTACCTCCCCTGTCCTCTTCCCTCCTGTGTGTGTGTGTGCGTGCGTGTGTGTGTACCTCCCCTGTACTCTTCCCTCCTGTGTGTGTGTGTACCTCCCCTGTCCTCTTCCCTCCTGTGTGTGTGTGTGTACCTCCCCTGTCCTCTTCCCTCCTGTGTGTGTGTGTGTACCTCCCTTGTCCTCTTCCCTCCTGTGTGTGTGTGTGTGTACCTCCCCTGTACTCTTCCCTCCTGTGTGTGTGTGTGTACCTCCCCTGTCCTCTTCCCTCCTGTGTGTGTGTGTGCGTGCGTGTGTGTGTACCTCCCCTGTACTCTTCCCTCCTGTGTGTGTGTACCTCCCCTGTCCTCTTCCCTCCTGTGTGTGTGTGTGTGTACCTCCCCTGTCCTCTTCCCTCCTGTGTGTGTGTGTGTGTACCTCCCCTGTCCTCTTCCCTCCTGTGTGTGTGTGTGTACCTCCCCTGTCCTCTTCCCTCCTGTGTGTGTGTGTGTGTGTGTACCTCCCCTGTCCTCTTCCCTCCTGTGTGTGTGTGTGTGTGTGACCTCCCCTGTCCTCTTCCCTCCTGTGTGTGTGTGTGTGTACCTCCCCTGTCCTCTTCCCTCCTGTGTGTGTGTGTGTACCTCCCCTGTCCTCTTCCCTCCTGTGTGTGTGTGTGTGTGTGTACCTCCCCTGTCCTCTTCCCTCCTCCTTTGCCTTTTGTTGAACTGATTGTCCTCTTGTCGGCTCCCAGACGGATCGCAGCGCTTGCTGGAGTTTTATTCCTCATCCTGCTTCCTAAACGTGTTTTCGTAGCCTCCGTTACACCGATCATTAATTACTCACCCCTGCACAGTGCCGGTCTCGCTGGTTGCCGGGGCAACGAGCCTGGCTGCGAGGTGCACCGAGTTTCTCTCCTCTGTTGGTTGTTTCATTGTCATATGCAGTGTGACTGTATCAGAGGTGACGTTTTACAGATTGCAAATATAGCAGTTACAGGGAGAGGCTTAAACCATCTCTTCCAAGAGGACGGTCACAAACATGTTAACATGACTGAATATGTTCATCAAACACTTCTGTTTCCTTTTTCTCTCTCTCTCTCTCTCTCTCCATCAGGCCAGCCAGCTCGGGGTCTACCGAGCGTTTGTGGACAACTACGAGCTGGCGGTGGAGACCGCGGAGAAGTGCTGCCAGGCGAACACTCAGTTTGCTGAAATCTCTGAGGTAAGAGGAACAGAGGAAAGAATGGATAACGACACCAGGCAGGGGGAGAAATAGCTGGGTTTATTTTATTTAAAGCTTGGCTGTAGATGTGGGTGAAGGAATAAGACAAAAAGCAGCGTGTTCCTGGTTTAGAATAGAAGAATACAATAGAAATATACTTTATTAATCCCCGAGGGGTAATTTGTGGACACAGTAGCACCAATAAACTAAACACACTCAATAATAAAATATAAATATAAGAAAGAAAGAAACACTGACTGTGCATAAAGTATACAAAGTGAAATATAAAATACAAAATAAAATATATATGTATATATATACACACAACATATGTGAAAATAAAATAAAATAAAATATAGACAGTGTGCAAAATGCAAAGTGTGTGTATGTTATTGCACTAGTTTCTGGTTTAGCTCCGACCTCGGAGCTCTTGCAGGAGTTCACTCTGTGATCAGTTATCAGTTATCGGCTCGTTTTACAGTCGTACAAACCTCCTTCATACCAGCAAATCATCCTGTTGAGTTTTACAAGTTGTTCCTTCTTTTGATAAGTGGAGCAAAGCTGTGTCTAATTACCTTCAGATTGAAAATGCGGAAGTTTATGTTTTGATCGCCGTGTATTTGGATGCATGTGTGTGTGTGTGTGTGTGTGTGTGTGTGTGTGTGTGTGTGTGTGTGTGTGTGTGTGTGTGTTATTTCGCATAAGTCAAAAAGTTTGAAACCGAATCGCATGACATTTGGTGGGATGATTGGTTATTATCCGGGAAGCATTTGATTCGATTTTGGGATTGATCGGGTCAAAGGTCATGGCCAACATCTTCTTTTTACCATAGCACAGTCAATGTTTATGTTCATAATTCAATGCCCAATCTTGTGATATGCGAAGGTATGCGCTCTACGGTGCCCGTTCTAGTTTAGACATGCAGTAGGTGCGTGTTCATTTTATCGTGACGTTGCACTAGATTGCTTGATGTAGTCCCATAGTTGCTGCCTCTCTATAAGATATCCTCTTTCCGTACAATGTTTTTGTTTATGCACAACGTCTTTGTTCAAATTGCCGATAAGAGACGTGACTGATAGTGTCCTCTACTAACTACTGCACACGATAGTGTGTTGTGATACTGCCATTCACAAAGCTGTCTGCAGTGTGGCTGCTGCAGTTAATACCATTATGCTAACAATAAACAGCTGGTCTTGTGTGGCTGTATATTAAGTGATTTATTTGTTCAACTTGTTGCAGCTGGACAGCGAGAGAAAGGAAGTGTGGTCTGGTCACACAGAGATGACAAAGAGGATAACCGACTGGCAGCAGAGTGTTAAATGATGTGTTATTAGGGAAAGGAGCCGTTCTAAGAGCTGCCTAACAGTGTTGTCTCTGATGCATTGTACTTGCAAAACGCGCTGCCATTATTCACCCACGCAGCTTTTAGCACTTTCCCCTCATTTCATTTGGCCTGTTCTGCTGAATATTTCTATAGAAATGCAGCCAGAGGCAGTTTTTTCTGATTGTGTGTGTGTGTGTGTGTCCGTATCCGTGTGTGTGTGTGTGTGTGTGTGTGTGTGTGTGTGTGTGTGTGTGTGTGTGTGTGTGTGTGCATCAGTTAAATGGTGGACAGTGCAGAGGATGGTTGCTTGGTCTCACTCTCATCTCCTGTGCACTTCACTTGTTTTTATGTTGATGTTCTGTTTTAATGTTGTTTCTATCTCTCATACTTTTATCCTGTATCCTGTTCGATCTTATTGTATGTGTATTATTATTATTATTATTATTATTATTATTATTATTATTATTATTATTATTATTATCTCTGTTAAAGGAACATTGTACATGAGCAGTGACATGGTAATACATTTGTATATGAATATAGACCCTAAACCTAAAAAGTTCCAACAGCTTCAAGCCTTCAACTAAATTAATTTTATCTGAGACATACTTGATTTTTTTTAAACACTAATGCTCATATCTCAAATCTAGTTCTGGAGGCTGTTGTTATGGACTCTGGTTTTAAACGTATCTACATTCCTAGTTATATTCACCCAATGTAATGAGACTGAGCCTTGTGAAAGTCACATTCCTGCTCTCTGTATCCATTTGGGATGTTTCCTGTTTGCCCAGCAGCAACAGAAACGGGTTCAGATGCAGCCTTTAAAAAATAATGTGTCATCACTTTAAATGTTACTCACTACAGGAGGTTTATTTATCCAAAGCACTTTCATTCATACCAAGCAAATGGACACCTCGGGCTAAATATTTGAGCTTTTTTCTTTGGTAAATGTTTTCAAGTACTAGCATCAGTCTTTTTGTCTATGTTTTATGAGGCCTACCAGTTAGAGTGGAGGCTGGTGTCTACATGCAGGAGGGGGGATTCATCATCACTGAGGGTTGTTCACGGCTTAAGTAATGACGCGTGAAGATGGTGAGGGGAAAAGCTGCTGAGGATGGTATGATTCATGTGGAAATGGTGACCTCGGTGCTTGAGCAAGGATAATAACCTCACTCTGGTTTCAAATAGACGAACTGTAAGGAACTGGTTCTTAAAGGACTTTTTTAAAGGGTTTTCCTCAACCTAAATCTTTGGTTTTCAAACAGAACCTGAAGGTGAGAAGCCCAAAGGACTCAAAGGACCAGACAGCCAAGAACTCTCTAGAAGGTCAGCCGCATCATGAGTCTTCACTCAATCCTATCTATTGATGTCCATGAAGCATGCCGTAAAATCCAGATAATTAAACAATTAAATTTCTCTCCTCTCTCCCGCCCAGCGTTGCTCTATAGACCGGTGGACCGAGTGACCCGCAGCACATTGGTGCTCCATGTAAGTAAGAGTGAGCGCTGAAGCACGTCTTAATGATCTCGCTTCACCAATTGAGAGTCTGCAATGTTTTAGTAATTGCTTTTATTGCAAAAAAAAATGAACCCTAAATCAAATGAGAACTAGACTTTAACATAACGTCGTCAGAATGTAAAATGTCATTTTATTATTTCAGGTATTTCTTACAAATCTGCATTGTCAGCATCTATATTACAGTTTCTCCATCAGTACTCAACCAAAGTTGTGGTTATTAAACGCAAATCTCGTTTGGACCACCTCCGGCTTTACAGGAAGAGTTTCTGACTCTTCAAGTCGTTTCACTTTATTTGACCGCTTCCTGTTCGCATTCAAGAGACAAATGAAGAAAAGGAGCTTTGCTTGATTTACCAAAAATAATGTGTACAAAATGAATATTTCTACCTCTACCTCTGTACTCCAGGACTTGCTCAAACACACGCCCACCAGCCACCCGGACCACCCGCTCCTGCAGGACGCCCTGCGGATCTCCCAGAACTTCCTGTCCAGCATCAACGAGGAGATCACGCCCAGGAGGCAGTCCATGACGGTCAAGAAGGGAGAGGTGAGACTCACCACACACTCCAGCTCCATTCTGCTTTCTAGTTTTACACCTGATCGGCATCCTCTTCTTCAGACAGCGAAGAGGCGATATGATATTCTACTTGGCTGGACTGTGTACTCATTTACTGGACTAAAACAAAGTGGTTTTGATAGAAAACCTGACAGGAAAGTTAACCCTCCTGTTACCTTTGGGGTCAATTTGACCCCATTCAATGTTTAACGTCTCTAAAAAAATAATTCATCATTTGCTTCATATTTATCGTATTTCATCTTTTCCTAATTTATTGGGGACAACTGGGAAAACATCAAATGTATGTATATGATGATATGTTTTCAATGTCCTGTACACAACTTATACATTTGTAAATTTCACTCGAGGCTGTGTAAAACATATAAGAAATATAAACTTTTAATTTAAAGGGCTATTTAGTTGTCAACAAACAAACATAAAGTACCTGACACTTAAACTTGGGAAACAATATTAATTCTAATAATTTTCTGGAGGTTTTAATTGTTGGGGTCAAATTGACCCCACAGGTAAAATATGTTGGTCAATTTGAAGGTAACAGGAAAGTTAAGCAGCAGATATAATGTGACGAACTGTTGTTGTGATTTACAATGGCATTCATTGCATGTTTTGTTATGGCATAAAACATTTTAGTTTGAATGCATCTCTGAAATCATGACTATGAAATAAAGCAAATAATAATGCATCAATATCTGATTCATACCGTCCGTTTGAATCTATTTGATTAACTGTTTCCACAAAAATAAGGGTAAACATACGTTTTTTATCATAATAGTGATACAATGATGTTTTTAATCATAATGATACAACCCGCTCCACAGACATGTAAATGTAAGTCATTGTTATCATCAGTTCAACTCATTCCAGCTCTGATGTTGAGCATGATGATGTCATAGCTCCGCCCTCTCATCATGAAGTATTTGCCGAATGATCGTACACGAGCCGCCAATCTGCAGCCTAAAGCAGAGCCCATGTCCTTATTTGGTCATACCAGGGTTGCCTGGTGGAGAGATGCTGCGTCTCTCTCGTGGCTTCCCATCCCTCCGGCTTCCCTCACGCAAACATGCGCACACACAGCCGCCCCCCCCCACCGTCTCCGTCGTCCCCGGAGATGACTTGACGCACTTGAACGGACGCCTTTTGACTGATAGCTGGCGTGACACCGCCGCACATAATGCCTCGTAATGAGCCATCGGTCCGCTCCGACTGGCAGATTACGAGTTAATTATTCATAAATGGAGGGTGGGAGCGGACGAGCGAAAAAAAGGCTGAGACGGCTCCTCCCTGTGCTCAGGGTGGGGTCATTACCCCACCCTCTCTCTCCACACACACACACACACACACACACACACATTCTTGCTCTCTGTTCCATTCACTCGATTTCTTTCTCCTGTTTGTCTTTTAACCCACACACACACACACATACACACACACACACACACACACACACGGACACACACACTTCCCCTCCCATCCCCGCAGGCCCCAGTTCCATCCCAGTCCGTCCAGACCTCCACACCAGTCATCAAATATTCATTATGGATACATGAAAGCAGTGCATGGAAATCAGCGGAGCTCATTATATTGTACTTTGGAGTATATATATAGTAACTGAAAACGCACCTTTTCCGACTATATCTGGATTAAAACACAGATTTTCACTTCAGTGGCTCTTAAATATCTCTTATTGTGGTACTTTTGTAGTTTGACTATGTTGAGGAAATGTTACTTTCTGTATTCTTGTTGTTCTTAGTTTGTACTCTAGGTTGAAATGTACTTATTGTAAGTCCCTTTGGATAAAAGCGTCTGCTAAATGACATGTAATGTAAAGTAATGTAATATACAATCGGAGGCTTTTCCTCTACATTTCAGCTGCTGAGCTGCAGCGTAAAAGTTGCTTCAAACGTCTGTCGTTACCTGAAAAGATTGAGAAGAGGAGGTCTGGCATTTAAAGAAGAGGATGATGCTTAAATTAAGTCAATCTTGAATTCATTCTAGTAGAGAAGATGTAAATGTAAAAAGGATCAAATGATTCTCTGCATCCTCGCCCTCTGAACCCGTCCTCTGACCTCTCCCCGATGTCCTGAACATCCTGACAGTTTTGATAACAGTTCTGTTGTTGTGTCTTCAGATATCCAAAGGGAAACTCAGGCCGTTGAAGGCATTGAGGGGTTTAACTTAGTGAAGGAGTTTCCCTCATTTGTACTCGTGTTTTGTCGACAGTGCAGGCACAATTTCATTTATAAGATAAGATAAGCTAAGATAAAATATACATGTATTAATCCCACAGTGGGGAAATTCAAGGATCACAGCAGTGGGTGTACATAGAATACAAATAAATAAATAATAAAATACATTTATTATGCGGTTGCTGGTTTATTATTGGTACCAAGGGGCGTGGCTGCCCAGAGCGCTGTGTACTGGTCAAACAGCCACACACGTCAAAGAGACATCAGCATGGCGTTGACTTTACCTTCTCAGAGTTAAATTAGCACTGATGGTTTAGGAAGCGACCAAAACGTTCCGATGACATCGGCGTTGAAAACAGGAAGGAGGCCAACGCGCTCGTTAAAAAAATCTGACCTGAAGATAAGAGGATTTAGGGAGCGCTGAAGTGTGGCTGTTACCCTCCACGTGTACACAGTGGTGAGTAACTCGTGGTTTGTTTAGTGGAGGCATGCGAGAGCAGAGCGGTACCCCCCCCCCCCCCTCGCCCAGCCAGCAGAGGAGAGGGGACCAACAGGAGCTGCTTAATTAAGATGCAAATGATGGAGCTGCCTACATCTCCATTCACCTCCTAGCTCCTCTTTCTGTCCTGTGGGAACTGTGTGTGTGTGTGTGTGTGTGTGTGTGTGTGTGTGTGTGTGTGTGTGTGTGTGTGTGTGTGTGTGTGTGTGTGTGTGTGTGTGTGTGTGTGTGTGTGTGTGTGTGTGTGTGTGTGTGTGTGTGTGTGTGTCGGTTTGTTTGTAGTGTTCTAGTCAAAGGGGAAATAAAGATGATCCTTAAACCTTGAAATAATCATCTCCACCTAAACATATCAACAGCATAGCAACACATTGTTGTGGCTTCATGCGTGTGTGTGTGTGTGTGTGTGTCTTTGTCTGTGTGTGTCTTTGTCTGTGTGTGTGCGTGTGTCTGTGTGTATGTGTGTGTGTGTGTTTGTGTGTGTGTGTTTGTGTGTATGTTTATGTATGTGTGTATGTGTATGTATGTGTGTGTGTGTGTTTGTGTGTATGTGCATGTGTATGTATGTGTGTGTGTGTATGTGTGTGTGTGTGTGTGTGTGTGTGTGTGCGTGCATGTGTGTGTGTGTCAGACATCTTGTGACTCACTGTATTTGTCTGGTGAGGTTTACAACATGGCAGACCCACTACAGATGGAAGCAGATGTTTATTATATTTTTATGACAAATCTGGTCTCTGCCTACTTTGTCTACCAAGTTTAGACCAGTTCAATCCCAATTATTGGGCTGCATCAGACAGTTGCTTGATGTGGCACATTCCTAGGTCCAGTGTGTGTGTGTGTGTGTGTGTGTCTATGTGTGTGTGTATGTGTGTGTGTGTTCCAAGCAATAATGCTAACCACTTCCAAGTGTCTGTACGTCTGTCTTTCACTCTTTCATAACGCAAGCCGCTCCCCATACACACACATTGTTTTACACACACTCTACACAACAGAAAAAAACACACACGAGCAGCAGAGGAACCCCTTCAAGCGTGTCTTCTAAAAATAAACATGGATCTTTCGTGAATCCATGCCATTACTGATGCACACACACACACACACACACACACACACACACACACACTCAGCAAGGCTCCTCCAAGAGATGGTCAATATTTAATCTGCGTTCCGAGCGGTCAGCTCTGCCTCGCGTCGCTCTCCTTCCCCGTTGGTGTTGCTCGTGTTACGGCCAGCTATTATGAGGAATAGAGATAGTCTGATTTCTCCTACTGGCTGTTTTCATATTATGAAAATGTCATCTGATGCGCTGAGACAGCTGGTTTGTTAAGGATGCGTTTCCCCCCTGTAGCAGTGCTAAGCACATTTTATAATTCATCAGATTACCGATGTAGGCACTGCAATGTGTCTGCATTCGAAGATAAAATATAAATCTTAATTAAACGAGAACAAAAAAGTATCTGTGTTCATTCAGCGAGTGTGTCAAAGTCAGTGTTAAAATAACATAATTCACGAGAAAGCATTATTTAGGCTCTTTTTGATAAACAAATTAGGGTTTTCAATGCCATAATTGATGTGCGTGTTAAAAGGATGCTTTTGTGTCATGCCCAGTCTTGCTTAATCTCTTGAGATGATTCTCATTTACTTCCACAGATGGAAGCCTGCACATCCCTAATCTCGCTGTTATCCCTCCTTTTATTGTGTGATCAGTGTGAGTCAGCGTTTGCAACTGTGTCAGTTAGGGTGCTTTGTGTACAGTAAGCCTTCTTAAAATCGCTTGTTTCTTTTTCCGATAAACATCATTTTTATTTTGTCTTCTCCGATTACCATCCAAAGAAAACCCCATCGTTTAAGATTAACTACAAACTACATTTTAGAAGGAGGATAAACATATATTCACCGGCCACAGTGGCCACAGTGGCATTAAAGGTGTATACTGTAAGTCTCTCTCTGGCCACACCCAACGCCACAGCTCAGTGTGGTCAGGTGTGGTCAGGTGTGGTCTGATGTAAGTGTGACCACAGCCAGCTGGTGATGTAGAGGAGCACCACTGTGCCATGCTACAGCAGTACAGGGTTTAGAAAGAGCATGTTAGCTGGAAAGACAGGATCATTAGAAATACAGTTGGGCTCAGTTACTCTTTAAATGGTTAAAAAATAACATTAGAAGTGAAGAATACAAACAAAAGGTAGAAGTAATTACACAAATAGGAAAATAGGTAGATATTAAACACATAACTGTACAACAAGAGTCTGATGTGTGGCTGTAGTGAAGTATACTTAGTGTATATATGTAAGTATAATCCTTATATACACTAAATGTAATTGGCAATGAATTAAATGCTCTTTAAACCTCAAATTCGTGATCATATTACAGCTCCCAGTTGGATCAGAGTGATGATGTGCTGAACACTTTCATATAAATATATATCTTCACAGTACAGCACAAGCTCCAGTATGCCTGACTCCTCATGTCCTATTGGAATAACATGCCAAAACTAAGGGTGCCCGATGTTTCATTGCCACTACTGTACTGTACCTAAATATAGAGCAGCATGACATCATGTAGAGTGATGGAAGTAATACAAGACGGGGCCTTGTTGTATACAGTAGTGGGAACATATCCTCAGGGGAGTTCATTGCATGTGGAATTTCATAGATGTGCCATTTGTGTGGTATCAAAGTCCCAGAGCCCACAGATGGAGACTGAATGATGAATACTTACCAGAAAAAGGTTTTTTTTTAAAGAGAAATGTTATCATATCTCTGTATTACAACACAAACTGAATCCGGATATTAGATGTTGTCAAATCCCAGCATCCCAGTTGACAATCGAGAACCATGCCAACGAGACAGAAGCTTAATCATCTATCAGGCCGTCATCATGGCATACTTCATTATCTAGATGGTAATGAACAATTACATCCACCACTGGGAATTGGACTTCTATCCTTACTTTGGGGATCCAGACCTGATTGTAATCTGCTGCAGCTTCTTCTTGTGTGCTTGTGAGTGTATGTGCAGTAAGAAACACCTTAAAAATAGATCCTGCAGTGGGGCGGTCACATGGTTGGGTATCAGTACAGCAAGAAACTGTGACATGCACTCCATCGCTCCTCTGTTTCTCCCGTTACGTCGTCCTGCGTTCTCTTTGAGGCATTTACTTTCAATTCAATTCAATTCAGTTTATTTGTATAGCCCATTTTCCCAAATTAGAAATGTGTCTCGGAGTGCTTTACAATCTGTACACATAGACATCCCTGTCCCAAAACCTCACATCAGATCAGGGAAAAGGGGGGGAAAAGGGAAGAAACCTTCAGGAGAGAACAGAGGAGGATCCCTCTCCAGGATGGACAGAACAATAGATGTCATGTGACCAGAAGGACAGATGTAGAGTTAAAACACATTCAATGAATTTGTCAGAGTTTATCAATAGTTCATATTAGGCATATTCCACAATGGAGAGTTTGGAGACCTCCACCATCCATCCACTTTCCTTTTGATATTCTTTCAAGCTCACTCTGTCTTTCCCAGCCTCCCTTCACTCACTCCATCGTGCACCAGCGTTAACGCCGTCCGACACGGCGTGATCCTTTTCCAGCAGATGTCCGGTCAGGGTCTGTGAGCACATGAACCCTCCGGCTCGGGCATCAGCTCCACTTCAGTGTGCTCGGCAGAAGAGAAGGGAGGGCACACAAAGAGGACGATAGGGATGTGATTGTCTCTGAAGTATTGTGATGTCAGGCCGTTGATGTGCGGTTGGGTAGTCGGGGTGCTGCTGTGGCCCCTGGAACAACATTGAAGTGAATAGGAAGTGCTATTACACGCATTAAAAGTGGTAAGCACATGTTGGTGGACGTCTCGTTTGGTTTGTAGCAGCAGTAGATGGACTGTAAAACCCTTATTCCTGCACGTTGGTGATGCTGCTCCTATTTCAAAGTGTTTTCCACGAGCAGCGCCCACTTTAAAAATGGTTAACTCTGAATTAAATTCTTTGTTATCGTGACGGCTTCGCAAAATGTTTTACCCAACTAAATACATTTGAAATGAAAGCAAAACATCAGCTCAGATCAAGTCACTGAGGGTGAAATCCCTCTGAGATTTGTGCAATCAAAAGAACAAAAGCAAATGCAACAAGGTGCCACATTGTGTATTTACAAGGTCACTTCCCCGCTAGATCCGACTTGCTTTGTTTGCGTGCTTAGTCAAAACACAAGCTTTTATTTTAGGATTAGTTCCACCTCTCCTGGCTCGTCATTTAAACTCTGCACCACAGGTAAAACCTGGTTGTGAGCTTGTGAAGTGGGTCATTTACTACCCAGTTTGGTTTGGCATTTCTTTGCTCCACACCGTTAAATTCAAATGTTTTCATATGTGGAAAAAGACATCACTGTCCCCTTGTGGCAGATGACAGTATTACACATCTCATTATATAGTCTGACATCAGCGATTCCATGTCTGCCTTCACCTCATTCATTCCTCCACGACCTGGATTATCATTCCAGAATATGACAAAAGCATTTACCGGGTGATTAGTGAAACGAGGGCAAATGAATGCGAGACCCTCCACACTTTTGAGGGAATGATTTGGTTTATATTCAATTAACATTAGTAGGTTGCACATGAGCATTGTCACGGATGATTAGTAAAAACAAAAGATGTTGACGATGGAGCTTAACTCTCGTCTCCTTGGCTTCCTCCTCGCCTCCACTCTGTTCTTTGTCTTGCTGGTAAAAGAGAGGAGGAGGAGAAGGAGGAGGAGGAGGAGGAGGAGGAATGCAGCACCAATATAAAAAGCTTTGCAAACTAACTGTTTCCTGTCCACAAGTTGGAGCAGCGTTACCGACCGGCGGCTGTCGTTTGTTGTCATCTCAGAGCCGCCAGCTGCTGAGGGACAGCTTCATGGTGGAGCTGGTGGAGGGCGCCCGGAAGTTGCGGCACGTCTTCCTCTTCACCGATCTGCTGCTCTGCGCCAAGCTGAAGAAACAGATCGGAGGGTAAGAAACGCTGCAAGTGGCGGTTTTGTGTCTTATAGATGACCGACATGGCCGTAATTTGGTGGTGCAGAAGATGTTCGGATACCTCAGATCGCATTTTATTACAGTTTAAAATGTCTTTCACTATGAATAATAATAATAATAATAATAATAACTTTATTTATATAGCACTTTTAAAAACAAGGTTTACAAAGTGCTCTACAGATATAAAAAGCATAAACACAACTTAAATGGCGGCAAACAAAAAAGACCATACCATAAAAGCATTGAATACAACTAAAACCAAACAAATGGGCAATTAGAATAAAAACATAAAAGGACGACATCACTTAAAAGCAGTTCTATAAAAGTGGGTTTTAAGAAGTGATTTAAAGAGTCGAGCTACACAAGATTTATTTTATTTTTATGAAAAAGTAAACACTGACTTTTTGCTATCCATTTCAAGGCATACAACTCAATGTGCTGTTCTATTTCTGGTTGTATATTTTCTGAAACATTTATGTTTTTATCTGTGTATTTTAAAATGTATTTTTCTATCCAGAAAACAACCTGTAACTACTTATTAAATGCATATAAAATGAAACGTTCTTACTTTTTTTCATAAACACAGTTACCCTGCTTCTTAATTGTTGTCAACTTAATTTGTTCTTCCCTTTTCCACTCCCCCCCCCATTCATCCACGTCTTTGATCCATCTTATCAACCCACTCCTCTTTCACCTCCTCCTTTCTTTCCCACCCTTCACCATCCACGCTCCCCTCTTCCCAACGCAGTAAAAACCAACAGTACGACAGCAAGTGGTACATCCCCCTGACCGAGCTGACCTTCCAGGGCCCCGAGGAGACCGAGCCCCTCACCATCCCCCAGGTCCCCGACGAGGAGCTCGACGCCATGAAGGTCAAGATCTCGCACCTCCGCAGCGAGATTCAGAGAGAGAAGGTAAGCGTGGAAAATCTGCTCGGGAACGAAGAGAGAAAAGTCTGGTTCTGACGTTGACGGTTTCCCCTCTGCTTAGAGAGGCAACAAGGGGTCAAAGGTCATCGACCGGCTCAAGAAGAAGCTCTCTGAACAGGAGTCCCTGCTCCTGCTGACGTCTCCGAGCTTGCCCATCAGGGTCTACAACAAGAACGGCAAGGTGATGACGCCCTCCGACCTCGTCCTCATCCTCCTTTCATCTGTTCTTCTCATTTTCTTGCATTGTTGGCGTCCTTCGCTTCATTCCTTCGCAGCACTATATCCCCTAGCTTCGCTTCCTTAAGATTCATTCCCCTTCATCCTTCCCGTACTTGGACTTGCTTGTATCAGTTTCTGTCTGATATCTTCCATCTGGTGTGTTGTCATGCAGTTTAAATGTTATGATGTTGCATGTTAGCACAGATGACACGTATCCCTTTAATCTGCCTCTCCCCACATTAGTCGTGGAGGTAATAATAACAGCTATTGTGTGTGTGTGTGTGTGTGTGTGTGTGTGTGTGTGTGTGTGTGTGTGTGTGTGTGTGTGTGTGTGTGTGTGTGTGTGTGTGTGTGTGTTCAGAGTTACAGTTTCCTGATTGCGTCCGACTATGAACGTGCAGAGTGGAGGGAGATAATGAAGGAGCAGCAGAAGAAATGTAGGTGTCCTGTAAAACAACATCCCAGAGACAAACCACAAAATGTTGAGGCTAAATGTGGATTCTAATAATCCAACAACCTTGAGAGAAAGACCAATATTCAATATCATTTACACTCTACATGTATCGTCTTCTCTCAAGGTTTGAAAACTTCCTCCTTGACTTCAATGGAGCTGCAGATGTTGACCAGCTCGTGTGTCAAGCTGCAGACTGTCCACCATATTCCACTCAGCATCAACAAAGAAGGTACGGGACCGGTTTTTACTTTTCAAAGTTGTGGGAGGACTTTCTATGAGACTCATGTCTATTATGCATCATAAACATACCTGCAATGCATTATAAATGCATATTTGTATTTTATATTGCACTTTGTGTACTTTATGCACAGTCACTTTCTTTCTTTCTTATATTTGTATTTAATTGTGTTTAGTTTATTGGTGCTACTGTGTCAACAAATTTCCCCTTGGGGATTAATAAAGTATATTTCTATTCTATTCTTCTATTCTATTCTTTCTATAATCTGCTTTTAGCACTGTATCATATCACTGTACTCAGCACTTTACTTTGTTTTCCCCTTGTAGGATTTAGTATTTAGTATTTTAGTATTAGTATTTAGTAATTTAGTATTAGTATTTTAGTATTTAGTAATTAGTATTAGTATTTAGTATTTTAGTAGTAGTATTAGTATTTAGTATTTTAATATTTAGTATTGTGTTTTTATTTTGACTAATTCTCTAATGTACTCCCACTGCTGTGATCCTGAAATGTCCCCACTGTGGGACTAATAAATGAATATCTTATCTTATCTTATAATTATCGAAATAAGCAACGATCTTTATACATATTGCTTCATAACGACTTATAGATCATGTATCATAGTACTTGACAATTGCTGGTCATTGACAAGGATCATAGTGTATTAAAATTCCCATAGTTGCAGTAGTTCAAAATGCATTATAAGCATATACTACATGCACTATAATCATGTACTGTATGTTTTAAATACATTATAGATAATAATGCCCGATTCCAAAACTTGCCCGAAAGAAATGATTTAGATTCATATGGGGACAAAACGTGCCACTTGTAAGAGGTTTAAGCCACGTGTTTCTTACTGTAAAGGCCTGTTTTATTCCTTCCTTCCATGTCTGATTCTGCTCCAAAACAAACAAGAGCTCTGGATGCTTTTATAATAAATCCCCTCGCTGTCTTTTTTTACTTCCCTGACTGTTTTTCCAGAGGATGAATCCCCCGGTCTCCACGGGTTCCTGAATGTAATCGTCCACTCTGCCTCCGGCCTCAAACAGAGTTTGAGTGAGTCACGCACCTTCAGCCTTCATGCACACAACAGAAAGCACATATAATCAGACTAAATGAGTTACTGAGAAAGCTCAACTTTAATTTGACCGCAGTGCAGTGGAAAACTGACTTTTACAGGGTTTTCTTTTGTGTGGAGGCTTTTAGAAGTATGTGTTTCCCTCAGATTTTACTTTCAGTTGAAATGCATCTTTTAAGTTTCACTCCTTAGATTTTGTTTAATTTATTAGGATTTACATTTTATTAATTTCCGTTTTATATATTTAGAGTCTCAAAACACCAGCATCAAAACAATTGGACACATTTAACGTGACTTATACCCCAGTTGCTTTCTGGGGATAATGTCCAACTTTGCATCCACAAAGAACAATTCAGTAGCCTTATAAGTGGCATCTGTTTTCAATGTCTATTGTCTATTGTCTTTTCAATGTCTATTAGATCTCTACTGCACATTGGAGGTGGATTCCTTTGGCTTCTTTGCAAATAAAGCCAAGACGAGAGTGTATCGATACACGACTGAACCCAAATGGAACGAGGTAAGAGACTGGCTCCATAGAAGCATGCAAGAAATGTCCCGGCAGAGTCTTCTTTAGTCTTTGTAGATAATAAAGGGGTCAGTTGATGAATACACTGCAGTGTCTCTGTCGCCTGAAGGCCTTCTAAAGTTAATGATGGCATTTTGACATGCGCAGTTTCTTCTTGGTACTGTAAGGTATTCTGAAACTGGAGACTTCGCAGATGGTGGAAAACAGAATCCGGCCGCGCGTGAATTAAGTTATCAACATTTAATGTCAAGAAGTGTAAAACAAACAATCAAAGCTCACGGCCGTGCTCTTCCTCAGCCTTCCGGCCTCGGGCGATACATAGAAGAGGGCGATTCGGCTTTTTTCCGAAAGTTTTGTCACTCTGGGTCAAAACGTCATTTCCGGTCAAGTATTTTCACAATAAAATTCATGTCTATTATTTCCAGTATTAAAGTCACCTTCACAATAAAAGTCCCTTGTTATTGTAAGTCACGTCACGGATTTCAACCGGCTTCGTCGATCTATAATACTAACATAGTCACTCTCATGAACATACATTAATTCATGCCATTTACATTTGCATAGAGTAAACATTACCCCCTATGCTTCATAATACATTAATAACAATATCAATATTCTCCCTAATATTTTCTATTATAATATCTTTCTATATGTATTAATTTAAAACGTAAGACCTCTGCAGATGTTATCAAAATAAACTATTACAACCTAACAGTACAGTGTGTGCTGCCTGTCATGTATCCGACATCTGGTCTTGTAATCTGGCTGGCTATCTTCGAGTACGCCCGCCTGTGAACGCACACTGTACGCACGCAGACATCCACGGCTGCATCGACGGCGCAGCTGGAGGTTAGCAGGACAGAGGAGAGCTTCCAGGCACAATCAGGGGATCGGTTCATCCGTGGCACAATTCCTTTTTCCCATCGTGGACCCGAAGACTCTTTGCTCAGCAAGGTGGAAATAATATCAGCTAATGAGGAGCTGCTGGTGATGACTCACATCTCTCCAAATGCGAAGTGAACCAACACAGTATGGGCCTCAAAACGATGTGCAAAACATATGCAGCGTGCCCCCGTGCGTAATTAGAGGAAATGTTGGTCAGCTGTGTGGGGGGGATGTATTTCATTTAATTAAAAGGTAGGGTGGATGCAGATTTATTTTCTCACGGTATATTGTCATTCTTGTTCTTATTCCAGTGTAATTTTTACTCGAATGAAATGTAATACAACCTTTTCTTTGTTTCCCCCCAAAGGAGTTTGAGATTGAGCTGGAGGGCTCTCAGACCCTGAGGCTGCTCTGCTTTGAGAAGTGCTACAACAAGACCAAGCCAAACAAAGAGGACGGGGAGGGCACCGACCGCATCATGGTGAAAGGACAGATCCCGGTATGACATGATGTCACCCCCCCCCCCCGATGCGCAGTTATGTCACCACCACTGCCACGGAGCATGAAATCCATATTATTACTCAGTGAGCCACTTGAACTGAGCATGATGTAGAAATTGCTGATTAGATTAATTCCCTTAATTAATCACCCTAATATGTATGGGTGGTCGATTGGTTTAATGGAGAGAAATCGCTGTTCTGAGGATGTGCCGGATTCCTGATAAATTGACGCAAAGCTATAATTTCCATGACGATGAGCTATATTACTCACTGTGCTGCCACGCTAAGCTGTTCCCCACATGACTCACACTCCAGAGTCTACAATGGCTATTGAGTAACGGCAATGCCAAATGACGTCAATATTATCAGGTGCTCCGTTTTGTAAAAAGTGCCCAAAATCCTGATGAAAGCCCAGAATCCTAAAGGACAGAGACGCTGTCCTCATGCGCCTGGCAGTGGGACTGGATGGTCGCAGGTTAACAGCAGGTCGAGAGAGCAGGTGATCAGGTTGCCAAGACAACGGCAGTCTACAGGGTAATGCCAGGTGTCAATCAGGAGATCAGCAGAGAGAAAGCAAAGATACAATAGAGGGAGAGAGGGAGAGAGGGAGAGAGAGAGAGAGAGAGAGCGATACAGAAAGACGGAGAGAATATGTTGGAGACACATGTTTCGTCTTTGATCTCCCCCCACCCCCCTCAAAAACGTCCTTCTCTTCCTCCTCCTCCCACAGCAGGGCAGTGTTTCTGTTTCTGTTTGTCTTTGTGCATGACATCATATGTCTCGGGCTCTGAGAGATGTTTATCTTATTTGGTATTTTTCTCCAACAAAAAGCAAGAAAAACAAATTAAGAAACTACAAAAGCATGGGAACAATACTAATGTCAGTCCCCTTTTATACGTGCAATGATCAAATGAACCAGTCATTGATAAATGCAACATCGGCTTCACGTTATGTTATCAGTATTCATTTTGACTCGCAGCCTGTGTTCCTTAAGACTCGGTTCACGTTGCAGCAGCCTCTCTCGAGTCGCATGCTCCCCCTAGTGGCTCCTGTGGCAGCACCACGTCTTGACGGATGATGTCGTTCAAAACAAGACACCCACAGCGGTGACAACGTGGCTCCGCAGGATTTTCGTAAATCCAGGACAAGGAACTGCCGCTTCCTTCGCCACAGCCGCAGCGGCCAGATTACGGTTCAGCTTTAGTCATGAACCAACGCAATGCATGTTTAGAATAGAATAAAATAACCCGTAACTTGTTAACGAGGCCAAAGATACCATCCAGGTACATTACCAACACCTGGATGGTATGTTTGACATTTAACTGCCTCAATGCGGTTTTAATACATGTTTATTACAGTTTGTTCTCGATGCATTTTCAGCCACAGTGCACTGCATATTGTACTGCATATTATAACCTTTGAGGGGAATTTTAGATCTTTTTTCTCACAACACTAAAGCCCGCCAAGAGACGGTTAATTACTCCCCACAAAACAGAACGGTACAAAAACAGTCGTATGGTAATATTATGAGATTATTTCAGACACTATATTTATTCAGTGTCTCCAGACACTGTGAGCTAAAGTTACTACATCCTTATCATAATGTCAACAAATTATATTTTGGATCATACACATTTTTAAATGTTCATTATAACCTAAACAACATACATTTTCAGTATTCTCTCAATCTTCATGAATGCATTTATTTATTTTGAAACATGCACATTAATCTCAAATAGGATATAGTATTTTTACATCACATTACATGTCATTTAGCAGACGCTTCTATCCAAAACGACTTACAATAAGTGCATTTCAACCTAGAGTACAAACTAAGAACAACAAGAATACAGAAAGTAACATTTCCTCAACATAGTCAAACTACAAAAGTACTACAATAATAGATATTTAAGAGCCACTGAAGTGAAAATCTTTGTTCTGTATTCTATATGGATCTGTATCTGTATACATTATACATCTGATCAACAACATGTATAAATAGGCCTTTCTCCATCTGAACGTGCTCTAAAAATCTTTTTTTATCTTTTAACGCAGTGTTTCTAAACCCGTACTGTTTGCTTCCCTTCACTATTAAACACGGTGTAGTTTTACAGATCTGTGATTTATTGGAATTTTAGTTCGACCAATAAAGGCTGTGGAAGATAGAATCACATTTCTTGGCCCCAAAACGTTATCAGGAAGCAAAAAGGAGCGTTGCTGTTTTTTTTCATGGAATGCAATTATTTGTAGATAAACGGCTTAAAAGAGCCGCTCAGCTGCGAAAGATCCAGTTATGAGAAACATGATCCAGCTTTACGCACTCCCAGAAGAGGCTTAGGTCAACACTGAACACACAGAGTAGAGCGTGTGTATGTTTATTTGGTTGTGTTAGATCTGTGTGTGTGCTGTCTTATTGCCCCAGATGGCATGTCTCTTCACATCGAAGTGTTTGGGAGTGAAGTCTCTTTAAACAAGTTACATTTGTTTATCATATTCATGAAAATACAACAAAACCACCTTTGAAAACATTCCACTAAGATAGAGGGAAGATTTGTACCGTTGATGCAATTTTAACGTTATGCTCTATTCAATTTTAACAAAGCGAATAAACATCACAAGGCAGAAGTGTTCAGATATTTTACTGAAGAAAGAAAAACTCCATCACAAATATAAGTCATGCATTAAAAAGCTCAAACATGATTGTAGACCATTGGATTTGTTTCATTTAGAAAACAATCACTAGTGATGATCTATAAGGATCAACTGTGTGGATGTCATGAAATACATCTGGAGTTCAATATAGTTTTATATACATTTTATTATAAGACAAAAGACAATACATAGACGTAACACTTAGAGGACAATGAAACAATGCGGACGACAAAAGTCAGAGTATTGTGAAAAAAGAAAAAAGAAATAAAGGAAAACATAACTAATAATTAGAAGGAGAAAAAGAAAGAATGACAGATGCATGTGTACATGTGTACATGTGTATGTGTGTGTGAAATACTTCTCATTAACATATGCTAACATGTCCTTTTGTGTTATCTCCACCAGCTCGACCCTCCGACTCTCCAAGGCAAAGACTGGCAGAGAACAGTTATTCCCATGAACGGGGTGCGTAGATTCTCAGAATACTCGAAATGTTCTGTATATATTTAAGTAATATAAATGTATCTCACTTATCTCTCTGAAGTCTCCATCTGGGTTCAACATGGCAGGATTTCCTCGAGATCACGGAAAGCCTTTGCAGTTGGATGTCGGGCTTGTAAACCTGATTAACTTTAAGCCCCTTTTTCCCCGAGTCAGATCGAGGTTAAACTTTCCATGAAGTTCACCAGCCGAGAGTTCAGCCTGAAGAGGATGCCCTCGCGGAAACCCATGGGTGTGTTTGGTGTCAAGATCTCCACGGTAACCAGGTGAGTCGACCTTCATCCATCACGGCGCGTGTGTATTTGTTTTGTTTCTCTCCTCACGTCCTGCAATGTTATGCTGAGAGTAACATGGTATATTATTATTATTTATTTTTGTTATTATTGTTTTATTAACTGTAATAATAATAATTGTAACTTTAATGTAACTATGACAAGTAAAGAATAAAAAATAACTTTACAGTTATTAGGAACATCAGATATGATATTAGCCATATCACAGGTAGATATTAAAAAAGTAATATACAACAATTATACAATTTCAGATAAAGGCAAAAAATCCCTGAAACAGCCACAATACCAACACAACAAATAGAAAATAATAATAGAAATAAAAAGAAATAATATGGTAAAAACAAAAATACAAAAAATAAAATAAATGTAATTATAAAAGGGGGGGGGGGTATAGTATATTATTTTACCGTAATTTGTGACGTAAATGTTAAAGCCCTGGCGTGTGGTATGTAGCGTGTAGTAGAAGCATCAATGTGTCGTGTTTTGGGCCGTGGTTGCTGCTGATGGGTTGTGTAAATGAGAATTAGAGAAAGTGGATTTTCTTTATTTACCCAGCAACAATCTATTAGTGCTACAGATGAATAATTGAAACAGCAACACAAGCAAAAGAGCCAGAGGCAAAACTAGCCCCTCAAGTAGTCATAACAACACAGCCATGTTCACTGTGACCTTTTCTCTCCAAATAAAAGAAGGAAAAAAGCCTCTTTGTTGATCCAGTGTTTATGCCGTGCCGTGTCTCACTTCATATGAACTGCTTGTCTCTGTCTAGGAGAGAGCGCTCCAAGGTTCCCTACATCGTCCGGCAGTGCCTCGAGGAAATTGAAAGGCGAGGTTTGGAGGAGGTGGGCATCTACCGAGTCTCCGGAGTGGCCACTGACATTCAGGCCTTGAAGACCGCCTTTGACACCAGTGAGTATACCCTCCATCTCCATACAGGACGAATGGAGGTGAAGAGAAAAAGTGGACTGCTGCCGTCCCTTGTAAACATCATTCATAACGGTGTATCCGCTATGAATGGCTGAGAGGATATATTGATTATTACCCGAAGGAAACCCCGTTTCTGTCGATCAGGGGTCGTTGTCGTCGCTCTTTGTGTCTGACTGCGCGCTCACATGAGCTGTTTCCTCTCATGTCCAATGATTAACCAGGTGTACCAACTAATTTCGTATGACCTTGCATTTGCATTTTATGTGTGTGTTGTGTGTTTATATGTGTGTGTGTGTGTGTGTGTGTGTGTGTGTGTGTGCGCTATTTAATTGAATTGAATTGAATTTAATTGAATACTTTATTGTCGTTGTACGAAAACAATGAAAAACTGTTAAGCAGCTCTTACAGTAAAGACAAACATTTAAAAACAACCATAAAAAACATTCACATCAGAAATAAGCGGATCGTCATTTGCATCTTGTGTTTGCGTTTTTTTCCGGTAATTCCGGTGAAGAATGAGACGCACGGAGGCTGCTGCTTGTGCCGAGGTGTTTCCCCGTCGTATCCCCTCTCATCGGGGGGGGGGCGCGGCCTCCCGTCTTCATGTCGCTCTCGTCTTTCTCCTGCAGATCATAAAGACGTGTCGGTGATGATGAGTGAGATGGACGTCAACGCCATCGCCGGGACCTTGAAGCTGTACTTCAGAGAGCTGCCAGAGCCGCTCTTCACGGATGACCTCTACCCCAGTTTTGCAGGCGGCATCTGTAAGTCTCTGGGCAGTTGACTTTCTCAAACATATAGCCACTTATCAGTAGTCCTTCATTTGTAGTTCATGTGCGATCTCCCTTCCTCCTGTGCAGCTCTGTCTGACAGTGTTGCCAAAGAGAGCTGTATGTTGAACCTCCTGCTGTCGCTGCCTGAGCCCAACCTCGTCACGTTCCTCTTCCTTTTGGATCACATGAAGAGGTAAACACACACACACACACACACACGCTTGCATAAAATATAGGTTGGAATGCCCACATAAGCGGATGAGTGAACAAAGTCCTTTTTTGTTTATCATTGTTATCTAAATGTCAATTTAATATTTTTAAAATAACTTGCAAATGGGAGAATTGCTGTTACTGTTTTCAAGATGGCGTCCTTTAGTGTGATCGGGGGGGGGACTTCATTTACACTATTAAATGAAATGCAGTCACTCCTGTGGGGTGTCCTTCAGCAGCAGAACGTCTCCTGGTGGTGGTTTTAATTAAAATGGCTTGAACGTTATAGTATGTGAGCACTAACTATGCAGATACAACATAGTGAAGGAAGTTGTCAAGTCACAAGGATAAAACCTCTTATGTATATCGGCAAAACTATGGAAAGCTCAATGTTTGTTTAACTGTGGATGCCAGGGGTAAAATGAGTATATAAGTGTATCTGTTTATTATTCTTTTGATTAATAAATTAATAATTTAGACACTAAAATGACTGAAAATAGTGAAAACTTTTTGTCACAATGTTCCTTTTAAATAATATTTTCTCTTCCGCTGTCAGACTTGTAGTATTTGTATGTGCAGCAGCTCAGTCACCGCAAATTACATCACATCACGTCATTTAGCAGACGCTTTTATCCAAAGTGACTTACAATATGTGCATTTCAACCTAGAGTACAAATTAAGAACAACAAGAATACAGAAAGTAACATTTCCTCAACATAGTCAAACTACAAAAGTACCACAATAAGAGATATTTAAGAGCCACTGAAGTGCTAATCTGTTACATTACCATCCCCTTCCTGCTCCAGTGACCTCTCCACACCACTAATGGACCGGTCATTTCCTCCTCAGGGTGGCAGAGAAGGAAAGCGTCAACAAGATGTCTCTCCACAACCTGGCGACGGTGTTCGGGCCGACCTTGCTGAGGCCTTCCGAGAAGGACAGCAAGATCCCCACCAACCCCACCCAGCCCATCAGTATGGGGGACAGCTGGTCCCTGGAGGTCATGGCACAGGTGCGCCAGAGAAATCTCCAATCCGTCATTTTGTCTCGTAGTATTTTCTTCTTATAACTGAAATACTCTTTCCTCCGTTTTCTTTTCCATTGCAGGTCCAAGTGTTGCTGTATTTCCTCCAGCTTGAGACGATCCCCACCCCAGACAGTAAACGACAGAGCATCCTCTTCTCCACCGAAGTATAGAGCTAACGTTGACTCTGAGACTTGGACAATGAAGGAGCGAAATAGAAATGGACCGTGGCTCAAAGTGAGCCTGTAGTAGTGTGTTTTTTTTTAATTAACTGATCGCATTAGGCTCAGGCAGCTGGGAAGGATCGTCTTTGACGTTGCCCCGACTCCCTCAAACACAGGAGGGCGCCATTAGTCTTCGAAGCTCAGTGGACGCGAGGTCCTCGAGCTTCATATCTCCTGTTTCCTGATATTTAATATGATTCCTTCTACCTTCAGTGATGATGTTGGCACGTCTGCCTTCTCCATGTCTCCACCGTGCTCTTTGTCGGTCTCAACATTGAACCTCTACAGCTTTAGACAGTTGTAGTTCGTACAACAAGAAGTTGTCCAAATCAGTCCATATTTGAATGAAATACATCTTTCTTGATTCTTGATTTCTTTCCGAAATTCCACGTATCTTTCTTTTGTTTGGGCATTATCCTCTATGTGTGTTTATTTTAGACAATCATCAACTCTCAAGAAAAAATCAGTTGATCCACCTCAAACATTGTTTCATGTCCTGCAGGGGAACATTCTCACCATGTCTTACATAACCTACTGTCTTACCGAAAAGACGAGAGGTAACACGTGTGCTGTTTGTAGGAGTTTAAAAAACGAACATCCACAGCTGCCCCAGTACTGGCTTTTCCTCTTTGTGTAAGCACCTGTGTGTTAAAGTGTTTACAACGTAAACAAATCCTCACTGCAGCTTGAGGAGAGACCGTAAGACATCATACAAGGAAACAGGATGACTAATAATACACAATCTGACTGCCTGCGTTCTTCAAGAGCATAAAAACAAATGTCTTGTTTTTGTGTTGTTTGTGTCTCAAGATAGTCTTCAGCTTGAATATTGAGGAAGCAATATATTTTCTAACATAGGAGTTGTTTGTGTGCATACCTTTGCAGACAAAAGGTCCTTGTTATTGTAACATAGAACATCTTGCCAAATGAATATGTTGATCGTTTGTTTCTAGGAGAAAAGGAAGCGGTTGTATTTACAGATACAGTATGTACATAATCTTAAAGTTGTATTGTTTGTTTCTTCTTTTTGTTCAACAGTATGATCATTGTTGCTGTTATTGTAATTTATTTTGGGGGCCAGGGGGGGGATTTATTTTTATTTTGTATGTGAACTTTATTTCTGTTTGATTAAGAAAGTGGTAGGTCTTAGCCTTGACTTCAAGTCCTGCAGTAAATACGCAGGATTTAGCCTTGTTCTTATAGAATTTTACTCAGCTGTTCTGTCCAGCCTACCGATTATTCATTTAAATATTATTCTAACGGTAACACACACATTGTAGTTACATTACTGTACGCTGCTGTGGAAAAGGCACAAGCTCTTTAACTGCTGGGTGTTCCTCAGCAGAAAGTCTCCCATCCAGAGACCGTCGCCTGTCTAGTGTAGACATTATGCAATGTCATAATCGAGCACACACACACTCACACACATATGACAGTGACTTTTTTGTACCGTTTTATCTGTGGCTGCAGGTGTGCACTCGCGCGGTGTTAGAACTACTGTATTGCAACTCGATTAACCTGAGAGCACTCTGCATTTATGTCCATCAAGGAGCATATCTGTCGGTTATAATGAAGGAATATTGTTTTTGTTTTTTTCATCTTCTCCTCACATCTTTTTTTTATTTATCTCATGCATATGTTCTGTAATTCTTCTTCATCCCTCTTAAGCCTGAAGGGATCCAACTCTGAGTGAATTTTAAAAAAGCTCAAAATAATGTTGTGTTGATTCTAAAAGGATCCATTTCTCATTTTAATTTCGCTGTCCTTGATTTAACATGCAGGCATGTTTTATTGTTGCTGTTTTTTTTCTCCATTTTGTTCTTGCTGTTGCTGTTTTTCGTTCACAAATGTGTCATCATAGACTTTGGGATGTTAGTAGCCCATGAGGATCTTGGTTTACATCATCACAGCATGTCCCGTTTTGGCCAATTTAAAAGACAGGTTCACAAAAAATGTGAACCATTTGTTGAAGCGCAAACGCCCGTTAAATGGATCTGATAAGAGGTTGTGTGTGGTTGTGTCCACGTTTAAGATAACCCAGGGAGGGGCGCATAGGAGTAAGTGTTATTATCAGCACATTTAAACATGTTAAGTCATTTACATTCATATGCACATCATAAAATAGACTAACACGTCATTATTGTATCAACACAAGAAACAACAATGTCGAGATTTTATTCTGAAAGTCGTCACGCCTTTTTACGGGCTTTCACTCATTTTGGCCTTCTGTAGCATGAAATGTTTCATCATCTAATATGTTAGGATGTGAGACGGAGATTATATTCATTCATTCATCCATTCATGCGTCACCTATACAACAAATCCCGATTGCCTACACTATTCTACCCTATCGTGCCTCGTCACTTTTGTTGTTTTTGCTTCTCGCCTGTGGTTCTCTGAAACGTTGTTCAGTCTCCTGTTGCCTTTGCTGAGGACGGCCACACACCTTTCATCTCTTAAAGACTAAGACAGGACCTTAACCTTAAGCACGGTCTTAGCTCGTACTGTTCATCTTACTGTGATGCTGCAATTCAAACTGTAAAGTCGCTCTTAATCGGGCAAAAGAACGACTTCCTTGCCGTTCTCCTTGTTTGGCTCTTAAAATTTCCGCACCTTTTATTGCCTTTTATTGTAATTTATTTATGCTTCGTCCCAGTTCGGTATAAGAAGGTCTTCTGCATCTATTTATTTATGATATGATATCATCTAAAGCTAAATTAATGTTCGGAAAAATGGTCTGTATGTGGTGTGCTTTCTTTGGGGAAATGTAAGTCTTATTTTACAGTCTGTTTATTGAACATCCTGTTGAAGTTACAACTATTTGTTACTATTTTGTCCAAGAATCACAACCACTGTGTACAACTGCAAACACGTTTGGACTCAGTAGACGTGTTGTACGACAGACTGGCCCCTGTGATTGTCCAGCGATCTGCTTTAGATTGAATGGCAGATGCAGGCTCCTGTCCATTTTAAAAAGGTACATTCTGCGAGTTCACGCAACTCAAACTTTGATAATTTTCCACGGAGTTGTATAATATGTATTATACTAGAGAGTACATTATTTGGTTTCGGTTTTATTTATTGTGGCGCGTTACCGTCTCGGGTGGAGCCGGTACGCCTCTCGTCTTATTGAAAAGCCGAGCTGTCGGTATGTGGTAGAGGACAAGAGTCTTATATTGCTCTAAAATCTGCATTGTTTTTGGTCTGTTGATTGTCAGTGTAACTGCATGTACCCTCCATAACCTCAGTCCCTCTGTACAGGACACATTAAATCAAGTAGAAAAGGTTACATTTTTCTGTGGAATAGTTTGAGGATATGGAACATATTGCTCTATATGAAAGTTACAAAACTCGTCCATTTATTGTACATTTATGCCATGTCCATGCTATAGTTAATACTATCAAATGACCCTCTACTGCCACTTCCACAACATCAACTGACTAAATTTGAATACTTTAACCTTTGGAAAAACATGATAGTTTTGTTTCGACACTTAACGTATAAAGCTGAGGGTGAGACACTTTTTACCTTCCTCAATTTTTTGAGCTCTTGTTCCTGTTCAATATTCAATGTTCTGCTTGTAGAACTGTAAAGAGGAATACCGTATTCTGAGGGCAAACATGTTTGGAAGGCATTTGCAGCCTGTTTGTACACAAAAATGTTCAATAAAACCTCGTTGTAACTACATAGAATGACGTCTTTGTTTTTTTATTTTACATTTGACACTTAGCCTGCAGCCTGGTAGCGTGTAGATAACTGAGCTTTGTTGCATTATGGACTGAGCTTGAATACAAGACATTCTGAATGTAATTCTCCCTGATATTCATGAATATGTACTGCATAATTATACTATATCAGCAGCAACAAGACTCATGATGTATTTGAAAGACTGAATAATCATAGGAATTACTAATTTAGATTATTCTAAATATGTAAACTTACAAGCACACTTTTTAATGGAAATGCTTAAGTTGTAGGTTGACTCCCTGTGTTTTCTGTTTAGGAAAGAATTCACTTACAATGTAGCAACACTTGTTTTAGACACATTTAAATGTAAAATGTCTGAATGTTATCACAATAACTGGAACATTTCTTCTACCAGCTTTCTTTCTTGCATGTTTCAATATATTAAAGCGTGCAGACATCGAAGGAGAGTCTTAATCATACGGTCTGGAGGAAGCTGTGATGGTTTGATGTGATGCAGCCCAGTATCAACAGGGAGGGCAGTGTGGGGAGACATAATTGTAGTAATTAGTTATTTTTGAAAAGGGCACTAATTGAGACTTTTATACATCAACAGCAGGGACAAAGAGAACAAGAGTGACTCCCACTGGTTGATCTCAGGTCTGGCAGGCTATGTTTCAATGCATATTGAAATGTATATGTGCATATGTATCCGCACCCATGAAGTATACCAGAAAAAGACTGGCAGTATGCCACAATGCCTGAATGCCAGGTTGTACTACTTTCCTGCAGTAGCAGGTAAATGAGTAAGACGGTCAAAGTTCAAGATGCAATTGAACCCATACTGCATGCAACAGTACATATGTGTAAGTACAGCTACATTACATACTAAAAGTACTCTAGAACGCAGTGCTCATGTTGTGAAGAGCGGGTCTGGAGGTGGAGCAGAAGGAGCAGGAAGTGGAGGGGCCTATAGCTTTAGATATCTGATGTAGCTGAAGAACCTGGAGGCCATCTGACAGGACACGTGGGGGGTCACCCTTGGCAAATATTCTTGAGTCTCTACTTGTACTGACAGTCTGGATAAATGCTAAGTTGTGTTAATGAGCATGACATTTTTATTGGGAATATGATTGCTATCCAGACAGCTAACAGTGTCTCATTTGTGATGGAGTATTATGAAGTGGTCCACTATGTGTTCAGTTTCTCTTGTGGTGCAGTTTTGTTGATGCCTTAAAATATACATATGTCTTTGAAGGTTTATACTATTATTTGCAATGGTGTCCTTCATGTGACATCGAGACATAATTGCAGCCAATATTCAGACATGTATATTATCTTATCTTATATGTTATGTTATTTTATCTCCACCGGCTGTGCTTGATAGTTTTATTAGTTCCTTTGTCTCAGACTCTGGGCTTTAATATCGTCCTTGGAAACATCCAGAGCATCTATGCTCGTCACTGGGGAATCTCATTTAGAAGTGATGAATGACGGTAGGCTTCTCTATGACGCTGCCATGCTCTGTGACCACTGTTGAAACCTGACAGTTCCTCATAATGGCAATGCTACGTCATCCTTTTTCTGGGAGCAGAGACAAAGAGAGGGATGAAAGGAGGGATGCAAAGGAAGAGGGATGTTGAACTTTATGCGAGCGGAACTTTAATGATGCAATATAAAATATGGTGATATCATTAAAAAGGGACACCAACAGCAGTGTGTACATGACACTAGAGTCTAGCTCCATTGATACGCAAAAAGCAACAACCAGAAGTGACGTAGAGAGCATTTCAGCACTTAACCTTCAAACATCAACAGTTTACAATCCTCATTTGAGTGCTTTTAAGCTCAGCCTCGTTTACACACCAAACCAGGTGCGTGGTGGAGGTTGGGCACGTGGGGTCAGACGGGGCTTTCTCTCGTTCGTATAGCTGATAAACATAATGTGAAACTCTGATTTTATTTATTTATTTTATTTATTTTATTTATTTTATTTATTTTATTTATTTTATTTATTTTATTTATTTATTTATTTCATTTTTTTGCCACTCAACCTCTTGTCATCGCTTCTTTCCCGTCGGTCATACGTCACGGTTTACCAGAAGACCCCCCCCCCCTCCCTCCCTCCCATTCGCTCTCTCTCTCTCTCTCTCTCTCTCTCTCTCTCTCTCTCTCTCTCTCTCTCACACGCACACGCATGCATGCATGGAGAGAGAGGCGGCGTGAGTGCGCTTCATCCTGTTGCAGCGCGGCAGTGCGCGCCTTCAAACTTCTCCTGGCGAAGTGAACATGTGCAGCGGGGTCGCGCCGCAGGGTCGTTCCCCGAGTGTGTGGCGTGAACGCATCTCCTCGTCGTGTGCTTTGACTTCCTCGCGCGCGCTGCCAGCCTACATCTGAACACGTTGATTTGGGTGGAAGGACTTATTAGTTTCAATCTCACAATAAGGTAGGAACTGTTGTTTTTCTGCTGGTCAGCTTTATTATCAGTTGATGTTTGGACCGTGTTATCACGACGTGTGATACAAGGTGCTTTTTTCCCATAATGAATGACATGACGACTGTGTTTTATCAATGGAGCAAAAGCAAACTCCAACCTCATCAGTCATTAGTTAGTCTTTTACTGTTTCAGGAATGTGGAGTTGTTTATGGCAATGAGATGGTTTAAGTCAAACGTAGTCTATATAATAGTGAAAAAGTTCACGATAATAAAGATAAGTAAGTAGACGTGATTTCCAAAGTGTTTATTGATGTCGGTTTGTCAGGCTGATGAATGGTAATTAACAGTGAGACCATCACTCACCGTCTATTACATCACATAACTTCCCTTGGTTGATTGGCTCAGCTGATGTTTCGCTGCTCCTGTTATCAGCGGCTCACAACATGCCTCCCTCATTAGACATAATACACAGTCATTTTGCCAGAGTTAATACAGCAGCTTTTCTTTTTGTTTTCCTTTGGCTTTGGTGGAGCTGGGCTGGTACATTGATTGACGGGACAGTGACAGATCCCCCTTTAGCAGGATGTGCTTTTTCTTATCACTTCCTCCAAGGCCGCTATACACATACAGACACTATCATAATAAAGGGGAGTCGTTTTTGCCAAAGCAGCCAACTGGAAGGTTAAACAAGAGGGCTCAGCACATGATAGCTTATGTAGTAGGTTATACATGTCGTATACGGGTTGTTTTTGTTTGTACATATTGTGATTGTATTTTGTATTTTGTAGTACTAACTGTGAGTGTGCAGTACCTTTTGTGTTTTTTTTATGTTCTGTATGCACCATACACACCAGATAAAAATCCAGGTAGGTGTAAACCTACTTGGCAATAAACAACATTCTGATTCTGATTCTGATGTCAATGATGGGGAAAATATAAGGGCTATAAAAGTGGAGCTTCAATTGTTCAATTGTTATTTCTTTTAATTTTAGGAATCATTTTTCTTGTGTAGCTTCAGAAACATTTGCAGACTCTTAAAATCCTTTAAAAAAACATAATTCCTGCATGCTGTACTTTTCTAAAGACAATGGATAAAGCCTATTTTTTACATTCCTTTGGCCTGTGAGAGGAAAAGTAGAACTCTTGTCCGATGGACTGCCAATCAGGATCACTGCTGAGGTTCAATAATTAGGAAGTAAAGAGCAAAACAATATCTCGTTCTGATCATACAAACCTGAATCGACAGACAGGAGGGGGCTATACTAGAGTAACAAAAATATTTTTTAGCAGAGCAGAAGGTAAATATAAGTTTCCATACCCCGAAATTGTGGTTTGATGTTACTCAATGGAGAATTCCCCAATAACCGAATTAAACTAAACTGAAACTTAACTTAGCCAATGTAATATTTATTATCACAACTTATCTGATACACACCCACATGTGTACAAGTACATGGGCATCAGTTTGAGTAATAGAGAGGCGGTGGGTGGGCATCCTTACGGGCTCCAAGCATAGCTCATACATTATATAATCACATCAGTGTCACAATAATCTATGGATATGTTTGTGAAGCAGTAGGAGAAAAGCTGGGATGGGAAACAGTGGGATCAACTGATTGATTGGATAGTAAATTCCCCTGAGATGTACCGACAGACTACCCACAATGGGTTCGATATTCCCAGCATCGCTCCTATAGTGACCCAGTTCACCCTCCAGCATCATTTGTTGAATCTTATCGGCTCACATTTTACTCACTTATACAGACCTTGGCAGGAACTAAGTCATATTTACAGGCGGATTTTCACTCTATATTGAGGTTTTAAAAATTAGAATACATGTTAAAAATACATTAATGGCCCAGTTTTGTTCAGCGAAGCTAACAGGATAATTTCTCACTCTAATACATAGCAGGCTTCCACTCAAACTTCCATCACAACTTGACTTCCTAGCTTCTGTTCAAAAAATATTTCAATTAATTCTAATTGATAGGGTGAAAAGTTAATTATAATGCAATAACTAATCTACAGTATCACTGCAGCTTTTGTTATTATTCTCTGGAAACATGTATGTCTTCCTCTCTCCCCCAAAGCAGGTGTACTGTAATAAAATGCCCTAATTGGCTTACAATATAGAGGAATCTAGATAAATGCCCTGAAAGAACGCAGCCAAGACAGCTTAACCGAGTGTTCTTGTGCTGGTACAGTGGCTTTGTAATTTATAGTTGGTTTAACTTGTGTAATAATCTGTGATTTTGAAGGAAAACATGAATGATTTGTGTGTGAAAGGGTTGCAGGAGACTTTCCCCCTGAAATAAAAGGTGTATTGTCGGCCTGTTTGCTGTTTGTATGGAAAGTGTCGGCCTGTCTTCCAGAGATGGATGTTATTTTCTGACCTGTGTGGTATCCTGCAAACTGTTTGTACAGGCAAGAGTACCAAGATTGTTTTCTCTCTCTTTCTCTCGGCAGACCACTGCTCTTAATTTGGCAGCTGTCCGGCAAAAATCCCAGCGCCTTCCTCCTCCTCCGTATTCTGCTGCTGTCTGTGGTAAAGTTTACCGAGCTGCGCACAAAAGAAGCGAAGGCGGTTGCAGCGACAAAGAAGAAGACTGGCGTACTGTGAGAGTGTAATTGACAGTTAAGCGTTGAGTCAGGCAGGTGTTTGCGGTGGGAACTTCCTGCCTCGGCCGTCCTCACGTGGCACAATCACTCTTCTCCGTGAGTTGTACTTTGGCAAGCAGGTGTTTTGTCTCAAAACAAGTCAAACAGCCGAGTCTGTGGGATGAAAGCGCAAAGAAAGCAAAAAATAGGAAAAAATAACCATGCTGAAGAATGACCAGATCGTCTACATCGGCCTGGAGCTGGTGATCGCTTTCCTGTCTGTGGCCGGGAATGTCCTGGTCTGCTGGGCCGTTTGCCTCAACTCCAACCTGCAGAGCATCACCAACTTCTTTGTGGTGTCACTGGCGGTGGCAGATATTGCTGTTGGGCTGCTGGCAATTCCCTTCGCTATCACTATCAGGTATTATTATGTTTTTAAAAATTTTTAAACCGCAATCGTCTTTTTTATTTGACTTAAAATCAGTGTAATCTTGAGTAAAAGTGTTATAAATTACACTAACACTCCTGGTTTTGAGTGTTTTTTATGTTGTTGTTTTTTTTTTTACCACTTGTAATGTTTTCTCGCTTTCCAACATCAGTACCGGCTTCTGCGCCAACTTCTTCGGCTGCCTGTTCATCGCTTGCTTCGTCCTCATCCTCACCCAGAGCTCCATCTTCAGCCTGATGGCCATCGCTGTGGACCGCTACATCGCCATCAAGAACCCCCTCAGGTGAGAAGGAACATAAAGGTCACATTCGCTGCGCTGGAAACTGAAACAGAGCTTCCCACGCTGCCACTTTCACCAGCGTGACTTTTCAGAGAGCTGCGTTTTGATGTGTTGATGTTTTGTCAGAATTGTTTTTCTTTTGCTGTTGGACCTGAACACATTTACTTTCATTTTGAACACAACGCTCTTTTCCCACAGAAGTCAAAGGAGTGACAGGCACACATTTAGTGTCGCAAAACACAATACATCATCGCAAGATCATATTCGATTAAGGCTAATCTGACAGGCTGTCGGCAGAGTAGATCTCTTACTCACTGTTTGTGAGCTGTTGAAGGAATAAAATCTCCTGGGCTTTGATCATTTTTATCCATAAATCAACACCATTCAAATTGTACTGCTGCCATGAGAGGATGTAAGCCACAGCAGGTGATGCTTTTGCATAAGCAGTTGCATAACAGCTTCTGTGTGTGCGTGTGTGTCTGTGTGTGTGTGTGTGTGTGTGTGTGTGTGTGTGTGTGTGTGTGTGTGTGTGTGTGTGTGTGTGTGTGTGCTCAAACTGGTGCCACAACCCCTAGCACCAAAGACATTAGAGCTAATAATTCATTAGAGTTTCAGGAGGCTTAATATAGCCCTCTGGCTGCCTCTGTGGCCGTGAACGATCTCAGTCACACGGCACAGTGGCTGGAGTGAGTTAATGTTTCCGAGAATGCTGGAGTTATTCCGGCAGATTTTCTATTTGTATTCCTCCAGCCAAATGTGTGCATTCCTGATGTCTGCATGAGGCAACGCATTGGCACATTAACGCTGAAAACACAGTCTTCAAAAATAGCTCAACACTTGAGAATGTAGCAAAGATTATTAAAAGAGGGAGTTTAAATGTTGCAAGCAGGATGTTTTTAATACAGGTCCAGTTATTTGGATATCAATAGATTGTGTAATGTCCTTGTGTTAGTTGTGTCGACATAGCACAAAGAAAAAATCAAACTTACATATCATAACTTTACAATACTGTAATCCAATGTACTTATTAAGTGATTCCATTGTTTTATGAATGTCATGATAGTAGCCTTGAGCAGAGTATGTGATATTAATGTTTGTCATTTGTGTATTTCACTGCATTTCTCAATAGCTCTTCTCTAACTAGATTAAATAAAAAAGAGGTTTAACGTCAGAACTTAGATTCAATTCAATTCAATTCAGTTTATTTGTATAGCCCAGTTTCACAAATTACAAATTTGTCTCAGAGTGCTTTACAATCTGTACACATAGACATCCCTGTCCCAAATCCTCACACCGGACCAGGAAAAACTCCCAAATAACCCTTCAGGGGGAAAAAAGGGAAGAAACCTTCAGGAGAGAACAGAGGAGGATCCCTCTCCAGGATGGACAGAACAATAGATGTCATGTGACCAGAAGGACAGATTTAGAGTTAAAATACATTCAATGAATTTGACAGTTTATCAATAGTTCATATTTAGGCATATTCCACGATGGAGAGTTTGGAGACCTCCACCATCCATCAGGCAGATGGAGGCAGAGAGGGGGAGTTGGCGGAGTCCCAACAGTGCAGCGGCGAAGCTGGTGGCAGGAACTCACGACCCAACCATCGATGGTCCATCAGCAGATGGGATCAATGCCGTCTCATAGGGTCCGATGACCCCATGAGACGTGAAGTCAGAAGGACTCCGGGGAGAAGCAGAGTTAGTCATGTGTGATGGAGAGATGAAGATTCATCCATAGGAGAAAGAAAAGAGGAGAGAGGTGCTCAGTGCATCCTAAACGTCCCCAGCAGCTATAAGCCTATACCAGCATATCCAGGGGCTGGACCAGGTGAACCTGATTCAGCCCTGACTATAAACCCTGTCAAAGAGGAAAGTCTTCAGTCTACTCTACATGAGGTGACTGTGTCTGCCTCCCGGACTGAAATTGGAAGCTGGTTCCATAAAAGAGGAGCTTGATAACTAAAGGCTCTGGCTCCCATTTGACATTTTAAGACTCTAGGAACTACAAGTAGCCCCGCATTTAGTGAGCGCAGCTCTCTGGTGGGGCGATACGGTACTACAAGCTGGATTAAAACACAGATTTGCACTTTAGTAGCACTTGAATGGCTCTTATTATGGTACTGTTGTAGTTTGACTATGTTGAGGAAATGTTACTTTCTGTATTCTTGTTGTTCTTAGTTTGTACTCTAGGTTGAAATGCACTTATTGTAAGTCGCTTTGGATAAAAGCGTCTGCTAAATGACATGTAATGTAATGTAATACAAGCTCTTTAAGATATGATGAGAAAGTGAGCCATTAAATTAGGAAGGAAATGCCACTATTGCATATATATTTTCCTCACCCAACTTTTTGCAGAAACATTTCCCACTGTGTCTATTCCTATGAATTACATCGTGGAAGTAAGGAAGAACACATACTGGCATCAAAGCCTGTTGTTTACACCAAATCTGAATGGAATCAGGTATTAGAAACACTTGGTTTGTGGTGTGTTTTTAATCAGCAGACAAAAGTACTTGAACATATTAAGTGAGTGGCTACAGGGTTTTTAACAGCCAGTAGTGAAACAATAATACAACAAATATACAACTCATGCATTGGCTTATTGAATAAATAATGGAGACTTGAATCCTCTTTTAAATCACTTTGCCTCACGGGGATACGATCATCCTGAGCATAGGTAAAACAACTGATGAATGATTGTGCTCTGCTCCACCTTTCAGGTACAACAGCCTGGTGACGGGGCAGAGGGCGAAGAGTGTCATCACCCTGTGCTGGCTTCTCTCAGTCGGCATCGGCCTGACACCCATGCTGGGCTGGAACAGAGGTGAGAGATTCATTTTGGAAAATAGAATAGTAAACACATCTCTAAACAAACCCTGTTTTAAGAACAAACATCCAATTACTACAACCATTTAAAAAAAATGTCCAAAATGTATATTGTATTTCTAGAGAGAAATGCTCAGATTCACTTCAATTCTGACAAGTAGAGGGAGTGAAAGTGGCATTTTTATGTTGGCTTTAATATTGGTGAGAACCAATCCACACATATTAACTTTACCATTTCATGAAAAATGTTTTTCCATAAAACTTGTAGCACCAATTAACTAAACACAATAAAATATAAATATAAGAAAGAAAGAAAGTGACTGTGCATAAAGTATACAAAGTGAAATATAAAATAAAAAATAAAAAAATATATATATATATATATATATATATATATATATATATATATATATATATATATATATATATATATATACATATATATATATATTATAATATAATACAAAAAAAAAAAAAAAAAAAAATAAATATATATATATATATATATATAGACAGTGTGCAAAGACCAAAAAAAAAAAAAAAAAAAAAAAAAAGAAGAAAAAAAAAAAAAAAAAAAAAAAAAAAAAAACATATGGGGAGCTACTGCGACAGGCAGCCGTTGGCACGGCGCCATCTTGCATGGCGCCGCATCTTTAGCCATGGAAATACATACTTGTTTGACAATGAATCACCCATAACTCTGTCACACAGGGAGGAACAGCACCACGGCAGTCAGGAACCCAATCTGCCCTGAAGGCTTGACGGAGTGCCTGTTTGAAGAAGTGGTTCATTTGGACTACATGGTCTATTTCAATTTCTTCGGCTGTGTGCTGGTTCCCCTGTTGGTCATGCTGGTCATCTACGCCAACATCTTCATGGCCGCTCGGCGCCAGCTCCGACTGATGGGGCTCAAAGTTGCTCACGCGCCCGCTCCTGGAGAAATCGCCTCGCCCCCGTCGACCCCATCTCGTTCCACCCTGCAGAAGGAGGTGCACGCTGCCAAATCGCTGGCCATCATTGTGGGTCTGTTTGCTGTGTGTTGGCTTCCAGTGCACATCATCAACTGTTTCAACCACCTCTGTCACGACTGTGACCGTGCACACATCTGGGTGATGAACATCGCAATCATTCTCTCCCATGCTAACTCCGTTGTGAATCCCTTCATCTATGCTTATCACGTTCGGGAGTTCAGGGAGACCTTCCGGAGGATTCTGTACCAGCACATCTTGGGGAAGAGGGATGAACTTAGGTTTAGGATCGGGAGTGGTATTGATGGAAGTGTTGGGAGCTGCAGCATCATTCGGACTATCTCCCGTACCAGTAGAGAGGGTTCACCGTGTGATACAGTAGTGAATAACTACACCCGGGACCCCAGTCCTGAACGAACTCCGCCAAAATGGACATCAAAGTTAGACGCTGCACCAAGCAACTACTTACCCAATGGACACCAAAGAAAGGATAGCACCCTTCTAGCAATGCAGCGGCAGCAGCATCAATGCATCTTGGGCTTCACGGTTCAGGATGGAGTCGAGTCGGTCACAGATCTAAGTGAAACGATGGATGTTTTGGAGTTGAGCGACAGGGGGAGGGCCATTGCTTTTGTGAATGTTCAGGCTCTCTCCCTAAAACAGAGCGACTCTCCGTGCTCCACAGAGCTTACGGAAGTCTCATAAAACATATGAGACGACATGAAGAAGGATTATTAAAGCCTCATTAAATCAACAGCAAATGTGCATCTCTTTCTGAAGTCACATAACTTGTTGCCGAGAATATTTTGCACACAGAATGTGACCAAAATGTGTTTAAAGGGGGTTTAAAATGGGCTGATAGTAAAATATTATTGACATGCAGTATAAGAACATATATGTGCATTTTATAAAACAATGCTTTATTAACTGAACTGTATCTTGCAATATCTTTTTAGGATACATTTAAACCCATGAAACGCTTTTTTGATAATGTTGCATCTACCATGAACCAGCTATATGTACCACAGAGAACAATGTCCTAATACGAGCTGGTATTAATGGTCTGAATTTCATAAGCCACAGTCCTCACTGACAGTTGGTGGAAAACAATGACACATTTTGAAAACGAGCATTAGGGCATGCACCATCTCTTGTGTGAAGATCTGTCAAAATGTCATTTTTAAAGTGCTGGATAGCTAATTAACGTTTGCTGTTGCTAGTTTGATCAGTGAATTGATAACTGCCAGGCAACACATGTCCGTTGTTTCAACAACAGTTAGACACGTGCGTCAAAGGCACACCCAATATATACACGTAAGTTACCAACCAACCAAAAAAAAGAGCTTGTTTGACCTATTCAAATATCACTCCATATGCCTGTAGTGTGGCGAGTCAGTCTTGCAGACAGACAGCATGCAAAACACACACACACACACACACACACACACACACACACACACACTTACAGTAAAGTACACACATGAACGCAGACTACTCAGCAAGAGGTGTTTACAGAGTGGCCGGCCTGCTGACGCCAGTCAATGAGCCTAATGCAATGGAAATCAAATGGAGGATCATTTGACGATGTCTTTTATTATGCCATTACGCTTTCTCTTTCCTCATTAAAAAGCCCTTCCATCGTGGCCTGCATTGAGCAACATGTACGTGCCTTGAGGCAATCCCAGAGACATGATTACAAGAATAAACACACATGGGTATGTATCTAGCTCGTTGTATTTGTGTTCAGAAACTATGCATAGTGGTGGTGTATTATACTTTGTGGTCATGCCCGGGGATATTAAAATCGATGGAGCCATTTCATTTTAATGCTTTGTTTTTTATGTGCTACTTTGATTATCACGAGATAAGGCGTCTGAAAAGTATGTGGCTATATGTTCCGAGTCATTTCAGTACAATAAAAGAAACAAAACCCCAAATACACAAAGGACTGTTGAAGTTACTTGCCATAGCAGCCGCCAGATATACCTCCCAGATGAGGCTCCAGCTGGGTGCAACAATCCAGTACTTTATAATATGCCATTGAGTAATAAACGTATATATCTGGGAATTCTGACATTTGCATGGTAACATTTCTGTGTCTCATTTCATAACTCAATAACACACTTGCTTCAACAGCATTGTTTGTTTTAGGCTTCTCTTTGCCTTCTGTCAGGCCGATGCAGAGAAGACATGGACTAACATACAGACGTTGTTTCAGTGAGGAAAAAATAATAATGCAAGAAGAATGCAAATGTGTACATGTTTTGATTAAACCCTATATATTGCATGTATTGCATATGTGATGTTAGTGTGTATGTATATGTATGCAGACGGGAAAACCACTTCTGTTTTCCGTTTCTGTCGTCTGAATCCTAAAACGATATAATGGAAGTGCTTAAAGTAATGTTATTTGTTTGTGTGTGCATTCATTTATATTCTACTGTAAATGTAATATGTTACAATTCTTGCACTGTGTTGCACCACCTGCCATGACACATTCATTGTATGTGAAAATATACTTGGCAATAGAGATAGAGAGAGAGAGGGGAGATAGAGAGAGAGAGAGAGAGAGAGAGAGGGAGAGAGAGTAAAGAGTAAACACCCAATATACACAATAGAATAGCAGGGCAGGACATATTCAATTTAAGAAAATGAAATAATGAAGAAAATACAGTCAGGCATGTGCACAGATAGAGTCCTAGTGGTGCTCTAGCACCGGCCCTGTTGCCCTGGATGAGAGAAGCGCCCTTTCTGGATTCATGTCAAATACACATTAATGTGGTCGTCATGCTCCGGTTTATTTTTTCTGTTTTTTAGATGTGAGACAGGAGATGTTCTTCCAGAAAGCCCGTCGGCCCAAAGATGAACGGGACGATTAAAGTCTCCGTTTGATTCACTCTACAGGTTGGAACCGACACAGCAAGTCCAGAAGGCCGAGCCCTTTGCCCGGTTGCTGGGAGGCGAGGAGGCGAGGAGGTGAAGAGGCTGCTGGGAGGCGAGGAGGCGAGGAGGCTGCTGGGAGGCGAGGAGGCGAGGAGGCTGCTGGGAGGCGAGGAGGCGAGGAGGCAGCTGGGAGGCGAGGAGGCGAGGAGGTGAAGAGGCTGCTGGGAGGCGAGGAGGCAAGGAGGTGAGGAGGCGAGGAGGTGAAGAGGCTGTTGGGAGGCGAGGAGGCGAGGAGGCGAGGAGCTTCCAGACCTCCAGGAGCTGCTGGACGAGATGCCGGCTCGTGTCTCGCGTCCTCGGCCTCCAGAGGACGTCAGTCACGCTGCTGAGGGCCAGCGGAGTGGAGACGTCCTCCTCCATGTCGTCTGCTCTTTGGTTTTGTTTCAATGTTCTCCATCCAGTTATTTTTGTCAATGAAAATCTTGTAAATATGAATGATGCATTGCTTTAATTGGATTATTTAGAGTGAAGATATATGTTGGTATTTGTTACTGATTGTTGCCACTGACATGACACATGTTGACGTTTTGCCATTCAGGATGTTTTGCACGATAAAATAACTTTGTGGGGGGTTGTAGGCAGTCTGGCACTTTATCCTTCCTGCCGGGCAGTCGGGCTCCTCCTCCTGGTGCGTCGGTCGCGTCTCACGAGTGGGAGTCAGACGAGTCGGAGCCGGACCCCGTCTGCTGGGACACGGACCTCCTCCTCCGGGGGATCTGGGAGGAAACGCTCCAAGACCTCAAACAAACCCCAAAACGCCCGGTTAAACTCATGGTGCTCGTTAATTTGCTGGACTAACCTGACGGCCGTCGGGAGGCCGGGAGCTCCATCGTAGTCTCCACCATCTGCAGGGAAACATTTAAGGATTCGTCACGCCATGGATTATATCGAGCAATAATAGATTAAGATTCCAGCTGCTAATCAATCCGTTAGCAGGTCAATGTACAACTGTTTAGACTCGTGAGCCACGCCTTCCAGACTAGACCATGTTTCATATCTTCTCACTTTCCCTCTATATAAACCTTTAATTGTGCGTTGCTCTGATTTCTTACCTCCGTAGTCGGGCGTGGGCGGGGGTGGAGGCCCTGGAGCTCCAACAAAGTCGACACCGTCTGCAGGGAAACATTCAAACAGGATTCGTCACGCCATGAAATATTTCTGGATTACATCGAGCAAAAATAGTTTCAGATTCCAGCTGCTAATCAATCCGTTAGCAGGACAATGTACAACTGTTTAGACTCGTGAGCCACACAATAACAGAAATGTTAAATACAAATATAAAACGTACCTCCGGCGAAGAAGGGCTCGATGGGGTCCATCCTCCGGCTTCTCGGTGGACCACGAAACAGGAAGTCAGGAGCTAGAACGAGATTCAAGGTTAACTTTCAGCTCAAGGAGTGATACTCACAGCTCTGGTCAACAAGAAGGTTCAAGCTCGGGTTGAGGTCAAAGGGCAAAGGGGCGAGGCTTCAAAAGGTTGACCTAAAGAAAGAAAGTAAAGGAGCGTCACCAGCAGTAAGTCTTCACGCCAATTCCTCTACAGGTGTCCGTTACAGCGCCTATTGCTGTCATAACACGCAGCGAAACATATAACATAATAATAAATAAGACTCAAGGACGCACAGTGAAACATGGCGATCTTAACCCAGCATGACCACTGTGACCTCTTCCGTTCATAACTCATTATTCTCCACTTCACGAGGTGCATCTCTGAGCGCGTGGAGGAGACGCTGGAGGCAGCGATCGCTCGTGCACTCCCATCAGTAAACTCTACTTAACCAACAAAGCACCGCGACAACGAGCACCGTGCATTTTAATATTAAATAATTCACTTTAATATGATAAAGTAAAAGGAGCAGACGTGTGTACAACAAGGCCCGTCTCAACGGTCACAACAGAGCAGCTTCGGGGTCACGCGCAGGTCAGGCGAGGTGACCGCTGGGCCCGAGCGTTCCATAAGGTTACCATGGCGACGAGTTTATGCATTTTACAGAGTTGATTTGAGAATTCCATAATTCCAGGCGCCATCTTTTTTCAGGAATTGCAAAGTTACACTTCAACGTTTTGATGACCTAAAACAAAAATTCCAGGGGTTTCGAGGCTTTGCACTAACTGTCAACACATTCCGCACATCTCCCGAAATTTTCAAGACATTATGCATCAAAAATCTCATTTTACACGACAAATCATCGACTGAGTGTCACTTTTCACAAAATATGTTTTTCCCAACATTTTCCTTCAACATTCTAAACCTTAAAACTCAAAAACTTTCACTGATTTCTAAACTGAGAACACTGTTATGGATTTAAGGGGATACATTCATAATAAATAAGCTAAATTAAATGAATAAATAGTCTTACCTTAAGGTCCAAATCACAGCTCGGATCCTTCAGCAGGGGCTCGTCTTCGGCTCTCGGTCGTCGGGGGGTCTTCCTCGGGGTCTCGGGTCTCTCTCGTCCGGATCTCGTGTCGTTCTGGTCGCCAACAAGTTTAGTTTACAACAAAAAGTGCGTGAGTGCGTGAGTGCGTGAGTGCGTGCGATTGAACAATACAGAGACATATTAATGTTTTCCCCCATGTTTTATAAATATATATTTGATTCATACGAGTTAATATCATTATTATTATTATTATTATTATTATTATTATTATTACATTACATTACATTACATTAAATGTCATTTAGCAGACGCTTTTATCCAGAGCGATTATATTATATTATTATTATTTCTCAGTGATGCTGTTGCTATTCAGTGCAGCTGTATGAGCTGTAAAGCCTAAATGGATGCTAAATGAAATATATTATATTATATATTATTATCTTATTATTTAAGAGGGATTATTTACAGTTAATACATAAATGTCACCATTTGATGCACTGCACCAGCTTGTAGTTTCAGCTATTTAGCCTCTGTAGTCACTTGACAGACCATAACACACATAAAACAATAACAGTTCAGGATGAGACATTGCAACAGTATATGTAAGAAGAAAGTAAAACAAATAATGTATTATTTTACTTGGAAATATTGACAGGTCCATAACACAGTAAATATTAACTGATATTTCCATTGTTTATCATCTTTTTGTTGAAATATCAGATAACAAACCCACTACGCCCACCCTTCCCACTGTATACACCTAGAGTACAGGACATTAAATACATAAACAATACATACGAAGAGGTCACCTTATTTTGCCGAGCCAGACGTACACACACACACACTCACACACACACACACACACACACACACACACACACACACACACACATACACACATACGCACACATCTGGATCATCTGTATGTAGACACACCTGCACAGAGTCATTACCCAGTATCACACAAGTACAATATATCCAGAAATGAAATGACAATATGAGTTGTTCTTCTTCCTTGAGTACGGCCAACCTATTCTACATGACTTGGGGAGAAAGACACAACTGAACATCAGCAATAGGATATTGTAATTCTACAACTGGCAAATCTCCGGCTCAAGATTAATTTCCCATGCAGGGACATAGACACGTGTTCTTCATGAATCAGTATTTAAGAATAAAACTTACTCTCTGTCATCAATTCCTCACAAATGTGTTTGGATATCTGTCAGGGCATTTGTTTGAGTTCTTGTGAGAATTTCGCCTCGACGTGTTCCACGGCGCTCACTTTTAGTGGGCGGAGTAAGTAATCCCTCACTAAGACTACAGAAGTATCAGTAATACGATCCCATCATTGGAGGCCAGATTCAACGCAATAATGTAAAGTTTGTGTAGTTCAGTTCAAACGTATTCATCTCTGGTGTTTGTGTCTCACAGGGCAGGACTCCTCCGTCTCACGCCTGGGGCAGCTGAGGGTGGACGTCAACCAACCCGTCACCCTCAAAAGACCACTGAACCAGTCTCAGCACCCAGACCCAGAGGGTGCTAGACTCAGTAGAATCAGGACCACCGCAGAATGAGAGGCAGAGTAAAGGGTTCACCTTTCTACCACTAGATGACAGTATACCATACCTCAGTGATTGATTTGTCCCACTTAAATCCAAGAGCACAGACCAGACAAATTGGTTCTATTTCTTTATTTGCTGCCATGTTACCCGTCTCGTGATCCCTCAGAGTGACCTCTGGACTTGGGTTGAGAACCAATGCAACAGATTACCAGCTCTTTAGCATGTTGGACAAACCAGCATGGCACTGTTTCATAAAAAGGAAGTTGCCATACCAATAACACTGGTATGAAGAAGCCTGCTTTTGGTATACATTTGATTCATTTGACCTGACATCACAAAAGGTCAAAGTTTAAATTTAGCTTGTATACACTATTTTGGTCTTCATATGGGTTTAAATGATCATATCCCTTCCAGGTAGCATGTGTTTGTGATTCTTTACAGGTAGCAGGACGTGTCTCATTTGATTAAAGTTCACAAAGTCAAATGGACTTCTGGTGGGGCTTTATGAGTCTTTATGCACCAAAGATAGGAAAACTACTAACACATACTCGGAGAGCACTATTAGGGTCTCCAAACTAGTAAACCATAATATCCTGTTCTCTTTTTTTTAAACACAGCTAATGTCTGAGCTCTATAATCACACATCAGGAAAAGACATCAATGAAAAACAAGCAAAGTGTCAAAAACAATCTGAGACAACCAAGTTAGTAAATCAAATCATTCTAAACACCATTTTAACTTGAGTGTGTAGCAGGTATGAAGCTTCAGTTTGGAAACTCAGTCAGGACGTTTTATACATCTGTCTTCTTCACTTTACTTTTCATATTTGGACGAGTGCTGTGATGTGGAACATCTCTTGCAGGAAGCCACAACTTTGATGATGTAAATCATGCGAGCAAATTAACTGCAGACGGTAGAATCTGAGGAATTGAGATATAGCAATACAATTAAAATGCAGGAATGTAATCACAATGCAATGCCACCACTCATTCTGAAGGCTTCCACTTTTAGAGGATTATTAAAAAAAAAAAAAATGGGGCCATTATAACATTGATTATACACAGCTATGTGGCAATTTGTCAGCATCTGACCAGATGATACATAGTTCCTTCACTATGATCAATTATAGAGTTACGTAACTTTACAGATGTGTGTTTGGTGAAACCCCCTTCGTCTGTGTGGTTTGAAACCCGTTTAGGCTGCATTAACTTTTAATTGTATTCTTTCGATAGATCTATACACACCGTGCTGTATGATAATATAAATGAGCAACAGGTCAGGCAGACACAGCGTCAGTCCTCTGGCTTTTCATTAGCACCGTACCGTACACACATTTGAATAAATCGGCACGAGAACTCCGTTGACCAATCAGGAGTCCCTTCCTGACCTCAAAATACAAGTCCCACAATGCAGCGCGGGCGGGATGCCACCGGAAGTACTTCAATGAACCCCTGTGGCATTGTGGGTAGGCGGAAAAGGCTCCAAAAGGTACGCAAAAGCGACAGACGCACGTTGCAGAGCCGCTCCACAAGAAACAACAGCAACTCAGAAATCAGTTTTTAAGACCACATCAAGGTAATTGTCATATTAGACGAGACGAAACTGAATTGTCTTTACGTTGTTTGTTTTTCAGTGTTGTTTGTCTTTGTGCATTAGGAGCTCGTTCATTCAGTCGGCTAACATGGTTCCGCCTGTTAGCCCAAGTCGCATTATCGTCACTTGATAATTAGGTGTTAATACTGAGTTAGTTAAATATTTAAGCTGCTTTGTGCTTTGCTTCGTAGCTGCTTCGTCGTTACGTGAGAGTAGTGTGTGTTTTTACCTCTCTCCGTCACAACGATGCTGTTGTTTTATAGTTCCTGGATCGCTAGCGTCGGCTAATGTTGCTAATATGCTAGTTAGCGGCTAACTGTCTGCTTTTACAAAGACGGTGAACTCCCTTCCTCCTGAAGGTTGTGATTACTTTTCATTAGTTCGTTGCAATATGTTTTATGGCACTTGCTATTCTTCATACCAAATAAATAAGCCATTGTGAAAGTTTCACTACCGCAGCTAAAGTTAAAGGTAATCATTGAGATAATAATTCGCTAAACTGGATCAGTTTGTGTTTCCCCAAATTATCCCACTTTTCTTGAAGAAAACGAATTTAGAGTAAACGATAAGTTAGTGACGGTCATGTATTGAGACAACACGTGTAACATTTTCTCCAATACATGTTGTTTTTTCAGGAATACTGTTGAAAATGTCCATCGGAGTACCAATCAAAGTCCTGCATGAGGCCGAGGGCCACATCGTGACCTGTGAGACCAACACGGGAGAGGTGTACAGGGGCAAGCTGATCGAGGCCGAGGACAACATGAACTGCCAGGTTTGTCTTTATGGATGAAAGCTTACATCCAGTCGAATTTCCAGTGTTGCATCTCACTTTTTTCCTGTACAGTTCGGGCAAATAATAGTTCAGGTAGTCTCTGTTCTATTATTTGCACAAATCATTGAGGGTGGCAGAATCGTACGATCCAGGAAAACTGGGAAAAGTCATAGAATTTTTTTTTTAAATAGTCATTTCCAGGCCTGGAAGAGTCATGGGAAACACGTAAATCATAAAAGTCATGGAACTTTCTTATAATCACATGTTCATTTACACCGATTTGGAAATGATTATGATTTTTAATGAAAGACGGTCAAAATATAAGCCGGTGTACGCTCTCAATACGCTACATTTTCTAAATTGTTAATGTTTATACCGAGATTTCAGTTTGGTCATGGAAATTTGGTTTAAAGTCATGGAAATCCATCGATCAAAATGTGTAAGAACCCTGTCTCTGGTAAATGCCGTTGAATGTGATTAGTAACGATACAGAAATAAAATGCAAAATGACACACGGGAATATTTAAATCTTTAATCATAATTTGTACCCGTCTCCACAGATGTCCAATATAACAGTGACTTACCGTGATGGCCGGGTGGCACAGTTGGAGCAAGTCTACATCCGTGGCAGCAAGATCCGCTTCCTGATCTTACCGGACATGTTAAAGAATGCTCCGATGTTGAAGAGTATGAAAAACAAAAACCAAGGTTCTGGTGCTGGAAGAGGCAAGGCGGCTATTCTCAAAGCACAAGGTAAGCTGGAGGGTCTTGGAACAATATCTTTCAAAAGTCAATGCATCTATATACTCAAAGTGCCTATTTTCTTTTTACAGTCTCTTTCTTTCTTACGTTTATATTTTATTGTGTTTAGTTTATTGGTGCTACTGGGTCAACACATTTTCCCTTGGGTATTAAAGTATATTTCTATTCTAATATTACAGATGAGATGTATGTTGGCTCATGAATAACATGAGTATATATTTTACTTATTATTATTATGGATATTTGCAACTCTACTTTATAGATCATCTCTATTGTAAAATTAGTAAACTACTGCATCATTTTGGTATAATTAATTCCCTTTTGTTTATCTACAGTGGCCGCAAGGGGTCGAGGCCGTGGCGGAATGGGACGAGGCAACATCTTCCAGAAGAGGCGATGATTATTGCCAGCTGCGTTAAGATTGTTTCATTGTATAGTCTTATGTTTTTAATTTTGTCTTTCGATTGGATATCTTTCGTGTTTTTTTGCAATCCTGTACTTTGCAGTTTATTGCTTTACTTTCATTTTTTATGAAAATAAACATATTTCAATTAGTCTCCTGTCCTCTCGTTAACTCGGTTTGTCATTCCTGACACCGGCAACCGATTTGCTAAAGACCAGATGTACCTGGTTTGATAACGGCTACTTTTTTTACATGATCGACTATTTGCTTCCGGCCAGAGTTGGAGTTTGCATCAGGGAAAAAAAAAAGTTAAGACATTAAATATTGCCTATTTGACAAACTGCATTAACCCAATGTCTGAACATTGCACAATGTTTTCTATCTTTGCTCAGGTTGGCTAGTCAAATATTTAGTGTGTAATTGACACTGAACATGAGTGAAGCATGTCACTGTGCTGAATAAAAAAGGATGGTCGATAATTTATGGCCTATATTTTTAAACCTAGGAATCGTGCTATGTTGCCAACAAAGTTACTAGCCAACACAAATAAATATGGACAAAAAAACCCACTAGCTGTCAATTGTAAAGTGCATTTCACCCGTCCGCCACATGGGGGCGCCAATCGACCACAAGTGCTTGTACCAAAGAACCACGAAGTACGTTGTGTTTTGAGGTGGCGAGTTTACACTAAAGGAGAACAAAAGGACGCCTGCAACCTCCTCCGCGGCTCTCCATTAAGCATATCGCTGAAACTACCACCGTTACATTGCCCCGCTGCCGGTTGTCCCACCTCTCCTCCGGGGGGAAGCGCGGGACCTGCGCGCTCGGCGGGTTCGGTCCATCGCTTCGCCGGGTCTCGGTCCGCTAGCTAGTGGTCGTAGTACAGACCCGAAGTCCGGAGAAGAAGCCTCACTACGCCCGACTAACGCGTCACGGTAAGGATTCATTTGTTTCCGGGTAGTATTTGGGGCTTGTTGTCAGACTCTGGGCGTGAATGGACCGCGCGAGCCTCCTGCCCGCCAACATCTGTCTCCTGACAGATGAGCAGCGGCTAGCGTTAGCGGAGCGCTTCGCTCTGAAGCTCGGACGACGAGGACTCTCGTTTCATCCCGAAGATTTGTGATATGCATATTACTCGTATTCATGTTCATAGTCGATGTGATGACTCCCAGTTGTGGGTGTAGTAAAGACAGCCATTGTTATCACACATACGGCTGAACCAGTGTGTGTGTGCGTGTTCCTGAAATTGGAGCGTGAACGCGTCTCCGTCCAGTGGTTTGATTGAGAGTTGATACTTCATCCTCAAAGTGACTTAATAATGTCATGTAAACAATTGTATTCTCATTATCTGAGAATACAATATATCTGTCGCTCGTTTACACTCGAAGACTATAACTCCATGTTGCATTGTCAATTCATTTATACAATATAGCATCAAATATTGGCCCTGTTGTTTTTTCATTATTTATTCGTCAGTATTTTGATGTTTTTAAATCACCCTTCAATCCATCATCTTAAGCTGCTGACAGAAGGACACAGCGCCTTGGTTCACCATACGATGACTGCCTTGAAATGCACCAGATGTATGCTGATGATCAAATAGTAAATCCTGTATTTTTGAGCTAGGAGAATTGAAATCACTTTGTGTTTTACCAGATGGTCTTTATTGACAAATGTGGCTCCATTTTTGTGTCAATGGTGAAAACATCTAAATATAATTTTCGATTTTTCAGTAAAGAAGTGATCAATTTGTCGATTGACAACACTATACTTATAATAAGTGCATTTTCAAGTTGATAAAAAAATGCCAAACATTTAACAGATTGTCCTTCTCAAATATAAAGGTTGTCAGATATCACAGCTTTCGGATTATTCATCAGACAAAATGATCAAGTTGAAGATGCCCCCCCTCGGCTTCTTGGATGTTGTGTTGCACGTTTCCCAATATTTGACGATTTATTGAGAACATAATATCTTGCGCTAATATCAACATCATGTTTGTGGTTGAATCAGAGTTTATACTGTGTGCTGTGATTGTGTGATAACGCTCCAGCTCAGTTGGCGGAGGACGCTCATCCTTCCATTTACAGGAGCTTATCTCTTGCACGGCCCCGCAGATCACCGACCTGGTTGCCCTGCTGATCTCTTAATGAAGCGGGGGATCCTCCTCTGCTCCAGATAGCCCAGTGTTGTACTTCTATGTCTGTGTTGTTATTAATGCTGTACATTGGACCCCCCTCTCCCCCTCCCCGCCTGCCCAGATCGTGAAGGTCAGCTGCTCATGTGACTTTTGTTACGATAAGAGGCGCAGTAAGGCCTCTGGAGCTCGGCGGCATCTGTTGGCGTTTTCGCGAGGCTCAAATCTAACCGCTTGTTTTTCGTCTAGCTGTCGCGATCACCGGGGATCAAGGCCATTTAGGGCTTTAGCCAGCAGTTCAGCCGTCCATGACACAGAGCATCTCTGTTTAGGAACAAGAGAGACATATAGAGCTGTTTAGGGCCATCAAGATCAGAGGCTTTTTTTTAAACCATGAATGACCAGCAAGCAGAAAGCGTTCCTGAAGTGTGTGTCCAGTCGTCCTAAATGGAGGTGCGAGGTGGGGGACATATAAAACAGATATGTCAAAGCAGATTTCTCAGCTCCGTGGAAAAGGATTTTAACGAGTGCTCGGCTAAAGTAGTCGTAGTTTCAGAAAATCACTTCCCTAATAGGGGCTGTTGACACTGAAACGCAGTCAAAAACTCAGTTGGTATTCAGTGGCCTTTTCTTAAAAAGCTCAAGCTACTGTGAATCCTGCTGTCCAGACAGCGACTGCAGAAAATAAATCACCAAAAGACAAAAGAAACCACAGTCAGACGGATATTCATGCATAATTTCCAAACCCTGCTGGGCAGGGAATGAGATTTGCAGTGATTTTGTGTCTCGCTATAAATGCTAATATGAAAAAGACATTTCCCCATCGTCAATGTAGAAACTGCACTGTGAATAAAAAATGGGCCATGTTGCGTTTTTTGAAAACAATTGTAACAGTTGGGATTGACGTAACATCCCACGGTAATGAAGATGGAGTACTTTGAGTAATGCAATTGTACAGCAAAAGAGACGTAGCAGTCGAGAAGACCAGGAAGTGAGTTCCTGCCATGAAACAGTGAGGCTCAGTAGGATGTGTGCTGATTCTTTCTACATTTTTGTGAGTTTACGATGCCATATAGAGGCTGGATATGAAGGTATACGCCCTCATAGAGTGAGTGTCTCTTCCCACACATGGTCCTCCCTCTGAATTTGGCAGGAGCTTGGCTTTCCTTTGTTTTCCCGTGTCTGTGAGATTTACTCAGCTCAGATTTACTCACAATCCCGTCAAAACCATGACAGAAAGCAGGAGATCGTCTCTCTCTCTCTGTCTTTCCATCCCTCCTTTCCTTCTCTCTCCATTCCTCTCACAGCTAAGCTTAATGGACATGGAGATGGAAATGGCCTTCTTAAAATTATGCAAAAAAGGCTCTGGTAAGATTCTGTATATATAATACAGGGTTCGTACGGTCATGGAAATCCTTTTAAAATGGTCATTTCCAGGCCTGGAAACGTCATGGAAAAAACTTAAATCATAAAAGTTTTGGAAAAGTCATGGAAATGTGTTATAATCACATGTTCATTCACACCGAGTTTGTAATAATGAATATGTTTTTTTAAAGAAAGACGCTCAAAATATAAGCCGGCGTACGCTCTCGATACGCAACATTTTCAGAATTTTTCAGTTTGGTCATGGAAATGTGGTTAAAAGTCCTGGAAAAGTCATGAAAATCCATTGTTCAAAATGTGTAAGAACCCTGATAATAACTAACCATGTTACATCACTGACGTCACACGCAGAATGAAGCGTTGCTTTTATAAGCGCGTCATATCTGTCCAGCGAAGAGGTGAAGTTTGTGATACGAGAATTAATTAGCACCTCCCAGAATGTGTGGAAAAGTCCAGCTTGTGTGGAGCGAGTGGTCTCCTCATGTTCCCCAGCTAGTGAGCAGCATCTCTGACGTCCACCCACAACGTGGTTCACGCGGCCCAGTCACACTCTGCTCCAGCTGGTAGTTCAGCCAGTCATGTTGAATAGAATAGAATAGAAATATACTTTATTAATCCCCAAGGGGAAATTTGTTGACACAGTAGCACCAATAAACTAAACACAATAAAATATAAATATAAGAAAGAAAGAAAGTGACTGTGCATAATGTATACAAAGTGAAATATAAAATACAGAATAGAATAAAATAAAATATATATGTATATATATATATATATATATATATATATACATATATATTTTATTTTATTTTATAAAATAGAAAGAAAGTGACTGTGCATAAAGTATACAAAGTGAAATATGAAATACAAAATAAAATAAAATATATATATATATGTGTATATATATATATATATATATATATATATATATATATACACACAACATATATGTTAATACAGCAATGTAAAATTTAATTATATATATATATATATATATATATATATATATATATATATATATATATATATATATATATATATACAGTGTTGCAGTCGATTGAAGTCCGTTCCGGCATTAAAGAAGAGGGACATTCACTGGGCATCAGGAAAGTAAAGGCAGTAAAGGTTGAGTTCAAGAAGCGTCTTGTCTATAAATAATTGTTCTTCCTACTTCCTTAACATGTGTTTGTTTGTTCAGGCCTCCCTCAGTAAGTAAGTAACAGTAGGATGTTGCTGTTGAATATGGTTTTTGGGATGACAGATTTTTGCAGGCCGACCCTGAAAGCAGCATCGCACTGGCTGCTTGACAAGAAGCCACAGGGATTTTTCCATTTGGATTTTGGATTAGTGCAGAAAATACCATCTGTGGACAAGCGAACATTTACGATCCTTACAGGTTACGGAAACTCATTTACACGTTTACGGACTTCACAAAATCCCAAGCTGAAGGAGTAACCTTATCGCCAGGTGCACTCTGATCCATCAGGCGTAAAGAGGGATTGCAACTTTCTCAAGATGATCAAAATAATTGTCTGCCGAGTTAGTAAAATGCATGCTCTATAACTTTGAACTGGAACGGTAGCAGGTCAGACCGGCCCGCAACGGACAGTTCACCCTCAAATCAAATCGAAATCCATATTTGTCTTGTTGTGACTGCGTACATCAGCATGAGGAACTGGGTCATCACTCCTGGAAAGAGACATAGCTGTTGAGCCTCTGATGACCTCCACCCTGTCATTCTAGAAGGATGCAGAGTCATATATAGACTATATCTGGATTAAAACACAGATTAGCACTTCAGTGGCTCTTAAATATCTCTTATTATGGTACTTTTGTAGTTTGACTATGTTGAGGAAATGTTACTTTCTGTATTCTTGTTGTTCTTAGTTTGTACTCTAGGTTGAAATGCACTTATTGTAAGTCGCTTTGGATAAAAGTGTCTGCTAAATGACATGTGATGTAATGTAATGTCATAGGCTGGTGTAGGAGGTGGTGGCAGAGGCAGGGGTTTGTTATAGTAATATTATTAATTGAAAATCAAGACGGGCGTTCTCTCTTTTAGGGTAGCTGTTGTTCTCCACATGTTTCTTTATTCTTCTGCAATTTGCTCTTGTGTCTCAGGCACCGATCCCCCCCGAGGCTCCCGTCTGATGGAGCAGTGGTTGTCGGTCTTTGTGAAGAGGCAACATGTTTCCCTGTCATGTAACGCCCTGGCCCACTGCTGAACCGCCAGCTTCCTGTGGTCATGCACCCTCAGCACCCTCAGCACCCCCAGCACCCTCAGCACCCTCAGCACCGCCCTCTCAGCCGCTGCCTGATCTGCTGTGCAGCTGTCCGGCTCCGCCTCTGAACGCCCACTCCGAGACGCCCTCCCCAGACCCCATGGAGTCCCTCATCGTGGTCACCGAGTACGAACCCAGCAGGCCGCCTGGAGAGGCCGGGCAGGAGGAGGTGAGATCAAACACGCCCGAGTTTCACTCCATGCGTCTCAGATATGGAGCCTAATTGGATATTTGGACTAAAATAATCACACGGCACTTGATGTTACATGGTCATTTTTTTAATGAGGTCATTTTTTTGATGTTATGTCTTTATGACCATGTAGGAAGTACGCATTCTTACTTGGACATAACCCAAGCATTTATTTAGATTTTTTCAACCCATAAAGAAATCAAAACATAGGGATAATGAGCATGATTTTGACACAGCCTCAACCAAAAGTACATTTTATTAAAGTTTTATTATATTGTGTACAGGTATTACTGTTATTGTAACTCGTTAAAGAAAACAAAAAAATATTGTTATTGTTATGTATAGGTTTTTTGTTGTTGTTTTTGTTTTGTTTTGTTTCCTTAGTTATAGTCTTTACATAATGTGTATCCTCACCATTTGACTGTGATATGTTGTCAATCCTTATTTGTGAGGTATACATTGTACTATAAGTCTTGTTTTGTAATTTCTAAAATAAATCATATATATATATATATATATATAAAAAAAAAAAAAAAAAATAGGATGTAAACATTGTATTAATTACAATAATGCCTGTAATAATGTAGAATACCGGCTTGAAAGTTGGAACAAACTACATCATATTAATACCAAAACATTAACAACCTTACATATGTGAACATGCAAAGAAGGAAATGTAATAGCATTTAAATCCATCACATCTCAGGTGGAGGAAATGGACAGTTCTGAGGCGCCCGAGCCAGCCCGCTCTCTGCTGGTAGCGTTCCGGCCCCCCTCCTGCGACCTGCTGTCCCACACGGTCGGCCGGTCCGAGGCTCTGCTCCCCGAGAGAGGACGACTAAACATGTCTGACCGGAAACTATCTCTGCAGGAGCGCTCGCCATCTGCAACCTCTCCCTGCAGCTCTCCGGGCCTCAACGGGTGTTACATCTACCCGTCATCGCCCTACTCTCCCGTCGCGTCGCCCCACTCCTCTCCACGCTTGCCCCGCCGGCCCACCGTGGAGTCCCACAGCGTTTCCATCACGGACCTCCAGGTACACGCGTTTGAGAATTTGAAATGTGAGGGGAAGTGGATACTGCCGCTCAAAATCTGTGCCACATATTCTAATTGCAATGAAACCGAGGAAGAAATCCCAGGAAGATGGCTAATGTGAGGCTGCGGCCAGTGTGATACTAATTGCGATTATATAATAATGCTCTCAGAGCCATCTGCCCAGTGTATTCCCTGAAGGACTACATTGCACAACGCGTTACACATGAATGAACAACCTGAGAGCCAGGCTCCTGCTCCTCTTCATCATCTGTTAGTTATCAAAAGATATCAGAGCCGACTGTAAGCAGAACTACATGTGCGTTTGTCCCAAAAGCAGCAGCACACCGGTAAAGAGCTGTGGCTGCAAAGGTAAGGTCCTCCGGTCTCAGTAGACGTAGACAGTAGCTGTGAGTCCTTACACGTCGATGCAAGTAGCTGTACATGTAGGTAGAATCTCTCTTCACGGCTGCAGAGGTGGTCATCTATTATATTCATGGCCTTGTTTGGCTTTCAGGAATCACCAAATTCAGATATGGATAAGGGGGCATATTTTTTAAATATCCTCTTACGGTGAAACTTTAAAACTGAAGAATCCTCCTCTGTTCTCTCCTGAACGGTTCTTCCTTTTTTCCCCCCTGAAGGGTTATTTGGGAGTTTTTCCTGGTCCGATGTGAGGTTTTGGGGCAGGGATGTCTATGTGTACAGATTGTAAAGCACTCTGAGACACATTTATAATTTGTGAAAGTGGGCTATACAAAACTAGCCTGACCATGTCATACTCATAATTCTAGTCAGAATGTGAACTTCCCGAACAAAAATGTTGAGGGCGGGGCGAAGTTCGTTCTGGTATCCAGGCTAATACAAAACTGAATTGAATTGAAAACTCGTTCTTCTAGTAATCCAGTTCAGAGACCAACGATCAGATAAATCTCGTTTCGACGTGTCTTTTTAATGAAGAGCTGGTTCCTCGGTGCATTGTTGGGTGTTGACGTGAATCACTCTCTGCCGGCTGGGTTCGGTTTGCTCTCAGCACTGAACATGTTCCTTCCCTTCACGCATTGCTTCAAATCCACACTTGCTTCTCACCAGAATAGAACACAGCTCCGGTTCCCCTAAAGACTACAAAATATGCTACAAAGCACTTCCCACCTCTCAAATCCCCAACCTGGGACAGGGATTGAAAACAGAAAAGCTCTCGGGCGTACCGTGGGATCACTCGTGTGCAAAATGCTGCACTTGTGAGTTTTGGTTGAAAATGGAAACGTAAAAATGAATTGACGGGAAACTTGATGGACAGGATTGTGTATTGCATTTTTAGTTTCAAGCCTATTTTGTAAGAATGCTTTTGATGTATCTCTGGTATCTAACTGCTGACATATCCGATGTGATTACATTCGAAAGAAACCATTTCCTCCTCTGTCTCTCTCTCTCTGTCTCTCTCTCTGTCTCTCTCTCTGTCTCTCTCTCTGTCTCTCTCTCTGTCTCTCTCTCTCTCTCTCTTTAAGGATTGCGTCCAACTGAACCAGTACAAGCTGAAAGACGAGATTGGAAAGGTACCATCGGGGACCGCTCACTGACTGTACCCTTCCTCTGACGCTTGAATTCCCTCCTCCCCGCCGCCTACTTGCATGACTGTCGAGTAACGCCGCGCATCGTCCAGGACACGCAGTGACCGTCCCCCGCTCCCCTCGGCCGGCTGGCCTCATTTCACAAACTCGTGTGTAAAGTGGAAGAGTTGGAAGATGGCCGAGATGGCTGGTATAAATAGCGCTCTCCAAGGGTTGTGCGAGGCTCCGTGGACGCGGGCGTGCGTTTGTGTACTTGTGTGCACGTTTCAGATGGCGGGGGGGGTTCACAAGACGGGATGTGAGTCTCTGCGTGAAGACGGACGTGTTGACGCGCGGGAGGCTTTGAGTCCAGCTGAGGCTGTCGGAGCCCCTCGGCGCCGCGGGAGAGGCTCCTGCTCTCCAAGCTGCTTCCCCGGCAGGAACTTATCCTCCCCCCCCCTCTCTCTCTGTTTTTGGGCATGAAATGAATGCACACGGGCTACTAATTGGCGTGTGTGTGTGTGTGTGTGTGTGTGTGTGTAAGGGAGCTTGATAGCATAAACCAGATCCAGTTTCCTTAATTAGCCTGAAATGAGAAATGAAAGGGAGAGATGATTTGAATGTCTCTGTTCTCCCTTTGAAGCAGCCGGTACTCTTCTTCCCCCTTTGTGTGTGCATGTCTCGTGTCTCGTGTATTTTTTGTCCTTATTTAGACCGCAAAGTTCGCTAATTCTTTTTTTTGCACATGAAAAATGACAGCTGCTCGCTCTCCCTTTAATGGCTTCTGTTCCGTTGGACCAGGGCTCCTACGGGGTTGTCAAGCTGGCGTACAACGAGGATGACAACACGTACTATGTGAGTTCTCGTCGCACGCACACAAAATACACGTGGCATTTCGGTTTATCTAATACCTCGTGATTGTCAAACCCTTTTGTGACATTTTACCGATGAGATTTCGTGTGAATCTGGAAGGACGTGAACATTTCTCCAGGTAATCGTGACAACCAATCCACTCCAGATTGTGGCTGTTTGAGATTATTGCTGCAATTTACATCAATCTGCATGATGTTGACAGGCAATGACGTGGGGATTATTGTAATGTTCCATCTCAAGTGACAAAACACAACATGTCACATTCACTGATTATATCATTGCCATAATAACAGATGGCTTTAAGGCTATTAAATCCTCAGAAGAGGGAAACGATCTACCGAACAATATAGCTGTCAGACGTTGCGCTCTTTGTTCAACGCGGCCTTGATGGTTTAGCGGTTTAGCGCCGGTAATTGTTCAAGACACACACACACACACACACACACACACACACACACACACACATACTTAAGGCAGAGCCGGGAACACAGGCTCATGTTCTAATATCTAGCCGTCAAAAATAAGTTGTTCAATGAGAAGTTTCGAAAGCATCTTGTATTTTGTGTTTATTGGTGTTTTTCCACTTTCCACTAAAGGAACTATTTTATTCTATTTTTTCTTTGCTGTTTTATTTATAATGAAGGAATGTACATTACACTCATGTTTGCATTTCAATATAATAATTTCCCCCCAGGGCTCATTTGTAAATCGATATTTTAAAATAGTGTGTGCTGGTGGCCGTTAGTATTCACAAATACACAGAGGATGCTCAAGGTGAGGAGAGACTGCTGGGATATAATAATACTAATAATAATACTAATACTACTAATAATACTACTAATAATAATAATAATAATAAATTTGATTTATATAGCGCTTTTCCAGGTGCTCAAAGACGCTTTACAACACATAATGCTATGCATTATAAATTACGATAAAACGAACAATAAAAGCAAATAAGAACATACAGAGCACACAATCACACATTAAAAGCAGTTTTGAACAGGTGGGTTTGGATTTGTGATTTGAATGATGACAGTTCGGTGCAGTCTCGGTTGATTTTGGTGGAGAGAAATCATCCTCCCGTTTTCTCCTGCAGGCAATGAAGGTGTTGTCCAAGAAGAGGCTGATGAGGCAGGCCGGCTTCCCACGTGAGTCTGGAGCCGGGTGGTGGACGGCAGAGAGCACATCAGAATCAGAATCAGATCAGAATCAGATCAGAATCAGAATCAGAATCAGAATCAGATCAGAATCAGAATCAGATCAGAATCAGAATCAGATCAGATCAGAATCAGAATCAGATCAGAATCAGAATCAGAATCAGAATCAGATCAGAATCAGAATCAGATCAGAATCAGAATCAGAATCAGAATCAGAAACCGTTTATTGCCAGGAATGTTTACACAAACAAATTTCTTTTGGCGGAAGGTGCAACATTTGACATGACAAACAACAATCAACATAAACTCAAGTACAATACAAGATAAGATAAAGATAAAGTGCAACAGAGAACGTTTAAAGTGTCTAAGTGTATGTTTCTAGTGACACGTGTGTTTAAGTTAAAGTGTATGTTACATGTGACGTGTGTTTAAGTTAAAGTGTATGTTACATGTGACATGTGTTTAAGTTAAAGTGTATGTTACATGTGACATGTGTTTAAGTTAAAGTGTATGTTACATGTGACGTGTGTTTAAGTTAAAGTGTATGTTACATGTGACGTGTGTTTAAGTTAAAGTGTATGTTACATGTGACGTGTGTTTAAGTTAAAGTGTATGTTACATGTGACGTGTGTTTAAGTTAAAGTGTATGTTACATGTGACGTGTGTTTAAGTTAAAGTGTATGTTACATGTGACGCGTGTTTAAGTTAAAGTGTATGTTACATGTGACGTGTGTTTAAGTTAAAGTGTATGTTACATGTGACGTGTTTAAGTTAAAGTGTATGTTACATGTGACGTGTGTTTAAGTTAAAGTGTATGTTACATGTGACGTGTGTTTAAGTTAAAGTGTATGTTACATGTGACGTGTGTTTAAGTTAAAGTGTATGTTACATGTGACGTGTGTTTAAGTTAAAGTGTATGTTACATGTGACGTGTGTTTAACCCTCCTGTTACTTTTAGGGTCAATTTGACCCCATTCAATGCTTAATGTCGATGTTCTTTGGGGTCAATTTGAGTTTCAAACATATAAGAAATATCAACCGTTTTATATATTTAAAGGGCTATTTAGGTCGTCAACAAACAAGCATTAAGTATCTCACACTTAAACTTGGGAAAAAATATTAATTATAATAATTTTCTGGAGGTTAAAATATGTTAGTAAATGTGAAGGTAACAGGAGGGTTAAGTTAATGTGTATGTTACATGTGACGTGTGTTTAAGTTAAAGTGCATGTTAAAGTGTGTGTGGAGGAGGAGGAGGAGGAGGAGGAGGAGGAGGAGGAGGAGGAGGAGGAGGAGGAGGAGGAGGAGGAGGAGGAGGACAAGTTAGTTATCTCTCGTGACGCTCCACCGGTACATGAGCGCTGTATGACACCCTGTCCCTCTCTCCTCCAGGGAGACCCCCCCCTCGTGGAGCCAAGGCAGCCCCCGAGGGGCCCCCTCAGCCCAAAGGGCCCCTGGAACGGGTCTATCAGGAGATTGCCATCCTGAAAAAGCTGGATCACTCTAACGTGGTCAAACTCGTAGAAGTAGGTGCCGTTAATACATTTGGACTATCTTGATTTATTTGTAACTTCATTTGCTTTGTGCAGGTGTTTGAGTGACAAAAGCAATATGGCCGACTCAAGCTAAAACTGCCTGTGGTACGCCCATTAATTGCACCTCTTTTCTCTTAAGAGCAACATCGTCATGTTGCCGACTCACTTATGGAACAACTAGGACAGGACCCGGCGTTATTTCATATTTCATGTTTTCATTTGGCTCTTTCAAACAATCACTGAAACCTCCCGGCCCTTTAAAGAGCCTCAAATACAACACAACTGTGTGTGTGTGTGTGTGTGTATTTGTACTGCATACATACGATGATCTATTGTGTGTGTTTGTGCATGTGTGTGTGTGTGTGTGTGTTTACACTCATTTCCAATTCTCTGTCATTTGGTGCCAGGTTTTGGATGACCCCAGTGAGGACCATCTGTACATGGGTACGTTGTGACCAGACAGTCAGCCTTCAGAACACACACACACACACACACACACACACACACACACACACACACACACACAGTCATACGATTAGCAAGCATACAAGAAACATAATTTAATCCCATCTTAAAAGATGCTGTTCTTTAGTTAGTGTGTGTCCTTGTAACTGAAAATCTTTCCTCACCAACTAAATCTGTGTTTCTGTCTCAGTGTTTGAGCTGGTCAAGCAAGGGTAAGCTGCACCTCTTTTATGTTAACGAGTGTGTCCTATCTCATTAGTTATGATTGATAATTGTGTGTGTGTGTGTGTGTGTGTGTGTGTGTGTATTAAGTGCTGTGATGGAGGTGCCGTCAGATAAACCTTTCGGTGAGGACCAGTCACGCTTCTACTTCCAAGATCTGCTCCGGGGGATCGAGTATTGTGAGTCTTCCAAACCTCCTTTTTGGATTCCCCAACCCCCAAAAATGTCAGGGCGTTATGGTCTCCTATGATATTTTACTCACGCGTGGCCTTTCCACTACAACATTTAAAAGTCCTGCACCTTTATAGGGCAGCGCGGTATGAGCTAGAAGCAGATAGAATTCAATAATGTATTTTGTGCAGTAAAACACAGTTTCTAATTCCATTTCTTTTTTTTTATTAGCCTTTATTTAACCAGGTCGGTCCCATTGAGATACAATGACCTCTTTTTCAAGGGAAGCCTGGCCAAGACAGCAGCATAGAACAACTGCAACAGTCACAAGACACAACAGAAAACACATAACACAAATAAAATACATTAAAAAAGAAAAGGCAACAGGACTAAAGCTCCGGATTTACACAAAACAAGAACAAGTGCGGTATGAAGCCGCTCCAATTTCTCTCACACGAGTCTTAAAAGTTTCAAAGTTGATGAGCTCCTTTAACTTTAGAGTTTTTTGCAGTGTATTCCAAGCAGCAGGTGCAGCGAATTTAAAACAGTGCTTACCAAATTCAGAGTGAACTTTGGGCATAATTAATAAATAAAAGTCATTGGAACGTAAGCAATAACTGCTCTGGGATTTAAAAATGTAGTTACATAAACTCAATAAACATAAAAGTAGGGAAGTAAACTGTACTGTTTACTTCCCTACTTCCCTAGTTACTCGACTAGAATAAAAAGGTTCATCTTAAACCAGCCAACTCTTTTTCTAAAGCTTAAAATGCTCTGATGATTTATGTGTTTAGTATTTAGTTCCTGTCTCTTTTTCGTAACAATGCTGTGTTAATATCATGTATTCATGACACAATCATTATGAACAAAATCATTTGAAGTTCCAGATTATTACAAAATACATTCAACTAATAAAGCCTGTATGTAGTGTTGTAGAATACTCTCAGCAGTAAAATATTTTGTAGCAATTGACATTTGGAACGTAAGCAGTAACTGCTCTGGGATTTAAAAATGTAGTTACATAAATAGTGGGGGAGCAGACCCAAGATAGCTTTATAAATAAAACCATAAACCACGAGGTAGAGAAAAGGCACAATGACGTCCTGTGAAGATGAAGCTCATGTGTATCTAGCTCTGCCCTCATCCTACAGTTCTTCCACAACATTTATGGTCCTTCCTCTGTGCTGTTCTTGGCTCCAGCCACCCACAACTTTCATTTGACATCAGCTCAGGAGCTCTCAGGCAGAGGGTCGGCACAGTGTCGTCTAGGAGACGAGGGAAGGAGGCGTAGGGCTCTGCACTAGGGACACTGGAGCCGTCACGATGTTCGTTTTTATTTCATTAGCAGTAATTGTAAGTTGACGTGTGTTAATAGTTAGTTTATCATAGTTAGCTGAAACGTTATCCAACATATTTTATAAATTTAGTGCCAGCATTTTTCATAACAAGCCAACAACTGATTTGTTTACAAATTAAAATAAGAAAATACTTTATTTGAACACCCCCCCACCTCTCTCCGCTGCACTGGAAGAGAATATTCACACACGCAGAATTCCTCAAATGCTATATTGTTGCTATAATATTGTGTAATGCTTTGTTTCTATATCAACAGTACATTACCAGAGGATCATCCACAGAGACGTCAAACCCTCCAACCTGTTAGTGGGGGAAGACGGACACATCAAGATTGCAGACTTTGGGGTCAGTAACCAGTTTGAGGGGGCGGATGCTCTCCTGACCAGCACAGTGGGAACGCCGGCTTTCCTCGCCCCGGAAACGCTCTCAGAGACCAGAAAGAACTTCTCTGGAAAGGTGAAGCACCGGTCGGCTAACTAGTGCCCTCTGGAGATGATTTGCAGGAATGCATGAACCCTTTTGTTTTAGTTCCTAAATCTATACAGGGTTCGTACGGTCATGGAAAACCCGGAAAAGTCATGGAATTTTAAAATGGTCATTTCCAGGTCTGGAAAAGTCATGGAAAGAACTCAAATCATAAAAGTTTTGGAAAAGTCATGGAAATGTTGTTATATTCACATGTTCATTTACGCCGAGTTTGAAATAATTTATGTTTTTTTAAAGAAAGACGCTCAAAAACGCACAACATTTTCTAAATTGTTCATGTTTATACCGAGATTTCAGTTTGGTCATGGAAATTTAGTTTAAAGTCATGGAAAAGTCCTGGAAATCCACTGGTTAAAATGTGTAAGAACCCTGTCTATATGAATCTTCGTCTTCGTGTAGCATGTACGCCCTAGAGGACAGAATATATATTGGTGGATTTCAACTATCTTACACTGAAATATCAATTTCTTAATATAATGATGTTCTGTTTTCCTCCATGGAGGCGTTGGACGTGTGGGCCATGGGAGTGACGCTCTACTGCTTTGTCTTTGGCGTGGTGAGTGTGTGATTTGGCAAAATCAGAGACAGCAGATACTGTGATTTGTGTTGGTTGTTTTTGGAGATTCTCCCGCTCGCCTGTCTTTCATTCCCAGTGTCCATTTATGGACGAGCGCATCCTTAGTCTTCATCAAAAAATCAAGACGCAGCCTGTGGAGTTACCTGAGAGGTGAGTTCTGCTTCTCAGATATTTGTCAAAACCACTGGCCAGCCGCTGTTTTGGATCTGAATTAATGGCCGTTTTATTTTCTCTTTTACTTTGAAAAATGTGATTTGAATGCAACTAAATCTGTCGCTGTGATTCTTTCTGTCTCAACAGTGCTGACATCTCAGATGATCTCAAAGATTTGTTGCTGAAAATGCTGGACAAGAATCCAGAGACCAGAATATCAATCCCACAGATTAAGGTGAGGACCCTCCGTTATGATGCGTTCAAGTACATTTTAAATGTCAGTAAACCACCTGACGCAACTTGAAGAGAAAAATCGTCTGATTAAATGCTCCTGGGTGGGCAGTGTGTAGGATCTGGTGACATCTAGTGGTGAGGTTGTAGATCGCAGCCAACTGAAACTTCTCCCACGTGCCGAGCGTGTCGGAGAACTACGGCGGCCCTTTCTAAGATAAGATAAGATAAGATATTCATTTATTAGTCCCACAGGGGGGAAATTCCAGGATCACAGCAGTGAATGTACATTAGAGCCTTAATAAGAATAAAATATAAAATTAAAATTAAAAACAAAAAAAATAAATACTAAAATACAAAATACTAATACTACTACTAAAATACTAATACAAAATACTAATACTAAGTTACTAAATACTAAAATACAATACTAATACTAAAATAAAATACTAAATACTAAATACTAAAAATACTAAATACTAAATACTAATAATACTAAATACTAAATACTAATACTAAAATACTAATTACTATAAGGGGAAAAAACAAAGTAAAGTGTTGAGTAAAGTGTTGAGTTGGTCAGGATCTACTGCAGTGAGTTGTGCAGTTCTAGAGCCAGCGATTGGTTTGAAAGTCCTTCAATGATTTGCATCTTTGGAATCAAAATGAAAAAGATGAACGACGCCAGTGTTCTCCTCATATTTGCGATCAGGTGCACCCGTGGGTGACGAGGCACGGCGCTGAGCCTCTTCCTCCCGAGGATGACAACTGTACGCTAATTGAGGTGACCGAAGAGGAGGTGGAGAACTCTGTTAAACACATCCCCAGCCTGGCTACCGTGGTGAGTTAATGTACTTGTTAATGAACACCACGTCTGATTTGTGAATTAGTTCAATATCGCCGTGTTTTACATTTATAAATCCTCATGGAAACGGTCAGATTGCACATAGAGACATATCTGAGAATCAAGGCTTTTCAGATGAAGTGATAGTTAATTGTTGATTCTCTACACGTATGGTAGAAAATACATTTTCCAAGCTCTCACATGTCACTTTGTACCACCCCCACACACCAGCGCCCCCACCTCTCTGCACTTAGTGCTCGTGCTGCTGGGTGACTCATGGAGTGGCTTTGATCTATTCTCAGTAGTTTTCCTTAGTTAATGCCAAATGCTCCCAAAGACCTGGATGATGAATCCGAAGCCTCTCAGCCATTTATTCCTTTTCTATAACTGTCAGTGAAGTGCTTCAGATGAAAGGTGAGACACGACATGAATTATGAAAACGGCGTGTGTACAAAGTAGAAATTCATCAACCCTCTAAATTCACCACGTTGGTTGTCATGCTGTCATTCATTACACGGCATTACATCCAAATGCATGTTTTATGATTTCTACATACACAGTAGAATTGTCAATGTCAATTTAACACTAACAGAGTCCATGTTAACCCTCAGGGAACATATGGTCCTTTATCCTGCTCCCTGTAGCCGTGTCTACGGTGTGTGAATGAAACATGAAGCTTTGGATACATGCGTCAGCTAAATGTCATGTTAAAGTAACAACTCTGGTTAGAGTTATTATTTGTCCGAGTGTCACATCTAAAAAACACTTGTAGTGTTATTTCTAAACTTCTCAGTGTAGAATAATAACTCTTACCTGAGCTGACACGTTCATCCAAAGTGACTTACTATCATGTTTCATTCTTACACCGTGGACACAGATACAAGGAGCAACTCGGGGTTAAGTGTCTTGCTCAAGGACACATCGACTAGGGCGGGGGTTGAACCTCCAACCCCGTGATTGAAAGACAGACCTGCTAACCACTGACCCACAGTGGCTCTTTAACAGCCTGTAGATGGGGACCACATGTTTACTGGCTTAATGTTAATGTACTCTTTAATCCTACTGTGTGGCTCTTGACTCGGTCACCTTAGTCGTCGCAATTCCATATTTCAAGACACAAAAACTCAGTATAGAGTTATTGTAAAGTGTTGCTTCTGATGAAATATCCACATTTGATATGAAAAAATGATTTAGAGAAATTCCTTCTAGAACGAAAACACGCGTGATGAAACTCGATTTGATAGGAGACGGAGAATGAGGAGGCGGAGCTTTCCAGAGTAACAGTGAACGGTGTCATCAACATGGCCTTTTACTCTTGCTCTAGTTGTAATGACTCTGACAGAGTCAATTCACTGTAACACTTTATATTTTACACCTCATGTTTAACTCTCAATATTTACACCACCACTGAGGAAACAGAGCAAATAGCTATTTCCTCTTGCTATTGTTGTAATAACTCTTAAAGAGTCAATTAGTATTTCTATATACACATATATTTATGTATATATATGTATTTATATTTATATGTATATATATAATTATATATATGTATATATATATATATATATATATATATATATATATATATATATATGTATATATCATTATATGTATATATAAGTATATACATAAATACATTGTACACTATATATATATATATATATAGTGTACAATGTATTTATGTGCTCGGAATATTTACTTTACAGTCAATTGTTACAGCTCCGAGTAAAACAACTACGCTCCTTATGAGGCGAAGGAAATAAAGAAGTGTCGATGTTGCAATGACCCCACCGTTGTTTTACAACACCTTGTTTAGAATTAAATTCCTGGTCTTATTTTTTGTACTGGTGCATAATAGTTGTCTGTTCCTCTTCAGATCATGGTGAGAACGATGCTGAGGAAGCGCTCCTTCGGGAACCCCTTCGACTGGGGTCGTAAAGAGGGGCAGGCGCTCAGGTAAGGATGGTCTGGAGACACACGACAGACACTAGACTCAGCAGAGCTCTGACTCCTGCAGTAATACGAGGAGTCAAACACACCCCCCTGTTCTCTCTTGGAGCTGCTGGGTTCTCCTTTACTCGTATGCAGTATACAGCCGGCTGATGAATGTCAAGCATCCTGTTATTATTTCTCTTCTCCCTCTCCTGCCCTGCAGGAAAGGCAGAGCAGGCAATGTGAGCTACTGCTACATTCATTGTAACCAAAGAAGGTAAATCACTTTAGTCTCCTGCCTGCTCTCGTGCCGTTAAGCGCCGATGCCTGGCATGATATAAGCAGCTGTGTTTTATCATTATTGTTATAATGCTCCAATAGTCCCGAGTGTGTAAAGACGCCTGTGCTAGTTGAGACACGCCATCTTCTTTAAATAGCTAAATAAATTATGAAATGGATAATTGAAAATCTATTATATTCATAAATATATATATATATATATATATATATATATATATATATATATATATATATATATATATATATATATCTACGTATCTATAGATATATAGATATATATATTCATATTAACCCTCCTATTACCTTTGGGGTCAATTTGACCCCATTCAATTTTTAACGTCTCTAAAAATATGATTGACATAATTTTTATATTTCATGACTTTTCCTAATTTATTGGGGACAACTGGGAAAACATAAGATTCACATGATGATATGTTCTTAATGTCCTTTACAATTTGACCCCAGGTTGTTTTTCACTGCGTAAAACATATAAGAAATATCAACTCTTTTATTTATTTAAAGGGCTGTTTAAGTAGTCAACAAGCACACATAAAGTGACACTTAAACTTGGGAAACAATATTAATTCTAATAATTTTCTCCAGGTTTTAATTGGTAAAATATGTTAGTAAATTTGAAGGTAACAAGAGGGTTAACACATGACTATGAGAACATCTTAAAGCAAAATGTGACTACTCTGCATGAGCAACGCAAAGACAAGTGAGCAGAGCTTCTTCCATTCTGAGCGCCTGATCTGTGGAATAATTGAGAATAATATGTGAACGGACAAAATACCATGAACTTATTTACAATTCAGCATTATTTGCCAGTGCGTCAGAGAGGCCTTGCTGCAGCTTTGCAGCCCGGCTGTGGTTTGTGGCGTTGTGTTGATTGGTGTTTCACGAGTGTAGACGTGTTACTGTGTCATGCGGCTAAATATAACAGTGCCACACTTGAAAATCAAATAAGTGCCCGTCTGACACTCAGAAAATAGCGTTCTAAGTAGCAGTCGCTCATTCATCATGAGCCCGCAGCATCCTCCTACCTTCATGTTCTCTCTGCATGAAGCATCCAAAGAAACTGAAAATGTATAGTTCTTTGTGTCGCTCCTTGACAAAAAAGAGTGTCTTCTTCCCTTCCTCTCGCCATTTTCTCCCCTTTTCTTTATTTTCTTGAGTTTCCACCCTTGTGTGTGATGTGTAATATTGCCCAGCAGCGACTCCTACGTGCTGGCTGCCTCGCATTGTGTGAACACAGCTCAGCTTCTCGATGTCTCACTCCTCCCTCCGCTCCGCGATGCAGGATGGGCGGCGGGCGTGCGGCGTGCGGCGGCGCTGTCACTGACGCCGTGTGTCTCTGCCGTGTTACTTAGGAAACAGGAGAGCGCTGACGGCATGAGGAGCCTGGACCTGCCCCACGTGGGAGAAGACGAGGCTCTTTCCTGATGCGGAGGGTTCATCACGCAGCACACTGGTACCCACACTGCACGACAACCCTTTACTCTCCGCTTTTATACCGGCAGCCGACACCGCCTGTGGACGACGTCGAGAGGAGGCGAGGAAGAAAAGAGAAATGAGAAATGAAGATGAAAAAGTAAAGTACTTTTATTTTTTCTCTCTCTTCTGTGGGACGGTGAGTGGACGGGGGGGGGGATGAGGGTCTTGTCCGCCATCACCCGCGATTCTCCTTTTCATGAGCCCGTGTTTTTCTGATGTCTGTCTGGCTCTGCTTCCCCGGTTTTGTAACATATTTTGGGGTGAACAATCTGTACAGTTTTCCCACGATGATAAAAGGGGAGTTCGAAAATGTTTACGTCAGTGAATGCACGTGTTTACGTTCCCAATGCAAAGACTATTAATAAGCTATTTCTAATGTTGTGCACCGTCACAGACACAGTTTGTTTGATGCAATTTGTTCCCCCGTATTATGAAGAACCATTTACTGCAATCATCAGAAAGCATCAGCACCTGGTGATGTGATGCTTTGTGAACGGTCACATGCACCATCACTGCATTCGGGATTATCCATCTGATTTTTAGGTGTTTGTTTTTAATTTTTTTAATTCATAAAGCAGCTCATATCGTAATGAAGGTCCCGATCCACCAAATGCATATGAGAACAATAGAATGTGTTGGTGCAAAGTTATTCTGTTTGACATTGTTCTTTTCTCTCCCAATTATTCGACCACGCAAGGTTGTGTGTGGGAATTCTGACGAACAGAGTTTTAACTGTCATTTATTTATTTTTACTCGTTTATTTGTTTCACCTCTCAAAGTGGATGTTTGTCGACCGAAAAAGAAAACAGACAAAATATGATTATTGAACCTCAAGTTAAAATGTTTTGAATGTTCTGTTTTGTGATGTAATATTTTCCCGTGTTATTTTAAAAGCAAAAAATGTTCACGGCACCAAAAACATGAATTATGTCTAATTATTTGGAAGTGTAGGACCTTAAACTTCAAGAAAACAAACCGTAAACCTTCTGTTCTTCAGTGAACTAGTCGAGCTGCCGACTGAAGTGAGTTCTCAGATGGACGCATAGTGCAGCTGCAGAAATGTTTGTACAAATCTATGCATGCCAGGTAGAGGTGCTGACTTTAGAAAGTCATCTTTGAAGGAACGAGTAGGCCACTGCGCAAATCTCAAATTAATTCCAAGTACTTTTCCATGTATTGATGTGCTTCACTTTCCATGATCCCAAAGCTGGACTTTTGCATTTTCCACTTTTCTGTCCTTTTGTTGATCTCATGTTTTGCGTGTAAGTATAGATACAATGACTGAAAACTATTGACACACTATGAATTACAACATGTATTGCTTCCACACACTAATTATTTCAGCACTAATGTGTTTTAATGTACAAGAAAGGGACTTTTTTAACTTACTACTTGCATGTCTCTCTGGCGTGTCTGTTTTCTAAGACCTATGCATAGGATGAGTCTCTGCATGGCACATTGTCACGTACAGCGGCTAGAAGAGGGACACACGTGTGGGTCGCCGATTCTCATTTTGCTTTTTGCTTCCCCAAAGTGTTTACCAGAAAGATGTAATTAACTTGTACTCCTTATTGTGAAGTGCTGCCAATAGAGGCATGCACTCTGGCTTTATATTTACATAACATTATTGTGCTGTACTTCTAAATGATATGACTCCATGATGATAGGCAGTGATCTTTTATTGCCCATGATTTGGCCCATTTGGTCGGACTGTAAATCTCTTTTGTCCTGGAAGATAAAGTTCTTACCTCGAGGAAAACCACGGAGGTACTTCCACTTTGGTGTGGATATTTTGACCTCAACGACCAACAGGGATGAACTGACGGACAGTTTTATTCTGACCGCAGGGTGTCAGTGCGAGCTACAGAAAAGCTGTGAGATTCACATTTTATACATATAATATTTAAATTTGTGGTTTGTTTTCATTCAGTCTTTTCCCCATGATTTTTACTCGGCTAAGTGGTGAAACTTTATTGCTCTCATGGTTATGCACTCAGCAGTGTACATGTTTTTAATTAAGAGCGTCGGGGTCTCTTTCCCCTGAAATGCATGCCCACATACGGATCACGCTACTGTCACAGCATGAGAGGTCCTTTCACATAATTATTCTATACATACTGTATCTTCTTCATCTTTGAATAAAATATTATTGCCTTTCTGTGATGTCCTTGGTCTGCATGTTAAGCTCTGGTCGCAGTTCCAGAGACACACCACCAGAGGGCGCTGTGCGCCACAGCATCTCAGGAGCTGGAAGATCTTCCCGAGAGCCTGAATCACACGTGTTGCTTCTTTCAGGTCATTGTGATGACAGCACATTTTTACATCTGTCATATTCTTCCAACTGCTTTAAATGTGATGCATTTAAACATCATCTACCTCATACTATGTATTAAGGAGGGCTTTTGTTAGATTTAGATTTTACAGTTAGTATTTCTATATACACATATATTTATGTATATATATATATAATTTTATGTATATATATTTATATGTATATATTTATATGTATGTATATATAATATATAATTATATGTATATATGTATATGTATATATATGTATATGTATATATATATATATATATATATGTATATATATATATATATATATATATATACATATATATATATATATATATAGTGTACAATGTATGTATGTATGTGCTCAGTATATTTTTGTTGAGTTTACTCAGTTTTTAATGTATGTTTACACAAAAGGAAACAGGCATTTAAGTATTAATACTTTTTGACGTAAGTAGTTTCTCCAAATGCCACGAGATGCTGACGTTAAGCAAACTGATGAAAAAAGTCCACAATTGTGTGCAATAAAACACAAGAATGGTTTGACCATGTTAATAGGTCAGTCAGATTAATGTCTTTCACTTTTCAGTTTCAAATAAAAGAGAAAAGCTGTTGAAATGGGATATCCTCAGAAATGTATTTATATTTTCTTACATATAATCAATAGTGAAACATTTACATTGCATTTCAGTGTTACCAATGTCCATTTAGAACATGTTTTAATATGAAAATCAAATAATTTGGTCTTCAAAGGATTCACAATATGTTAAATAGTAGAAACAATTGACAAATCCATGATTCATAGACAAATCATGAACAGTTTGACCAACTCCTATCAGCTAGTGATGCCTAAATCTCCAGTTTCCTATGATAGTTGTCTTAATGTATTGATCCTCAGTGCTGATATGTGCATTATAGCTCAGTCATGATGTTGATTTGTCCCTGGTGGCCTCTGTGCTGCCTGATTTCAGGGTCTCAGTGATGTTCCTTTATAAGCTGAACAAATTGAATTACCAAATTATCCGTGAAGGTTTGAGGTCAAAAGTTCATCCGAGGTTCTATTGAGTTTCACGCATAGATGAATATATTATTATTATCAAATTATTATAGATTAAACACATCACAAATACGATGTTCTACCATAAAATACAGTGTCAAGTTATTTCTCAGCATGACATCCTAAGTGCAAGTTGAAAAAAGCCTCTGGGGCTGCAGATCACCAATGAGGCTGAGAGCGATGCGTCCTCCGTCCTGTGAGAAACGGTGCAAATGCAGTTCAGAGGCCATTTAGAGCCGTGTACTGTGGTGTTATGCCCCCGCTGGGGTCCATAAGGGGGCCTAAAAGCCCACATCAGCACATGAGAAGTGCTGATTGTGACAGAATCGGAGCCTTGACTTCATGTTCAGTTAATTGTTTACCTGCTGCAGACTGCCAGAGGTAAAATGCACTGAAACTAACAAAGACAAAACGCTTGCTCAGCATTCTGTAAAGCTGCACACTCTCATGCCTACTTCTGCAGGTGAGATGTGTTGGCTCAGTGGGACCCGTTACTCAGCCTTTTCCATGCATCTGTATAGTCTGCCCAATTAAATCTGATTGCAACCTCTGGCTTCCGAAAAGAAAGATGATCACATAAGAAGGTAAAATAATGAGCAAATGAACCTTTCAATCAGTAGCAATAGACTTTCTGCCATTTCTGGACGTGTTAAAGGAGTGAATTCTGTTACAAAAAGCCTTTAACGTGAGAAAGAACTCAAATGAGGCTTTTGAGATCAGTCATTAGCATTAAAGATGTGCAGTCTTGAAGTAGCCGCTGAATGAAAATGAAGAATTTGAAGCACCATCTCTAAGTAGTTTTCGATAGGAAAGAGAGATTTGGCCTCTTTTCACAAAACAACTTATTTTCTTAAAACATTTAACCGCTCTGACTTTATATTTGAAGAGAAATATTCAAACTGATAGCGGAAAAGAAAAAAATACACTTTTCCACAAAAGTGTAATGAGGAATGACACACAAAGCTCAGTCACACAGAGCAGAAACACACAGCATCTCTCACTGGACATATTGAGAGCAGATGGTAAAGTCCTCTGCCAGTTTGCCTAACTCTGAGCCATATTGTAGTTATGTAGTACCATATTGCCCCACTCGGGAGCTGCCTCACTAAATGTGGGGATACTTGTGATTTCTAGAGTCTTAAAAAGTAGGATGGGAGTCTTCAGTTATCATGCTCCTCTTTTATGGAACCAGCTTCCCCCTTCAGTCCTGGAGGCAGATACCGTCACCTCATGTAGAGTAGACTGAAGACTTTTCCTCTTGATAGTCTTATAGTTAAAGATGAGTCAGGTTCACCTGGTCCCGCCCCTAGAGATGCTGCTATAGGCTCATAGGCTGCTGGGTGATGTTTTAGGATACACTGAGCACCTCTCTCCTCTTCTCTCTCTCCTTATGGATGAATGTTCATCTCTCCATTGCACATTATCAACTCTGCTTCCTCTCTGGAGTCCTTGTGACTTCACGTCTCACAGGGTCCATTGGACCTGGCTGGGTCTGATGCCATGGACCTGCTGATGCGCCCAAGGTTTTATCTCTATTTTTTGGGAGTTTTTCCTGATCCGATGTGAGGTCCTGGGACAGGGATGTCTATGTGGACAGATTGTAAAGCCCTCTGAGGCAAATTTGTAATTTGTGAAATTGAGTTATACAAAATAAACTGAATTGAATTAAAGTAGTATTGTAAGTATTCAGGTCTGAACCAATGTATTTGAAGAGGGGAATGTTTTGACCTGATGACCACAAGGATCCAGAACCTCAGCTTCAGAGATCAGCTTCAGAGATCAGCTTCAGAGAACAGCTTCAGAGAACAGCTTCAGAGAACAGCTTCAGAGAACAGCTTCAGAGAACAGCTTCAGAGAACAGCTTCAGAGATCAGCGTCTTTGAGTCCCCCTCCTTCATGAGATGCTCACTTCCATAAGCTGTCTCCGTTTACATAAAGTTGACTTTTATGTATTTTACTCAACTTGTTCTTCTCTGTATAAATGAAGACATCTGTCATGTTTGTGTCTGCCACCTACAAGAGAGGAAGGAGGGGACGTTTGTGAAGCTTCTCGACAACCGATGCAGACTGTGGGCTCTTCTGAACGGACTGCAGTTGAATATTAAACAAACTGTGATATTTACAAACGCAAATGCTAATTCTAATTTGGGTGGAGCGAAGAGAAGGAGTCGGAAAAGCGGAGTACACAAGGCCGACTGCATGAAAGGCAAGAGGATGGAGATTAGGGATCGAGGCGTTTCTGTGGCGAGGAGATAAGGCGCCGCACGACGACTTTTCTCACCAAAGAAAATAAGTGTTGTTTCTGTTTACACATCTCTCTTTCTGTCTCCCTCTGCTTCCAAATTATTTCACTGAAGAGACATAAATAAACATGATTTAAATCCCCTCTTTACATAATGGAGGTGTGTGTTCACCTCTTCATTATGAACTCTCCTTCTTTACCGTTCTTCATCCTGCTCAGCAAGTACAGGATAAGCAGCCACCTGGTGAAGGATGGTCAACTTGTCTCCGAGCTTCTCACCTGACCTGTGAGCACTGACCCCTACGGACTGCAGGTCCTCTGGTCGGAGGCTGCGGTCCATCAGGACGAAGACCTCCCGCCAAAATAAAAGTTTTTTCCCGTCGGCAGTCGGGCTCAGCAATGGAGCCCGGGTCCCCCACTGACTGACTCTGTCACCCCCAGGACTAACTCCTCTTCTAGCTCCTTCCTCCCTCCTCCTCCTCCTCCTCCTTCACACACTTCAACATGCACTTTAACTTAAACACACGTCACATGTAACATACACTTTAACTTAAACACGCGTCACATGTAACATACACTTTAACTTAAACACATGTCACATGTAACATACACTTTAACTTAAACACATGTCACATGTAACATACACTTTAACTTCAACACACGTCACATGTAACATACACTTTAACTTAAACACGCGTCACATGTAACATACACTTTAACTTAAACACATGTCACATGTAACATACACTTTAACTTAAACACACGTCACATGTAACATACACTTTAACTTAAACACGCGTCACATGTAACATACACTTTAACTTAAACACGCGTCACATGTAACATACACTTTAACTTAAACACACGTCACATGTAACATACACTTTAACTTAAACACACGTCACATGTAACATACACTTTAACTTAAACACACGTCACATGTAACATACACTTTAACTTAAACACACGTCACATGTAGCACGCACTTTAACTTAAACACACGTCACATGTAACATACACTTTAACTTAAACACACGTCACATGTAACATACACTTTAACTTAAACACACATGTCACTAGAAACATACACTTAGACACTTTAAACGTTCTCTGTTGTTCAGGCACTTTATCTTTATCTTATCATATACTTAAGTTTATGTTGATTGTTGTTTGTCATGTCAAATGTTGCACCTTCCGCCAAAAGAAATTCCTCGTTTGTGTAAACATTCCTGGCAATAAACGGTTTCTGATTCTGATTCTGAAGTGGAAGTCGAGCCACGCTGTTCAACCAGAGAGATTCTCCTGTGTATCACAGCTGTGGCGTCTACAGAGAAATGAACATGAAATGAACCGTAGTCATGCGTTTTTAAAAGTGGACCGGAGCCCTTTGTGGCTGTTACTCCAGGTGTGAGAAGCTCACTAAAACATCAAGTGGTGATGCAGAACAATGGAGACGCGCCCGCTTGTGGGCAGTTGTTTGGTTTTATTAGACTGCGGCCACAAGGACCTCCTTCATGTGTGAAACGGGGACGGGTCGCAACACGAGCGGTGAGTTTCATCTGCGTTGTTATGGATAGTTGAAGTGTGGTTCATTGAAATGAGAATTACTATTTTTCTTTGCAGTATTTATGTCTCCCATGTCTTTAAGTCCTTTTTTTTACACTTTTTAATAAAACAAAAGCCTCTGTGCTGTGTTGCCTAACTCTGAGCCATATTGTAGTTATGTAGTACCATATTGCCCCACTCGGGAGCTGCCTCACTAAATGTGGGGATACTTGTGATTTCTAGAGTCTTAAAAAGTAGGATGGGAGTCTTCAGTTATCATGCTCCTCTTTTATGGAACCAGCTTCCCCCTTCAGTCCTGGAGGCAGATACCGTCACCTCATGTAGAGTAGACTGAAGACTTTTCCTCTTGATAGTCTTATAGTTAAAGATGAGTCAGGTTCACCTGGTCCCGCCCCTAGAGATGCTGCTATAGGCTCATAGGCTGCTGGGTGATGTTTTAGGATACACTGAGCACCTCTCTCCTCTTCTCTCTCTCCTTATGGATGAATGTTCATCTCTCCATTGCACATTATCAACTCTGCTTCCTCTCTGGAGTCCTTGTGACTTCACGTCTCACAGGGTCCATTGGACCTGGCTGGGTCTGATGCCATGGACCTGCTGATGCGCAAGGTTTTATCTCTATTTTTTGGGAGTTTTTCCTGATCCGATGTGAGGTCCTGGGACAGGGATGTCTATGTGGACAGATTGTAAAGCCCTCTGAGGCAAATTTGTAATTTGTGAAATTGAGTTATACAAAATAAACTGAATTGAATTAAAGTAGTATTGTAAGTATTCAGGTCTGAACCAATGTATTTGAAGAGGGGAATGTTTTGACCTGATGACCACAAGGATCCAGAACCTCAGCTTCAGAGATCAGCTTCAGAGATCAGCTTCAGAGAACAGCTTCAGAGAACAGCTTCAGAGAACAGCTTCAGAGAACAGCTTCAGAGAACAGCTTCAGAGAACAGCTTCAGAGATCAGCGTCTTTGAGTCCCCCTCCTTCATGAGATGCTCACTTCCATAAGCTGTCTCCGTTTACATAAAGTTGACTTTTATGTATTTTACTCAACTTGTTCTTCTCTGTATAAATGAAGACATCTGTCATGTTTGTGTCTGCCACCTACAAGAGAGGAAGGAGGGGACGTTTGTGAAGCTTCTCGACAACCGATGCAGACTGTGGGCTCTTCTGAACGGACTGCAGTTGAATATTAAACAAACTGTGATATTTACAAACGCAAATGCTAATTCTAATTTGGGTGGAGCGAAGAGAAGGAGTCGGAAAAGCGGAGTACACAAGGCCGACTGCATGAAAGGCAAGAGGATGGAGATTAGGGATCGAGGCGTTTCTGTGGCGAGGAGATAAGGCGCCGCACGACGACTTTTCTCACCAAAGAAAATAAGTGTTGTTTCTGTTTACACATCTCTCTTTCTGTCTCCTCTGCTTCCAAATTATTTCACTGAAGAGACATAAATAAACATGATTTAAATCCCCTCTTTACATAATGGAGGTGTGTGTTCACCTCTTCATTATGAACTCTCCTTCTTTACCGTTCTTCATCCTGCTCAGCAAGTACAGGATAAGCAGCCACCTGGTGAAGGATGGTCAACTTGTCTCCGAGCTTCTCACCTGACCTGTGAGCACTGACCCTACGGACTGCAGGTCCTCTGGTCGGAGGCTGCGGTCCATCAGGACGAAGACCTCCCGCCAAAATAAAAGTTTTTTCCCGTCGGCAGTCGGGCTCAGCAATGGAGCCCGGGTCCCCCACTGACTGACTCTGTCACCCCCAGGACTAACTCCTCTTCTAGCTCCTTCCTCCCTCCTCCTCCTCCTCCTCCTTCACACACTTCAACATGCACTTTAACTTAAACACACGTCACATGTAACATACACTTTAACTTAAACACGCGTCACATGTAACATACACTTTAACTTAAACACATGTCACATGTAACATACACTTTAACTTAAACACATGTCACATGTAACATACACTTTAACTTCAACACACGTCACATGTAACATACACTTTAACTTAAACACGCGTCACATGTAACATACACTTTAACTTAAACACATGTCACATGTAACATACACTTTAACTTAAACACACGTCACATGTAACATACACTTTAACTTAAACACGCGTCACATGTAACATACACTTTAACTTAAACACGTCACATGTAACATACACTTTAACTTAAACACACGTCACATGTAACATACACTTTAACTTAAACACACGTCACATGTAACATACACTTTAACTTAAACACACGTCACATGTAACATACACTTTAACTTAAACACACGTCACATGTAGCACGCACTTTAACTTAAACACACGTCACATGTAACATACACTTTAAGTCACATGTAACATACACTTTAACTTAAACACACATGTCACTAGAAACATACACTTAGACACTTTAAACGTTCTCTGTTGTTCAGGCACTTTATCTTTATCTTATCATATACTTAAGTTTATGTTGATTGTTGTTTGTCATGTCAAATGTTGCACCTTCCGCCAAAAGAAATTCCTCGTTTGTGTAAACATTCCTGGCAATAAACGGTTTCTGATTCTGATTCTGAAGTGGAAGTCGAGCCACGCTGTTCAACCAGAGAGATTCTCCTGTGTATCACAGCTGTGGCGTCTACAGAGAAATGAACATGAAATGAACCGTAGTCATGCGTTTTTAAAAGTGGACCGGAGCCCTTTGTGGCTGTTACTCCAGGTGTGAGAAGCTCACTAAAACATCAAGTGGTGATGCAGAACAATGGAGACGCGCCCGCTTGTGGGCAGTTGTTTGGTTTTATTAGACTGCGGCCACAAGGACCTCCTTCATGTGTGAAACGGGGACGGGTCGCAACACGAGCGGTGAGTTTCATCTGCGTTGTTATGGATAGTTGAAGTGTGGTTCATTGAAATGAGAATTACTATTTTTCTTTGCAGTATTTATGTCTCCCATGTCTTTAAGTCCTTTTTTTTACACTTTTTAATAAAACAAAAGCCTCTGTGCTGCCTGGTTTCAGGGTCTCAGTGATGTTCCTTTATAAGTTGAAGAAATTGAATGACCAAATTATCCTTGAAGGTTTGAGGTCAAAAGTTCATCCGAGGTTCTATTGAGTTTCACGCATAGATGAATATATTATTATTATCAAATTATTACAGATTAAGAACATCACAAATACGATGTTCTACCATAAAGGATCTGAGAGGCCGTGCTCCTTTTTCTGTTTGTTTCCCTGTGAGTGAAATGAAAAGTCAAATAAAACCACACAGACGGAGAGAGACAAGGAGACACATTTGCATCTTTAATTAGATTTCCAGTAATTCTTTTTTTCTTTTTCTTTTTTGCTGAAGAAGAAAACAAGAAAGCTCTCTCAAACTGCTGAGTCAGCGTGTCCTTCACACAGTCAGTTCAAACGCAGGTCTAATTACCAGTAACTTCTTTATAGACTGGATATGATATATTTGTCGCGATGTTTTCTATGGCACAAGAAAAACACTTTCCCGAATGAATCGAATCCATCACATCGCGAACAGGTCTCCGTGTTTCTGATCTGAAAATAAACCCAGGTTGTAAAGCTCCCAAACAAATAATCCACTAAGCGTAGCAGCGGTTGAGGGCGACTTCTTTGAGAATTTGGCAGCTTAATGGCAATATGACACTGCCGGATTTTAAATCTGGAGTGAACACATGCCGTGCGTGACTCAGGCTGAGAGAGCACTTGTCTGTGAGCCAGACCAACTGAAGGCCAACGCTGCAATGTCAGAGAGAGGGCAACGGCAACGGCAACCAGACGGCAACCAGACGGCAACCAGACGGGCGAAGAGATGGAGAGCTCTCCGGTGAGACTGGTTGACTCAAACACAAACAGCCTGCACATAATGCTCCAAATATGAACTCATCCTCACAAATAAGGACGGATGGAAAAGTATTTACCAGACGCAGGTGGAGAGGATCAACACTTGTGTGTGTTTGTGTGTGTTTTATACATGTGCGTGTGAAATGCATAATGTTCTGGCCACTGAAATCTATGAAAACCTTAACATGTTTTTCCTGGTTCTCCATGTAAACTATCTGCACACACATCACCTGCGCCAACACTCGATGGCTGCTTTTAAACTCACAACTCGCAGCGAGCCATGACTCAACAATGTCTCCTTGGATTGCTGCCACTTTTGAAAAGATTACGGCTCAAATTTCAGCATTAAAAAAAAGTAGAACGTAAACGTAAAGACTTTTGGGATTGCAGCGCTCCCGAACGCACAACAAAACAATAACGTGGGATCAGCTAACTTCTTAGGTTTACCTGAGAAATCAACTGTGAAGACTTTTTAGCGCTTTGAGTGTCACTCCTCCACTTTAGATGTCGTTACATAAAGCAAATTAAATGATTATTAAAGGAGGATTATGTGATCAGTGTGCAGCTCTGTGTCTGTCCACAGTTCATCTGATATTATATTCAGCCTCACTGCATTATCAGGGTTCTTACACATTTTGACCAATGGATTTTCATGACTTTTCCATGACTTTTCCATGACTTTTCACCAAATTTCCAGGACCAAAGTGAAATCTCGGTATAAACATGAACAATTTTGAGAATTTTTGCGTGTTGATTGCGTACGCCGGCTTATGTTTTGAGCGTCTTTCTTTAAAAATCACATTAATTATTTCAAACTCGGCCTAAATGAACACGTGATTACAACAAATTTCCATGACTTTTCCAGAACTTTTATGATTTGAGTTTTTTTCATGAGTTTTCCAGGCCTGGAAATGACCATTTTAAAATTCCATGACTTTTCCAGGCCTGGAAATGACCATTTTGAAATTCCATGACTTTTCCAGGTTTTCCATGACCGTACGAACCCTGATTATATTTCTGGTGACCAGTGCTTGTGTCACTCACTGACTCCTCTCTCACAGCTCATCACCGGCCTTCTGAGCTGACCTTTGTCGCTTAGCGCTGCCGTCTAAACGTTTCTGGCCTTTTAACTACCTGACACCTGGCGGGGCAGCCGCTAACAGCTTAAACCTCTGGCTGATCGCTTTCATCGGGAGAACTCCGGTCCTTCAGGCTGGATCCCGGCCCAGTGAAGCTCGTTTGGCTGCCATCAGGAGAAGCCGAGTGTATTTGGCAGGAAGTGGGAGCAGCTGGCGCCGGTGACAAGGCCGAGACTAAGTGGCCTGAACATTCTGCAGAAGAGGAGGCGGGATCAATAGGGCAACTCCTCCACCGGAGTGGCAGGAGCACTCGGATGGCTGTTACATCCCTCTTGACATCAGTAATCACGCGGGACTGTCTTTGAGAGTTTGACGGAAAGGGAGAAAATGGGGGTGTAAAGGTGATACCCCCCCCCACACACACACACACACACACACACATACACACACACATTGCAAGTGCAGAAAGAGAAATACACACATTTGCATGATTATTATAATTTCTTTGACATGGAGAATACACACACACACACAGACATACACACAATCGCACACAAAATCAGCACTTTTGTCTCTCTTTTTTTCTTTTTTTTTTTTTACCAAAACATGAAGCTGGATTTCTCAAACCGAAGATACATTTCTGGAGAGCGAATACATTCATTCCAAGCGATGGCGATGAAGATTACAATATCTTGATAGAATAGACAAACAGATTATTTACTTCATGGCTAAAACCTGAGTTATTCCAACGTACTTCCATATGAAACTGCACAACAATGCACATCAAAAATAAATGATGCATTATTATTATCCTCATGTATTATTTGCATGACGGAAGCTATGCTAATATATTCATGTGATATATACACACACATCGACATATGATATTATTTATGGATGTATATATATGTATGTCTCTGGGGTCTGGGAGCATCTGAGAGGTCCAGTCGAAACACAGAACCACATTATGGCAGAATGAGTTTCAGTGACGCACAGCAGCCTCAAAGTGTGTTTTTGCAACAGAAGTGTGACGAAAATTATATATATATTTTTTACACATTGGAATTTTTTTAATCCTCCTTTTGCTTTCAAACTCAAGAAGCAAAGGGAGTCGGTGACTAAGACGAAGACGGTCCAGTCGTCTCTGCTTCTTCCTCATTTTTTTTCTTGAATGTGTATTTTTTTCGGCCCTTTTTGTTAGTCTTTGATCCTTACTCTGAAAATGAGGAGGAGCGGAGGCACACAGCATCATTGAGTTGGTCTTCAGCCACCTGGTCCTGCCTGCCATCCTTCTTCTTCCTCGCCTCCCTGTCCTCTCCTGGATGAATGCAGGCATGACTGGTAGTATTGAGTTGGTGGGTCGAGCGCTTTAGTGGAACAATGTTCAACTTGTCGGATCAGTTCTATTTTCATTGTAGCGCTCCGCTTCTCCCGTTATCCGGGTTTTTTCGTCACAAGAATTCCTCATATTCCAAGAGTTTGGAGTGCTGCCGAGTCTTCCAAAGCCGGTAGAGGCGGAAGTCGAAGTACATCTCAATCACCTCTTTGCCTTGTTTGATAAATGAGAGAGGACACACTTTAATCAAGTATTTAGGAAGCAAAATATACCAAAACTTTTTATTTAACCTGTAACGCTTAAAATAACCATGTTTGAGATACTATAAGCAGATATGTTTTTGGAAGAAAGAGCAATAATAAATATTTGCAAATACAGGACAGACATTTTTTGCAACTTTAATATGTTCAAGAGCATTTCTTCATTATATTGATAAGAAACACCTCAAAATATGGTGGCAAATGACATGACATATGGTGGGAAATGATGCGTAAAGAGACATCATTTCTAGAAGATAGGGATGCTCTGTATGAGACACAAGTTCAGCGTGGTTAGCTGTCATCAGAGAGGTTTACATCTCTAATGGGCACGAAGAGAACAGGAGGAGAACACTTCGAATGAAAGTGAAGAAGGGCTGAAGAAGAGGAAGTCTGGGTTTAGAAAACAACAGTTTCCAGTTGTCTCTGCCGGAGCCGGCTTTTATAATATTTATTTGGGGGGAGTAGAGCGTACTGTACCTGCAGCTCGAGAGGAGACGAGTGCAGAGTAAAGTGCTTACTCTCTCCCGTGTGGAGGGATGTGAGGGCGGTGGTATGGGGATCAACGGCATGCGACACACGGGAAACAATAACTATATGTTCAAATTTGGGAACAGCTGTTTGAGTACTAGGTTTTTTTCCGGGTCACTTCATGCGTCCGCGTGATCTGCATGTTGGACGGAGTTGGTTGGGACTCACCCTGAGCAGACAGCTCCAGCGGCGACTCAAACTCCACAGAATAAGGCCTCATCAGATTCTTCAGTTTCTGGAACAGCTGTTGGGTTCGAGATAAGAAAGCAAACATCGATTCATCCTCCTGCAGCAGGGGAGCCGGCGTCTTCAGACACGCAGACACGGAACCACACCCGAGAGACGCCGAATCCAGAGAGACGTGTGGACACGTGTCCTCCGCAGGGCAGTACATGAGGTGAGGGTATAGTTGCACTGGGGTTCATTTTCCTGCTCGTCTTCATATGAAACAGCTGATCTTATAACAAGGTGGATGGAGTAGGACCCCGATCCCAGTCATTTTACTAGCAGAGTTCCATGTTCAGGAAATTAAAACAAAGGAGATTACAATCAAATGTATCTGTAAATCTGTATATTTAGTATTTTAGTGTTAGTATTTAGTATTGTTTTTCTGTTTTATTTGTATCTTTTATTAATGCTCTAATGTGCACCCGCTGCTGTGATCCCGAAATATCTCCACTGTGGGACTAATAAAGAATAGAATAGAAATATACTTTATTAATCCCCAAGGGGAAATTTGTAAAGGAATATCTAATCTAATCTAATCTAAAAATAATTAGGGATTTGAGATTTTAGCCTTTTCTCATACCACGATATGACAGTTAGCACTGATTAATCGTTTAGAAAATGAATGGATGACACACAGATCATCCAGGAACCAGGTTCCAGCTTCTCATTGATGTTTTTCTCCGTTTTATATCAGTGTAGATGGAACACGTGTGAACTACAGACTAGACTCTCTAAAGAGGAAACGAGAGAGATGGCTCACTCCAATGAACAGGTCCAACGCGTGGGAATCAGTAGCTGTATGACATTTTTGTATCGTCACTTTTTTATAAGCGATAATGATCTCTCTCGGCACTCGTCCAGGCTTCATCTCACTCCGCCTTTGAAAAGGAAGATGAAATAACGGTTTCGATAATCGGGCCAGCATCACTTTGGGCGCTGGTAACATGTGATTTCCTTTTTTTATTTTAGAATAAACCATCATTCAATTCGTGGTAAGAAAAAACCTATGTCTCAATCGATAGTGCAAATAATAATTCATAAAGACTTTGAGCCTAAAGCGAGTTGAGGTTTTTCCGTTCCTCCCTGATGTGGTGCTGTGCGTATAAAAAATTGAAGCTCACTGATTCCTCTAGAATTTAGTCATGAGGGATCTTGATAGCCTCTGTCAAAAAAAAAAAAAATCAAAGGCCAAGTGAGCTTTTGTTTCTCACTTTATGATGTTAAAATGGAGGTGGTGACGAAAAAGAAGATTTCAATCCTTGGTTTGCATCAAAGAGCAGCAACATTCCTACGTATTACACAATAAAACAACCCCAGAACAATAACATATTAGAGAGAACTATCATTATATACATATATATATATATATATATATATATATATATATATATATATATATATATATATATTTTAAAAAAAAGAAGCTTTTCTTGTTCTTCACAAGCCCCTTTTGATATTTGGTGAGTCATGTTATTAATTATGAGTTAATCCATTATGATTTAACTTTTTTAATCAGGGGGGGAGGGCAAGCTGACTGGGTGGAGGTTAAATGATGAAGAAAGTGAACACAAAAATAAACATTTGGTGAAATACACCTAATGGCCAAAAGTACGTGGACACATGTTGTTCTGGGGTTGTGTGTCACGGTTTGGAGCCCACTAATGCTCCCGTGGATAAACGTCTGCACACCCCTGCAGACAGGTTCTTCACTTAGTGGAAGGACATTACAGACGAGTGAAAGTTGTTAGAGCATCCTTTCCTGTGTGTATTGCTCCACAAGCACGTGTCCACATACTTTTGGCCGCGTTGAAAATACCCCTGATGTGCAGCCTGCCAGAGTCCATCAACCCGGCAGAGATCCATAAACAAAGCATTGTGGCAGACATGAGTGGAACAGTGAGTTCAGACAAACACCGCTGGCTATATCGTGTGTGTGTGTGTGTTTGTGTGTGTGTGTGTGTGTGTCAGCTTGTTTCTGTTTGTTTAGTTCTTTATTTGTACTTAGGTCTTATGTTTTAAATTAATACATATAGAAAGATATTATAATAGAAAACATTAGGGAGAATACTGATATTGTTATTAATGTATTATGAAGCATAGGGGTAATGTTTACTCTATGCGAATGTAAATGGTAAGAATGAATGTATGTTCATGAGAGTGACTATGTTAGTATTATAGATCGACGAAGACGAGGAACTGGAGCGGTCAGGATGAGCGTTCGTGTTTCCGGTGTGTGTCTGAATACCTTCTCTCCGTTGGGGTTGCCCAGGACGTAGCAGCCCATGATGTGGATCAGGTTGGGTTCGGGGTTGACTTTACTCATGAAGCGACTCAGCCTCCTCCAGAACCTGAACAAAGACAAAGGCCACAGTTGGACAATCTATCCATCAGTTCACACAACATTAAAAAAACACAAATTGTAACTTGAAAAAAAGAGTCAGTTCCTCGTCACTAAAGTACTCAAGCTAAAGTTCGGTCAGGATGACACTCTTTACACGCTGGTTCATTCATAAGTCTCTACATCGATTACTCCATCAGCTGATTGGGGGTGGGCCCGATGAATGAACCAATCCATTAGAGGCAGCGCAGTTCTGTAAGCCAATCACAGCGTCGTTGGCAATCTTTTTAATCTGTTCTCCTCTCTGCTGCTGTCAGTGGTCGTCGATGGGACCCTCCTCCACCCTGGGCTCCTCCACCCTGTGCTCCTCCACCCCGGGCTCCTCCACCCTGTGCTCCTCCACCCCGGGCTCCTCCACCCTGGGCTCCTCCACCCTGTGCTCCTCCACCCTGGGCTCCTCCAATCAGCTTAACAGCAACTCTTCTCCTCCACCACCACCAGTGTCTGGACTCCATGGGGGGATTCTGTCTTGGCAGATATCAGCATCTCCACCCTGAGAGCTGATCCTAATTCAGGATGGAGTCCAACCGCCAAAAAGACTTTGCACTATTTCAATTTAAGATAAGATAAGATAAGATATTCATTTATTAATCCCACAGTGGGGAAATTCAAGGATCACAGCAGTGAGTGTACATAGAGCATTAATAAAAATAAAAGATACAAATAAAAACACAAAACACAATACTGACATACTAAATACTAATACTACTAATAAAATACTAATACTAATACTAAATTACTAATACTAAATACTAATACTAAAATACAAAATACTAAAAATATTTTTCAACATATTCAATATTTTTCAACATTTGCAATTGTAAATGAATTATTGTTAAACTCTCAACACCCGTCTCTGCTGATTGAACTGCTGTTCTTTTGCACTAAAGGAACATATTTTTAAAATATACTTATGTTTGATATCTGTGGAACAAATAAACACCACCTATTCAAACATGGCCCCCTTGGGAGAGATGCATCTCTCTGAAAAGTAGATTGTGCTCATAAATAAAACAGTGTGTCCAATCCTTCAAGTGGAACATCTCTGATGTAAATCAAGTCGGAGAGCACTCACAGACATATTTTTCATATTGTAAAAATAGCATAAAGATAATGTATACGACACATTTGTTTTCAAATATTGAAATTCTTTGACGGCCTAAAACCACGTTATCATTTATTGGGGAATGTGCCAGTTTCCTTTAGTTGAGATATTTGAAAGAGGATTTTTTTCTTCGTTGTGGAATAAATACTTTAATGAAAGAGCAGTGAAGGCATCTTTATGATGATATTCTTCTCAGTCATCTCTGTCATGACTTGTTTAGCGTAACCACATGTTGATGTTTATAAGACATGGGCCATGTGAGCCGTCACGGTATTCAACATGATGAGCTGATGGGAGACTTACTGGCTCATGTCCTCCTCCTTTTCCACCTTAGCAAATGTTGCCACTTTATTCTTCAGAAAATACAAGTGACCGGGTCCTCCCTAAGAAACACAAAGAAAATTAAACACATTTTCACAACTGAGAATTTGCTTCTCCTTAATTAATATCTTGAGAGGGGTTGGATCCCAAAGGAAGGAACTGAACACATTCTAGCTCAGGTAGTTTTTATCACAGTTCATGAACACATAACTGTCATATATACCAAATAAAACGTACAATTTGACAGGAAATACACTTTTATTCTGTCTCCTTGTTCCTCACCTGACAAAAGATGAGCATCCTCCAGAACTTGCTTCCTCTCCTGTAAGCTGTGAGCTTCTTCTCTATTTCCTCTGTGGGGGACAGAAAAGGGTTCGATAGATGTGATTGATGTGAACTTCAGAGACCGAGATCGAATGTAGGGAGAGAGGGAGAGAGAGAGAGAGAGAGAGAGAGAGAGAGAGAGAGAGAGAGAGAGAGAGAGAGAGGAGAGATGTGAATGGTGAACACAAAGAAATACGTTGGAGGTTGAGTTCAAGTACCGTAATAATAATAAAGAGTAGAGACTCTAGATGCGGTTTGATTTGAACTTAACATCGTGTGCTTAAGGAAGTGTCGCAGCAAAATAAAACAGGCCAATGAAAAACCTGAACTGGAAAAATGTATGAAACCTGAAATGAAAACCTGAATTATTCATGTGAATCCTCTCCCTGGCTCTTTATTCAATGCAGCTCACCTGGAGGAGCTCCAGGGTCTGTTTACAGGAAGCACTTCTCTTTTGAGGAGCAGATGATCGTTTTCAGAATGTAAAGCCAATACAAAAAAGTAAGTTTGCAGCATTTTAACTGGTTTTATATGAAATGCATAATTAAGCCAAATCCAAGCAATTTCCAAGCATTTTTTTTAATAGAGATTCAATTGCCTGTACTGTTTAGCTTGTATTCATTTTTCGGACCTTATCATTCAGACGCTATGAGTCAGAGTTTAGACACAGTCCAGGTTTACAACTAAAGGTGAAGGATTTGTGAGATAAGAGGTCATATAAATGTGGATACAAATGTATCTAATGCTCTATTTTTTATATTAATTAGTTAACTAACGTCCATTCGTTTGACACTGTTAGTCATTTTTAATGGTTACTTTCAGATTTTAGAGTTCTATCATCTGTTCGTAATTTTAAAATATAATATTTGTCTTCTACATTTTATTCACTGTTCTCATTTATTATAATCATTGAATATATAATTGCAAAAGAGATGTAAAAGGAACATTAACTCACCCAAAATATCATCAAAAGTTGCGTGTTCATGGTCCTGAGGAAAAAGATGTTCACATCAAACATAATTATTGATCGAAAAAGGCTTCGATATCCATTTGAATCGCCCTTTATCCTAAACATCCTCTAAAGAAACACTGTATGCTCGTATGTCGAAGGATTGTTTGCACACTTGTCAATTGATGTTTGACTCACGTAGAGGATGGGGATGATGGAGGGGTCATCCCTGCGAATTATAGTGGGAACGTACTCTGCCTTCGGGACTTTAGAAGAGATCAGCTGAAGGTGAAAGAGAAACAGTGGAAGGAGAGGAATGATGGATTTAATGGGATGTGAGGGAAATGAAAGAGTGGGAGAAAAGTGGAGCAAAGTGGAGGGAAAAGGAAGAAAAGGGCAGAGTTGGAGAGAAATCAGAGGAAAGGGTTAAAAGAGTAAACTCTATCACACCGTCATGCCTGCAGGGAACGTACAGCTCAATATAATATTCACAGCGAGACGGTATATAATACACGAGGTGCATTTATGATACTGCATCTGCATTTACATTTACCTTCCAGAGATGAAGCTATTTTAACCTCAAGCTGCCATCAGCGTGGAATCCTAAAGTCATCATTTCTGTAGTGCGATGTTTATCAGTGATCATTTTTAGCTGCATTAAATCCAGAGTTTACGTTCTTAAGGGGTCAATCCACCAGTTTCACTGGGATTTGGACATGTTTTTAGCAGAAACACTGCACTGCACATGCACATTCATTTCATTTACACACACACTACATACACACACTTTGCATTTTGCACACTGTCTATATATATAGATATATATATATAGATATATATATATAGATATATCTATATATATAATTTTATTTTACATTGCTGTATTTACATATATATTTTATTTTATTTTGTATTTTATATTTCACTTTGTATACTTTATGCACAGTCACTTTCTTTCTTATATCTATATTTTATTGTGTTTAGTTTATCGGTGCTACTGTCAACAAATTTCCCCTTGGGGATTAATAAAGTATATTTCTTTTCTATTCTATTCTTTAAAAAAGTTTTAAAGGAATTAGCATCTAAAGGTCGGAAGGGTCTGAAGAAAGATGAGTTAGTTGTATCGTTGGAAATGTAGGATACAGAGTTTTGTCGACTTGTATAAGATTAAAAGTCAAGATATCTTGGCTTCAGCTGATTTAATTTTGACTGTTTAAAAAAAATCTTGTAAACCAGCCAACTTTAATTGTAATATATAATTTGACTTGCTATACTGATCACATACCATGATTTTGGGAGGGACGAAGTCGTCTCCTTCACAGGCCAGCCTCTCCATCTCCCGCTCCTCCTCCCAGTCTATATTATCATCCAGGCCCCCTTCATCCAAGGTACCACAGGAGGCCTGCAGGTCTCCACCTAGAAGAGAAATATATTACACCGGTGAGAAAAAACGCCTTTTCGGCAGAAGTGTTTCGTGAGAGACGAGAAAGGTGACAAAGAAAGAGAAACTCTAGGAGTGAAGGAGGGAGGTGTCCGAGAGAGTGAAGAGAGGTGAGGGTGGAGGAGAGGGAAAAGGATGGAGTTGTTAATAATGGTGGTGACACAAGAAAAGGGACAGAAGAGACAGCTTGCAGGAGGAGGAAAAATAAGTCGGACTGATAGAGAATACAGCAGCAACATTTCTGGCAACAGCTAACACGCAGATAAGAAACTCTCAATCAGAGGGCAGCTGTTCTAAGGAAGTAAAGCGTACCATCCAATTGGGCTTATTTGACATGTAATCATAATGAATATTACACATTATATTTGTATTTCAGCATGTTCAACTGATGATGTTAGCTGTGTTTCTTAAATCTAAGGGATGTGATGCCGTTTTTACTTTGACCCTATAAAGGATTAAAACATTCAAAACCATAAGTCACAGTGCTTAAATATAAAATCATGCTTTGTTGCTGATTCTCGACCGCTTTCAGTGCTGCTTTCAGTGCTGCTACATTACATGTTCCAGTATTGTAGTTTAACTACAATGTGAGCTCATGGCGTACGTGTGGACTAAATTATGTTTCCTACGTACGTGTTGGAGTCATTGAGTTTCTTATTAATATACCTATATTTGGTTATTTTTTTCGAATTTCCAACAGCAAATAAAGAAGAATTATTATTATTATTATTATTATAGGACAATGATAAAATGATAAAATGAAATCCAAATATCCATGTTGGTATTGGCCTGACAATCCAGTATCAGTCAAGGTGAAAGCGCAGTTTGAAAAGAGAAAGGGAACAAAGAGAGTGTGAAAAAGGAGAAAATGACGAGCAAGACGGACGATTAACGTCACACCTCCAGAGAACAATACCTTTCCCTCAGGAAAGAGGAAGAATGTGGCATCAACCACACCATTAGACTGTCATCAACAGTTCATTTATCTTTCATCGCACTCTGAAACACAGAAACGCTTAAGATGGAGGTGGAGAAAAAACATAAAACCACAGATACTCAGACGTCAACATAGACGAAACGGCACGTGCAACAAACAGCGTGGGTTGAAACCCGTCATCGAGACGCTCGATCCTCGCGCTAACATCGGTACCAGTGGACACACTCGGACGGAGACGCACACTCCATTTGACATACTCACAGAAAGAGAGAGCATCACAACGTTGACGACAGACCCCCCGGTCAGAGGGAGACAGACGGACAGGTCAGAGTCGACAGCAGAGGCAGTCGGGTTGATCGCGGGACGCTGTGTCTGAAGTGCAAACGTCTTTAGGTTTGTTTGTTTTTTTGCATGTTATTTAAATCGACTGGAACTCAAGCTGGAAAAACTGTGATGAAAAAATGCCACTTGACTCACGAGTCCTCTTCGCATGTGTCAATGTGTACGTACTTGATGAGAAGTGGCTTAAACTTCCAAGTACATGTGAGTCGTCCACCTGCCTTCCAGGTGGCCATTTATTAAGAAGTTAAAGGAGCAATATACAACATTCAGAGCATTAATATACAATACAAACATGTATTATCTATGTAAAGTTATGGTGGAGTCTTTCTGAGCGAATTCTAACACTTTTTATCAGACTGCTATGGTTGGCATGTTGTAAATAACCCCTTAAAATTTTTATTTTTTTGTGTTTATTGCCTTATTTTGTATCCACTCTATTGGTTTTGATATATTCCTTTTTCTATTGTATTGCTTTAATGATTTTGTATATGTTTTAATCTACTTCCGCTTTAAGCTAAATTTGACTTTTAATTTGAAATGTTAAAAGAAAGTACACCTTTATTTTATGTTAATTCAAAAACTTGATGGTACGGCTAAGTGACGGACGGATGCGCATTGGATTTAAAGTTGTAGTTGTTTTAATGCTCCCGTATGAGGCTAACGCTCTTACGGTGGTGACAAGATCATTTTCGTTTAAGAGTTTCGGTTAATTTTCACACTTTAAAGAAAGAAAATAAACAAGGTTCACCAGCTGTAAGTCTCACGCCAAATGATATACGGGGATCCGTTACAGCAGTATGTGTCATTATATTGTGTACTTTGCATTATTTCTGACTGGCTGACCTTGGTTGCAGACTACAGGTGAGCCGACTTCATTCCAGCTGTCCTGTAACTCGCATATATCAACGGGATTATTACCTGACCGCTCGTGTAGCTCACAAATGCCGCTAAGTGACTTTAAACTCCATACGAGCCGTTTGTGTATGGAAATAATGAAATGACAAAAGCATTGAGTCAGCATAAAGCAAATTTAAACTGTAATCATTCTGCCAGTCAAGATGTGAGGACACATGTGAGGTTTTTTTTTTTAATAACGACACACGCAGTAGATTGTTCATGTGCTCTCGCAAGTTTTACTGCTTCTTTTTTGGGATTATAAATATTAGAGAACTGCTTTAAAAGGAAATGTTTGCATCGGTCAGTCATGGTGATATCAGTGAATTGAAGTATATTTAAAAGGTGAGGCCTTCTAACATATCTAGATTAGTTTTTATTTTCTTCTTCTCTTGGGGCATGCTAGGGTTTCATTTAAATGACACAGAAATGTAGACCATTTGTAAATGTGACTCGGTTATCTCAAAGTCAAAGTTTCCATGTTTTTTTTAAATTGCACCATTTGTTTCTTAACCGTTAGAAACTGTGTGTGCGTGTGTGTGTGTGTTTGTGTGTGTGTGTGTGTGTGTGTGTGTGTGTGTGTGTGTGCGTGTGCGTGACTCTGTGTGAACTCACTGTCTCTGGGGTCATGAGGAGAGTCAGCCTTGACAGGGGTGGGGTCGCTCCAGGAACGGCTGAAACTCTGCGATCTATGTTCAGCGAATGCTAGTGCAGGTGGGGAGAGATAATCACACACACGCCCCCCTCTCCACACACACGCTCCCCCCGCCCCCCAAACACACACACACACACATACACACACACCAACAAGTTGGTCTTTTCCTCCACTCGCCACCCAAAACACCAAAATGAAACGGCGAATGCGGCTCACACAGTGTTCAGACGATGCCGTCCCTCCTCTGCACAAACAAATGCCTGAATGTACAAACTATCAAACAAACCAACAACAACAACAACAACACGGAGCTAACAATAGGATATGAATCATTGTCAAAGATCCTGCTGCTTCTCGTCAGTATCGATGGATCAAACGGGCTGTTCTCGTTGCACAGACGTACCGGGCCTTGATGGGATGAGCTCTGTTCTGCAGAGTGATCTCTGTTCCTCATTCTGTTGCTTCTCTGGTCGTGTTGCTGCTGACATGAACTTGTTAAAAAAGCTCTTTTATTAGCCGAATCATTCATTTGATTTTTTTACTTGTGATCAAAAGGACTTTTTCAAGGTTTGCTTTTAGAAATAGCGTGTCATGAAACACACCACGTGTCCCATTCTGTGATCCTACAACCCTCATATTCTAAGATGTTTGACTAGCGTTTACATTCTTATACACTTCAAAAATTCAGCCTAAAAAACAAGGGAAAAAATGAATAAAATGAGGGAATGTTCTTTGAATAAGCCAAATTATCTGCCAACAGATAAGAACATTTGACTTGCCAAGATTACTTAAAACAAGTGAAATGCTCCAACATTAAAACTGCCTTGTAAGAAGAAATACCTTGTCAGTCAAAAAACAAGCATAGATTGCCTTAATTTGAGATATTTAATTTTACTTAGATTTATTTTTTTGCACAGTAGTTGGAGATTTATTTGTTCTGCAGAAATTGGCTCCAAGATAAATAGTTGTTCCTTTGAGAAGATGTGGGGGTTCAGTATATGTCGATCCACTCTGGTGCAATATTTATTCAGCCCAAACTGTTTTATTTAAATCACAAAATATAGATTTTTCACACTTTACATCAACGCCACTATACCCTTACAGAACTGGACTAGAAACATATGTTTTGCAATGAGGCTTTAACATATGTTACCACGATTTAAATAGATTGTACAGTTGTCGCAATTATCATCTTTTCATCCTTCTGCTCACACAACTTCTAAATTTGACACAAATCACAATGTTTTAATTCAGATTATTGTTGAGCTTACTTTGTTCGTCTTCCAGGTCAACAATAATAAACAAGTTACAGACCAGTTGCATGAAAAGATAATCACACTCACACTGCCACTGACCCACATCTAGTACTTCTCTTATAGATGTGCAGTGACACTCACACAGACACTCGCCACTCCATCACGATCAATCAACTTGTTTTCATCTTCTAAAATGATTTAGCCTTTTTTCACTTTACAACCAACCAAACAAAACAAGAAAACTCAGAATATTTAAAGCGATGTAACAGGAATAGACCACCTACACAGTAAACACTCATACATTACCCATTCATAGACTCATATTGATGGCTCATCAACACACACACACACACACACTGATGAACATAATCATCCTCAAATAAATGCAATAGAGCGATACGAATCCCAATAAAACATCAGCGTTTGGTGAAACACAAACATGCAGAAAGCATAAAGAAGAACACAGATGGTGGTGGGGTGAACTACGTCAGTCCATTGGAGCCAACAGGTGAACCACACACACACACACACACACACACACACACACACACGCCTGACTCACTCTGGGCTTTCATCCTCCTGCTGCCCACCATCCGGAGATGCTTCCGGAAGTTTCTGTGGGTAGAGAAGTCGAGGCAGAAGTAGAATAACAGAGGATGGAGGGAGGAACGTAAAGAAGAGAAGGAGGACGCAGGGAGGGAGGGAGGGAGGGAGGGAGGGAGGGAGGGAGGGGAAATAACGAAGCAAGAGAAGACAAATAGAAAAATTTAGTGTCAAGCTATTATTTCTACTAAAAGAGCTGAACAAAGAGATAATTATAGGTAAATAAACTTGTCTCCTTATGTGATGGAAGAAACTTCCCCCAGGAGCAGTGTGGGCGTAAAGTACCACAACGCACCTCCTCCTCCTCCTCCTTCTCCTAGAGCGGAATATTGAGGCGCAGGAGAGACAACAGGGAAACCCTTCTTGAGGAGTTTCTAGGGTTGCTCTGTCGTCTGTGTGTTCAAGAGAGGTTGAAGTTGGCCAAGACGTTCTTTGAACATATTTGACACGTAGAAAGCGATGACGATATATCGACCAATATCTCTTTTGTTATTCAATTATTTTTATTGCAACAAATGCATAACATACCGATTTTTAATCTGGGTTTAGTTGTCATGAGTTGTGACTACGGCGTGGACTTTATGTAATGAATACGGCCAAAAGATCCCGTAGACTGTGCTGCATGTTCAAAAAAAATCATCAAATGACATTCAGTTTCTGCAACTCCGACTTCCTGATCCCAGCATGATGTTCTATGCAAGAGCCCCAGATAAACATCCTTCAAATGCCACGTTGGGACTCTCTGTCTTTGTCAGATTAAACGCGGCTGTAAATAAGCAACAGCTTATATATATATAACGAGTGCGAACGGCACAAAAGCAATGCACACCCTGGTAGGTGCAGCGTCGTACCTCTGGATGACTTCGGCCGAATCCCGCTCCCTCTCTCGCTTTTGTATCAGCACAATTCCCCAGAAAGCCCTGCCGGGACGTGGCACAGTATTACAAGGGATGAGGGTAGGACCGTGCAGGGGGGGGGGGCTGAGTCCGGGGCTTTTAGCTGCAGTGTTTATTTGGCTGTTAAGGGGAGGCCGGGGTAGCTGGACAGCAGTTAGCTTTGAGTATAAAAACCAGGAAGTCAAATCACATCACCAGCTCAAATCTTATTCTCTATTCATCCTGGTTACAGATGTGCCAGTCAGCATGTGGTGTAATCCATTTTACAATAGAGACACTTATCCTGTGACCCTATTTGTCTTTTTAGTAGTTCCACTTCAGATATAATTATTTAATGATTCTTGATACCTTCCCAGAACCAGTCGTGGATACCTGTTGTACATTAGTATGTGCAGTGGGTGTCATTTAGCACCTGCAGGCCATTAGGCTAAAGTAGCAACGCCACTTGAAATAGTGCCCATTCTCCAATGCTCTGGCTTCTTGCTTCCTATTCATTTTGATGGATTATTTTGAATGTTGGAGATGTAATTCACAAGCAAGAGATCGACAACCAAATTGTAGAGGAAGCATGCGTTCGTTGAAGTCATTGTCTAACTTTTGAGGCCTTCTGGCCTGCAGAAAGCGACACCTCTTTATGTGTCAAAGTACAAATCTGGTGAGAAATGCCTCACTATCCATGTGTGATTATGTCTTCAAGAGACTTACTTATTGTTAAACCAGTAAAGATGTGACCCAGTAATCCCGTGGAGCTGATTAACATGCGTCCATAGCAGAGACAGAGAGAGATTCTCCAACCCTGCTAAACTTAATTGACTGACTGTGGAAAGTATTAAAATCATCATAATTGAAACTGTGGTAAGTATTAAAATCCCTAAAAGAACATTATGTTCTTTTAAAGGTTACATACAGATGGCGATATTCTTAATTAATCTTAATGTCAACCAATCCCATAAAAATGCCTAAACTAATTATACATTAGTCCAATGCTCAATATTTGTCTTAAGAAACCTGTCACACATATATATTCATTTTAACATTTAAAACTTTAAAACTATTTTAATATGAGCAACACCAAGCTTTTGTGCTAGGCATAAATTTGGACTCCAATATCCAGATGTAGTAATACACTACGGTATAGCTTCAATTAAGCGCTTATATATCAGTAGACCTTTGAAGGTACACGGCACTGAGGACAAATAATACTTGATTTTGGTCTTTTCATAGAGTTTGTTGACAATAACAAAAATATAGAATATCCCCTGCTTTATCATTGATCATCATTTATAATAATCCCTCACCATTTCCTGTAAACTAGCAGCCAGAGGTGAGCTAAGCTGGGTCTACATACAGAGAGCTTATCGACGCACATGAGCAGCTTGAGTTAGTCGGGTTTAGCTCGTGAGATGTGGTAGAGCAGGGGTTGCGCAATATGAAATGTCGAGATTTGTTCTGATTCAAGCAGGATACATTCCTCTTATCACCGTTAAGATGTATCTTAACCTATTCAAAGCTTTGCCTATACACTCAGGGTATATTTCACGGGTGTTTGCAATTTGCGCCCATCAAATGTCACACTGAACATAATATGGCTTTATGATTAACACATAGCTGAAAACTGAATGATAACTGACTTCATTTCAAACTTCAACCCATAGGAGAGTTTTAGCAGAAGGCACCGGGGATCACATGTTAGCGCTATAAATACTCATTATTAACAAATCTCTCCCGAGCCAAATCGCCACAGTCGATTCCACACACGCTGGAAGTCAGCCAGCACAGATTCGGTGTTAATTGGCGACGGCTGTCGAGTCGGATTAGAGGACTCCAACGTGACCGCCACGGGGATCTTAAATGACCAGAGCACCTATCGCTGTGTCCATCGGGGGGGGGGGGGGTCTGGGACGCGCTGACCAACCAGCTGGATGGAGGGGAGCTGACGGGGTTCAGGTCAGCCAAAGCTCAGATGGACATTTTCCCTTTTGGAGCTCGGTGGAACGATCTCAGCTGCATGGATCACGCCGGATGTTATCCCTGCTGTCGTATGACGGCCCAGGAACGCAATTTCCCCCCTTGGGCCTTTTTAAATATTAAAAAAAAACTTTAATTAAAATACATTGTTTGTATTTTTGCTGACTAGGCTTCTGACTGACAATCAATAACTGTCAGAATATGATTGATGATTCGTAAAAAATGTTTTTTTTGCCAAGCCAGAATCTCTCTCTCTCTCTCTCACACTCTCTCACACGCACACTCTCACTCACGCACACACAGACCTCGACTCTAACATTCATAGTTATTTACACTCACTCTCACTCACACACACACACACACACACACACACACACACACACACACACACACACACACACACACACACACGCACACACACACACACCTCGACTCTACCATTCATAGTTATTTATCGTACTGGTCAGTTTGTTTTCAGCTGAATCTCAATCACCCAACCAAAGGATAAAACAGTGAAATGGTTGTCATCAAAGTTCAGGAACAGCTGTTCAAGAGGTAAGCTAGCTCAGAAAAACATAGGAAGCAGGCAGGGAAGTATACTCACGATATCCTGTTGGAGAGTCCCATGAATAATTAGGAAGCAAGAAGAGAGTAGAAGGGGAAAAAACAACACACTTTAGGCACCAGTGACCAGTGAGTCCAAAGAGCAGAGAGAGGAGCAACTGGGAGAGACACACAGTGAGTCATAATTGACAACCATGAATAAACTCTAAACTTGTAGTGCTACATAATTAATAGTGGTCTGAATTAATTTATTGGGGCGCATAAATAACCATTTTTATATATTGAGTGAGTCCGCCTTTGTATTCTGAATATGTTCAAACAAATCTTGCAAAAGGATGCATTTAAAATGATTTTTTTTATTTTTTTAAAGACAGGCATTGCTGGAAGATGCAGGAGATTCTATGTTTTGCTGTGATGTGAGTCGAGATTCCTCTCACAGCTGGAGGTGATCCTTTGGACCAGGTTGCTAAGATATTTACACAGATGCTCACAGGCTTTAGCCCATGAACTTCAAACTGCAAACATGTTACATTACCATTTAAATATGTTTCTAAATGTTTTGTCCATGCTAGCAGCAGGCCTTTTGGGATACCACGCATCAATTATTTTACTTTATCACAACAAAAAAGAAGAATTGACAAAGTATTTAATATGATGGATTGTCCTCTTTGAAGCTGTACGATTCTGATAGCTGTTTTTATAGCTTACTGAAATGAAAATCAATGGCGACCTGGACGGGTGGAAATCAATCAAAAATCCTATAGCACACTTAAGAAAAATGGTTTGTGGTAATGTAAAGTTTGAAGTTAATGGTCTCAGATGTGCAAACACACCAGTACGGCCCGTTAACTCACACCCCAGCCTGGCGTGTCATCCACCACCGTGTGTGCATGCATGTGCGTTCGTGTACATGTACGTTGTGTATGTGTGAAGGTTGGACACTCACGCCTGCATGGTTGTTGTGGCAGTTTGAAAGCTGAACATATTTTCCTTAGGGAACCAGTTAGTGTCATCTGCAATTAGAGAGAACAAATTATCATTCCAGGGTTAAGTGGAAAAAAGAGAATAATCTATGTCATATTGGTAAACATTGTAATAAATGTATTAGAAATATGGAAGCACAAAACCAGCGACAGCACCAGCACTTCACATCCACCACTCCACAAATGGAGAGAGGGAGACACACAGAAGGAAACAGCAGAGGAGAGAGACGGGGAGACGAAGAGTCGGATATACAGACCACCATGTCACACCAACATCAAAGCCTCAGTCCCACCAGAGCTGAGAAGAAATAGATTTAACTCACTTTTAAGAGATGTTTCACTTTCATTCATCCAGACTTTTGTAAGTTGCAAACTAACTGCAACTTACAAAATGCTCACTAAATATTATTTAGTTTGTTTTCACTCAATTTGTCATTAAACTTCTACAAAGCCGAGATTTATTACTAGGAAACAAATATAAATTATATATATATATTAATAATATCTTAAAATTTGAATAATTCTTTAAGACATTTGTTTGCTTCAGGACTCAATAAAACCACAACATGATATATATATATATATATATATATATATATATATATATATATATATATATATATATATATATGTATATTAATAACGTCTTAAAATTAAAATATTTTTTTAAGACATTATATTTCATTTGTTTGCTTCATGAGACTCAATAAAACAACAACAAGCAACATGCCAATACATCCAGAAATTGATCCGGTTCATTGTGTTAAATATAAATTATATATATTGGACTCATAGGGAATCAAGTTTAAGTGGATCTTTCATTTTCAACAACAAGAAAAGTCATTCAGGCAAGTGATTGAAATGAGTCAAATGCTATTTCATCTCCGGTCCAATGCTGAACCCGCCAAAGGGTCTCCAGAACAAACCCTAACCCCCCCCCCCCCTCCCCCCCTCCCTCGTTTGGTATCCAGCGGCTCTCCCTCGCTCTGTGTCCTCCGCCCTCTCACCTCTCTCCAGCCCAGTCACCCGGTCCACACTCCACATCCGCTCTAGGCGCCGGTGCTGCTTGCCTGCCTCTCGGTTTGCGCTCTCCAGGTCCAGGGAGCCTTGGCTTCGCGAGGGGGCGCCGCCGCACGACTCGCAGGCCAGCCCGCTGCACTCGGCCTCCCCCTTTCCGCCCTCGCCCCAGCCGCGGATGTTGTGGGCGCTGACGGAGGTCTGCAGCGGGGGTTGAGACAGGTGATGGTGGTGGCCGTGGTGGTGTGTCCCGTGGTGGGAGTGGGATCCGGCGATGGATAACGACTGCTGCAGGTTGCCGCTGCCGCTTCCGCTCGCTCCTCCGCCGCCACCGGAGGGCGCGTTGACGCCCGGGGCGCCGTGGTGGTGGTGGTTCCCGTGGTGAGCGTCGTGATGGTTTCTGTGATGGTGGCTGGCGCCGCGACCGCTGCTGCTGCCGTGGTGGTGCTGAGTCGGGGACGACGAGGTGGAGGAAGGGGACGTGGAGGGCTGGATCAAGCCACCTCTGGATCCCAGCCCGCCGCTCCCCGACTTCTCCTTCAGGACGTCCAGTTCTAGGCTCTCCTTGCTGCCCCGGCCGCCGCTCATCAGCATACCGCGCTGGGTGGTGATGGTGTACACGCGAGCAGGCTGCAGGGTGCACTCCACGCACTTCTGCTGGTCTTCCTCCGCCGAGAAGCTGCGCTCGAGGGACAGTCGCGACGCTTTGGTGGAGATGGTGATAGAAGGGGGCGGAGGCTGGAGTAAGCCCAGTGGGGGTTTCAGCAGGCCGGCCTCCCGCTTGTCCTCACAGCCCTTGGTGGTGTTGGAACAGGGGCGGAGGTGGTTGTTGTTGTCGGGGCTAATCGTGTCACTTGGCGACTCCGGGTCGGGACCCACCAAGGTTTCACACAGAAGATGAGCTAGAATTATGGAAAAATAGGCAAATATGAGGGAAAAGATAGCAGAGAGAGAGAGGAAAAACTGAGGATGCCAACATATCATCATCTTTTCGTCGGTCACCAGCTACTGTAGTGATCGCAACCTGGCATTTTTTATAGCGGATGAGGTGAACCAGGTGGAGGAAGTACAAAAGACCACAAAGGAAAAGGCAGAGCAGGATAGAGGGATGGACAAATGGCAGGATGTCTGAGACGCTGACCTGATCCGTTTCGGTTTTCAGGGTGTGTGTGGGACAGGTACTCTCCAAATGCTCGCGCTGCTCTGTGGGGACACACGACACACATAAAGACATCATTCATGGGTGGACAGTAGGGGTGAGTTGAAAGGAGAGGAAATGGAAAGGGTAGAGAAGAGAGGAGGGCAAGATAATTGTAAATATTAATCTAATTGCCTTCTTTGTGGGCTTTTGCCTCCCACAGATTAAAGATGCAGCTGTTTTATCTCCACACTGCAGGCGGCCTCCGACTGAAAGAGAAACGGCGTGCGAGACGGTCGGAGGAGATACTGCAGAGTGAAGGATTGTAAAACGTTGTTTCTTCAGTACGACCCTTAGTTTTTGTCAGTGGGTGTCACTGCAGCTGCCGACCGTAAGTGAGTGTTTAACAGTTCAGCTCCATACCTTCCTTTTGTATTACATTCTCACTTTATACACTATTTATACACTATCTGTGCAATATTGTAATTTGTGTGCCTTATTCTTGTGCAGTACCATATTTTGTGACTTATTTGTAAACTGTGACTTATTTGTATTTATTTATTTCTTACCTTGTAATTTTGTTTAGTTTGGAGGACCCAGCAGTATAAGCTTTTCATTGTACAAATAACTTGTTATATGTGCACATGACATTAAAAATATCTTGAATCTTGAATCTTGATTAGTTGTTTTCATCCTGTCTCTAACTATCCTGTCATTCCAGATCCTTTCCTCACGTCCTTCTCACCTGCCTCTGATCACTCCCTCGTTAGTCCCTCATTCCCTTCACCTGGTCCTCACGTCCTTCTCACCTGCAGCCCATCCCCTCGTTAGTCCCTCATTCCCTTCACCTGGTCCTCACGCCCTTCTCACCTGTCTCTGATCCCCTCGTTAGTCCCTCATTACCTTCACCTGGTCCTCACGTCCTTCTCACCTGCAGCCCATCCCCTCGTTAGTCCCTCACTATTTAGCTCCCTCACTTCCACTTGTCCTCTGCCAGATTGTTTTGTGTTCTTCTTGAAGCCTTCCAGCGTTACCAAGTGTGTTTATCTTTTCCCGTCTGTTTTGTTCCTGCCAGAACTTTGAGAAAATTGAATTATTTTCCAGTCCTGTCTCCTAAGTCGTGCATTTGGGTCCACCCTAATACCCCTGTGACAGTGTGTGTGTCCTTCCTTCATACACGCATGATGTACGTGCGGATTAAAACTGTATTTTTGTGTCAAGGAGAATGCTAAACCACGTCAACGACTGAAGATTTTTTTTTGGAGATGAACATAGCTGATGTAGGCTTCATGACTACAATACTGCATCTGGGGCGTTGCTCTTTCTTTTACTCACAGAAATAAAGATAAACACGCAGCAGACCTCCGTTCAGCCACTTACAACTAAAACTCAATGTCATCGAGGGTTTCACCTTTTAATAGAATCATCCCGAGTCTCGCAATCGAATGACAGTGACCTCCTCGTGTTCCTGTGTGTGACAGGAGAGGGAAATGAGCGAAGAGACACTGGGCAGACGAAGAAAGACGAATCACTCTGAAGATATCCTTTCAATGTCAATCTGGAACCAAGAGGGAATGAGCATCGATAATCACCATAAGGAATAACGACATGACGATAATTAGGAATGAGCGGAGGGAGGAGAGGGAAGGAGAAAAGTGAGTAACTCTAATAGTGTATGCTATTCACAAGTTACTCCTGTTGCAAGGATGATGAGAGTCGTAATGTTTTCAGTCTACTTCTTAGAGCTTTTAACCTTTTATTTAACTAGTTTTACAGTTTAAATGACCTAACTTTAACTGAGAAAACACTCTCACTGAATCTATGACAAACTGTTTACTAAAAAGGTCACTGTCTTGACGAGCAGCTTTTCCACAAACTCAAAATACATCAAATAAAATGTGCAATTCCAAAAGATTCATATATACAAAATTAACTTTTCTTGTTACTACCTCATCAGTAGGTACATACTGAAAAACATTGTGCTTTACAGAAAATTAAGCAGCACTCAATTCAACCTGAGGTGTAACACTAATTCTGGAGGAATCCACTTTTTTCTTTCAGTAGGATGTTTAATTTAATCATCCTAACAACCCAATGTATCCTCCATGTCCGGATGGTTTGATCCAACCTGGCACACGCTGCTGAAAACATCGAGGGACGAGTCGGCAAAAAAAAAACACCCCGCTGCATAAAAAAGTCCCTTCAAAATAAAATCACAGGATGAAAAAAAATGAAATAAAAATTATTATTCACATTTTCATTTTCCCAGGCAAAGGTCCGTGACCCACTTAAAACGGGCCCACGACCCACTAGTCCAGAATCACTGCTCTAGCACATTCAGGGAAATGGCCTCTTTCCCGATGCAGATAAATTGGAGGTGACTGAGCAAAATAATCCCCTGAATACGGGAGAATCTGTGGGTAAACGCCAGCTTCCTGGGAGCTCTGTCAATTATTAAAGCCTGTCCAACACAGCAGGCACACACAGTAAGAGCAGGAGGGCATGAAGACAGACCTCCTCCACACACGGCTCCTTCCTTCTCTCTCACACTGAGTTTCTTGTTTAAACTGAGACAAATACAATGTTTACCTCTGCTACCTTTTAATAACCCCCATCATAAAGCTGCCACATTATTTATTGTTACTAACAAGGAAGTAGAAATTGTCGATGTCAACCATTTGGGGAAACTCTTGTTCTTCCCAGATATTCATCTTTTGTGAATACATATCAGTAATTGCAGAGCATAACGTACGTTTTGACACTTTCCCCGCCTTCATTATCACGATGTAGGTTGTAGTGGAGACTTTCTGTGAGTGCTCAGGGATAGTGGGACCTCCATCAGAAAGAACCAAAACACCAGATGTTCTTTATCACATCAAAGAAACTGGATGGGACACATAGCAGCTTCATACTGTAGAAACCAACCGCCAGGCTAACATTATTATGATGTAATACTATAACAGCAGCTTTTCTATGAATATGCACCATGTAAACACAATATAAACTGAATTAAAGATGTAAAAAACAGATTTGACAGAACAACACATCTTAGATTTACGAGCCTTGAGACGTCTGTGAATACAGCAGCCGGCTGTGTGAGTGAGTCAACCGTCAGACAATATATTCAAGAGCAAAAGAAAGGAAAGCAAGAGATGAGATGTTTGTTTCTGCGTATGCGTGCATGTGTACGTGCGTGTGTGTGCGTGTGTGTATGTGTGTGTGTGTGTGTGTGAATGCAGAAATGTAACAAGCAACCCGTCCAGTTGAGGACAGTTGTGATAAATGTAGTGTACGCTCGAAGCAGCAGGTGTTCCTCTCAGGCTCCGAGACGTGTTCATGTTGCCCTCCTGTTTTATAATTCAACAGGCCGGGCACTCTGATGAGAATCAGCAAACAATGGCGCAAGAGACTTGCATCATGCATTATACATGAGAGGAAACGGACTCGGAAACGAGCCGAGCAAAGCACCTCTCAATCCCTCCATTAAACAAACGCTCTCTGTGGCGTCTCATATCACTGTGTTGCACCTACTCCATATATGATGTGTAAGCGCCACACGTCAGGGACACAGGTGCATGAGGCAGCAGGGGAGATTAAACATTTAAAAAATGGCGCACATGGGGGGAAATGAAAGCGGAGAATTTAGAGACCGAGAAAAATAGGAAGAGCCTGACAGGCAGAAATGGAATTCGTCCTGCATGCTCTCAGACATGTGACAGGGGGTTTGGGGAGAGAAACGAGGGAGGGAGGGAGGGGAGGTTCTCAGGAGGAGAGACGGGATTACAGCCGCGAGGAAGACGAGTGCACGGAAAAATAGGGGCATATTAAATATGAAAAGGTGGAGTAAACTTGAGGAAGCTGAGGCAGACGGAGAGAGCAGTGAGGACAATGAGGAAGAAATAAATAAAACTGACAAGCGAGTCTATTTCCTTCCTCAGGACAACTGCATCTTTGAAAATCAACTCAACCGGTTATTTTAACCCCTTAAGTGGTTTCTAGAGGCCCATGGATACATATTTCATATCATATTGCAGTCAAACAGCCGTGAAGACGAAGGCACGGGTTCAAATTCAGGGTCCTGGATTCAGATCAAAGTGGGTATTTTGATGATGAGATATGCTGCTTGAGTGAACTCTTTAACCATAAAGGTACAGTAGACATGTTCTTCATAATCATATGAACATTAACTTGAAGAGACTAAAACAAGTGTCACGTTTTAGTGTTCCAAGTTTATGAGCTTATGGGAGACGGGAGTTGGCAACCAAAGAGGGATTCTCGACACACACACTCGGCCAAGTCTTGTACTTGTATTTTTTTTTACAACAGGGAGTTGACCACAGGTCTCTGTAAGGGCTTCATGTTACTTTGCATCGGCCATTATATTTTCTAAAGTGGTGCAAATAAACAACACTTTGTTAATGTTGGCTATGTATGCTTTGTTGTGAATGTTAGATATCCGGACCACACCACAGGTGAATGTAATGTTTTCAGCTGTCCCAATGTCCTTGACAACCAGGGCTTTTGGGAACAGTTCTCACCGACCCAACGGGTCCCTAACGTCAATGACTAAACACCTTGCTGACGGCCCCATCGGTCATGTGACAACACAGTGGTTTAGGCACACAAACAACTTAGTCAGGGTCGGGGGTGATCCTGGTTTGGAGTAAAATAACTACATAGTTCAGTTTGGAAAAACATCTACATTTGGGATTAAATAACTATCAAAGGTTGGGGGATCTTCGTCGTCAGTTACAACAATAAATACACGGTAAAGCTCGAGAAAAAGGGAAACAAACATCCCTCTCGTGTGAAATATTGATATTTCTTGTTTTATCATTGCTTTTATAGCTTTGTCACTTAAACGTTAACATTTGCCGCTTTTGGCACCCCGCTGACATGATGGATGCTCTTGTTGTTCTCGGGAGGACACACTACGACTACGTCGTGCAACAAGGATGCTAACGGTACAACGTCTTGAACAGAGCTCTCTTGGGGTAATTGTGATTTTGTTATACAAACTACTGTGGGTGCAACGTGCAATCCGAAGCTCCCACTGAGCGAGCAAATTATTCCGTATGAGTTTATTATTTCTCCTTGTCTCGGTCTACAATCCAGAACATACTTAACATTTACAAGCTGAAGGAGTCAGACACAATTACACACACTCCACAAAACCGCTTCACAGTTGGATGAAAGTCTCCCGCACAACAGGACGATACACCTGAGTCATCTAGACGGAACAATGTGCATCACTACGTACTTGGCAGATGGGAACATTATACCGTATATTATCTCCAGGCTCTCCAAGTGTGTGCTCACTAGTGCAGATGGTAAAATGTGACTCATTACTTATTAGTGTTATTTTCTACTCTTCTTTGACTATTTGTCTCAGGTCATCCTGTTTTTTAGGCTCCCTTTTTCGTGTTCATCATAATAATAATAATAAATTAATAATAAATTGCATTTATATTGGACTTTATATTTGAGCAATCTCAAAGTGCTACAGAGCAGAATAAAACAACAACAACAAAAACAACAACAACACATCTAACATACTTCTGTTTGTGAAGCCCACATGGGGCGCACCGTCGTTTACAAACAATCAGGGGACATTGTCTTCCGAGAGGACCCAAGTTAAAGTGAGTGCAATGTAAGGTGTGGAATAAAGGTAAAGTCAATGTAATTAAATGCTAAATATTGCCCAGTTTTAATAAGATAATCAGATTTGTCATTTGGAACGGAGAAATATGTATTAACCATTTAATATGAAAACCGGTTAGAATGCAGTGCTCTTTTGCTCCATCATTTAATTCCAACTGTAATTTAACTAATACATTATCTCCATGGCCACAAAGTTCATCTGATCAAGGAACTAACATACACATCTGGATTAAAAAACAGATTAGCACTTCAGTGGCTCTTAAATAGCTCTTATTATGGTACTTTTGTAGTTTGACTATGCTGAGGAAATGTTACTTTCTGTATTCTTGTTGTTCTTAGTTTGTACTCTAGGTTGAAATGCACTTATTGTAAGTCCCTTTGGATAAAAGCGTCTGCTAAAGGACATGTAATGTAATGTAATACAGGTACAGGTCATGTATTTGAATGCTGCTGCTACATGTATTATTGTATTATTATAATTCTCTCTTAAATATAGATATAATTTATTTATTTAAATCTTCTATTGACCCATATGTAATCTCATACCTTTTCCCTGTCAATACTCATTCCCTTTACAGCCGTGTCCATAGATCTTTGGAGGACAAGCGACAGGCCATCGCTCCCCTGGCTGAACTCCTGCTGGTCTGAATATCATCCCGGCCGATGTGTCCCCGGGGCGCCTCTCCTCTGTAAACAATGGGCTGCCCAGCAAAGAGATTCCTCACTCTTAATGCTTCTTGATCGAATTCTCCTCTCAGATGGTCTAATTGAATTGGGTTTCCGACACACACACACACACACACACACACACACACACACACATTAATACATGAGGTGATGAGACCCTGTTGAGAGGCTTGCTCCCTGTGTGTTTTGAGGGCCGAAGGGACTTGAGAACGTTAATTGCCCGTCTTGAAAGTGTGGTGCATTATGGGACATGTGGTAACTGAGAGCTGGTTTTAAACGTCAATATGTTAGCTGTACTGCATACAGCCTGCACACAGTTAACAAGAGATATTTTGTATAATATTCTCGTAAAGGTAAAAAAAGATGAAATATTGTGCATGGTACAGTTTGAGCTTCAAAGTTGATAAAAACAATCTTCACTCAGTTCAGTTCAATTCTGTTTATTTGTATAGACCATTTTCACAAATTACAAATTTGTCTCAGAGTGCTTTACAATCTGTACACATAGACATCCTTGCCCCAAAACCTCACATCGGACCAGGAAAAACTCCCAAATAACCCTTCAGGGGGAAAAAGGGAAGCAACCTTCAGGAGAGAACAGAGGAGGATCCCTCTCCAGGATGGACAGGTGTAATATGTTATGACAAAATACATTCAATGAATATGACAGAGTGTATGAGTAGTTCGTAGTCGGCATATTCCACGATGGAGACCTCCACGATCCATCAGGCAGATGGAGGCAGAGAGGAGGAGTGGGCGGAGTCCCAACAGGGCCATGGCATATTTGGTAGTAGGCATATTCCACGATCCAGACCTCGATGATCCATCAGGCAGATAGGATCTATGACGTCTCATAGGGTCGGATGACTCTATGAGACGTGAAGTCAAAAGGACTCCGGGGAGAAAAGATCCACTTTTTTTTTTTTTAAGCTTTCGACTATATCACAAGTTTTTCATTGACCGATTAAACAATTAAATCAATCAAAGAAAAAGTGCTCAGAATAGTGGAAGGTTTTGAAATCTTTTCAACCTGGGCTGAGATTATTTTGTCAAACAATAAATCAGAAGGAGAACGATTGTGCGCGACAGCAGACAGACAATCACGCCACACTGCTGGAGCGCTAATCATTCTTCAGACTGTAACCAAAACAATCTGCCTCGTACATATTTATTTATAGAAAAGCCTTCCATTGTCAGATTGAACAGAAGAGGGGATGTAAAAAAAACTGCTTGAATGTGGATGCTTCTAAACATCTGAAATACACAGTGTGAATATATAATTAAATGCATGAACAGAATGGAAATAAGAAAGTAAAATGAAGCAACATTTTAGCAAAGAATGACCAGATTCTTATAACTTCAGAGGAAACACTGCCTCCCTTTGTTGTGCTTGAGTGAATCTGAATAACTGTTGTTTCAGAGAACAATTACATCGCAGCCCTCGACCCTCGTGAACGAGTGACAGCAGGTCTGCAACAATGACGGTCGCACCTGTCGATTGGCCCTGAATAAACTAAGACTCGATGATTCATTTTCACCCAGTCGTAAAAAAACAGTCCTTTCATCTTCCATACCGTCTTTCACCCCCTCCCCCACCGCTCTGTGAACGCTGGTGCCCGACGCCCTTTACCCAAACCACAGCGCAGCCCTCCTCTCTGGCCGACATTAAGATCAAAGCGTTCACATGTTCACTCAATGTCGCAGAATCCTGGTGTGTAAATTGGAATTGATCTCATCCTTCCTCCTCTCAGTCGCTCACTATTTCTCATGAGCTGCATACATCACATACATCCACATACACGCATATGATGACAGGGACACAGACACCTGGGACCAGAAGCTTTAGTGTCTCTTTAGTGTTTCCTGTGAGTATTGTTTGTATGCATTCATTTCAATGTTGTCATCCACTCGTGAGGGACGTATGCTGACACGGCCTCATACCTAGATGACTAAGTGGATCATCTGTCAGAGCTTTACAACATTTCTCTTATGAGAGTTTTCTGATCTGACAAACCTATCGGTAGGAATGACTAATTCCCCAAATTGTACCGGCTGCATGGCTCAAGGGTTTATAATGTCTGATTACAATTAAATGTGCTACAGACATTAGTGTTCCCCCGAGGTTGAAGCTTACTGACTCTGGGGATCCACTGACCTCTGACATTCGCCACCAATTCAATTCAGTTTATTTTATGTAGCCCAATATAACAAATTGTGAATTTGTCTCAGAGGGCTTTACAATCTGTACACCTACGACATCCCTGTCTCAGGACCTCACATCGGAATAGAAAAACTCCCAAGAAATACAATCAATGAGTCTGACAGAGTGTATGAATGGTTCGTAGTAGGCATGGACCACGATCCACACCTCCATGATCCATCAGGCAGATGGAGGTAGAGAGGAGGAGTGGGCGGAGTCTCAGCAGGTCCATGGCATCAGACCCAGCCAGGTCCAATGGACCCTGTGAGACGTGAAGTCACAAGGACTCCAGAGAGGAAGCGGGGTAATAATGTGCAATGGAGAGATTAATATTCATCCGTAAGTAGAGAGAGAAGAGGAGAGAGGTGCTCAGTGTATCCTAAAACATCCCCATCAGCCTATAAGCCTGTAGCAGCATCTCTAGGGGCGGGACCAGGTGAACCTGACTCATCTTTAACTATAAGACTATCAAGAGGAAAGTCTTCAGTCTACTCTACATGAGGTGACTGTGTCTGCCTCCTGGACTGAAGGGGGAAGCTTGTTCCATAAAAGAGGAGCGTGATAACTGAAGGCTCTGACTCCCATCCTACGTTTTAAGACTCCAGGAATCACAAGTAGCCCCGCATTTAATGAGGCAGCTCCCTAGTGGGGCAATATGGTACTACAAGCTCCTTAAGATGTAATGGGGCATTACCTATCAAGGCTTTGTAGGTGAGGATAATCATTTTAAATTTGATTGTTGATTTTCCAGGGAGCCAGTGCAGCACCTGAGTGCACCTGTGTGCGCACCTGAGTCTATACTCAAACAGCAGTCATTGTATATTATAGTATGTTCTTTAATATGATTTGAGAGCTGAGGAGACATAGTCGAATATCCAGCTGCAGCTGCAGATAATACATTGATGAGTCAGAACTCGGCTATGAGCTTAAACATGTCATATGAATGGTAAATTACTCGTAATATAAAATGTACTTTGCTATCAAAGAATGCATTTAATATGTCCATTGATCTGCCACTGCAGACAAAACAATAGCACTTAAAACCTGCAGAGATTTAAAGATTCAGAGTCCAACCTGCCCTTCAGATGGAATGAAGAGGAGCGAGTAGATAGGTGAAATGGAGAGAGCAGTGTATGCACAGGCCTGACTTATAGATGTGTGAGGTGGAGAGATGCAGAGAAAACACATTTGAACGCTTCCTTTCACATCAATGAGGTTGTGTGCAGGTGAAGGGATGATAAATATTGGATGTGATTCAGCTGCATTTCCCATTTAAACAATAAGGCTCATGCTGCCATTAACTCTGAAGAAATGTAACTCTGAATTATGAGCGTGTGTGTGTGAGAGAGAGAGAGAGAGAGAGAGAGAGAGAGAGACAGACAGACGGACAGGGGGAGTATGAATAACCCCAAATGTGCATGAGTGTGTTTGTGTGTTAGTGTGCATATAGTAATAATACTGAATACTGTTTATCAGGAGTTTTAATGAAGACATGAGGAAGAAAAAACTCTTTCAGCTTTGAGGTTAACTCTCACTTTCTCTCTCTCCCTCCCTCCCTTACACACAAACACACACACACACACACACACACACACACACGCACACGCACACACGCACACACATACACACATTTACAGTAGACTACAGCAGGACACCCTCCGTAGTCACTTGGCATTGTGTGTGAGCATCACATTCTCATCTCAAGGTGGCCCATATGTTTTTTTAACGCACACGCACACGCACACACACGCACAAACACACGTACACACACATACTCCGGCACACTGCCAAGAAGGATCATATACGGGCTGTGCACTCTAAGGATGACACATTCACATTGGAGATAATGACGTAATAGCCCGTCAGCCCTCATCTGTGGACGTCAGACGACGTTACACAAGTCAAGGTCAATCATTGATCGATTATTTAAAATCCACTGCTGGAGCACATAGAGCCCACGTTCTGATCTCCACGGCGTGGACGCATGAACTCAGGTGCACGTGCTTTTCGGCAAACTGCAGCTTCACCCCATCCTCAGTCAGGCGTGATATATATAGATAGGGCAGCTATCACTTTACCTGCATTGTGCTAACAACAGCTGGATGCAGACTTGGCCATCACCAAAAGAAATCCATGCAGTGAACGTATGAGTCGTTAACGGCATTAACGGCGTGGACTCAACCAGTCAGAGTCCCACTGCTTTGTCCCCCCTTACTGGATGAATAATTTAACACGCCGCTTATCAGCACCGCCCTCTGTGACCGCTCCAATAACTGATCGTGATCGGTGATCAATGCAAACCAGCGAATCGATTGCGGCGATTGATTAATTAACGACTGGATCATGCGCGCGCCATGGCGGGGTGAAGGCGGCAGCCTGCTCGCCGCGCGCTGCGCTCGGGTCGATGCGGCCAGACAGTCGTTTAAATCCTTTATCATTTGAAAGATTATACATGTCACATATACATAACTAAATGACTGACTAGGTCCAAACCACCTGATATATTTCAGGTGGTACAGCCCACCAAAGTCAGACAATGTGAGTCGGCTGTGAGTCACAGCAGCCCTCGCTTTGCCTCTGCATGACTTTCATTACACAATGATGCTTCATCCACAACATGAGCACCCGCTCCTCCGACGCTGCATGGCTGAGCTCATTCAGTCCAAATAAAGCACAGACTCGTGGAGCAAAGGGATAACCTTCTCTAGTGACTTATGTTGCTCACCACAGGTGCTGTTCGGGGGAAATAGAGGTTCATGGAAGCACACATCTGCACAGATGCACAACCCGGGCCAGACGGGACGGTCGGCAGACGTGCCAAAGGCTCAAAGAGCCTCGCTGCGCATTACACATTTGGGACTAGCAGTACCCAGGAAAGCGCAATGCATCTGTCACACATGGCAACTTCGCTTGGGTCGCGCCTGAAGGCTGTCGACTCGAGTCCCCCACCCACCCCCACCCCCACCCCCACCGGCCCCCTGCTGCTGTTCAATGGGTAGAAAAGGCGGAGAGCGTCCGCGTGATACTCACCTAACTTTTGCCGCCACAGAGGATATCGCATCGTTTCTTAAATTCTTCCTTTTGGACACGGCAGCTCCCATGCTGACATGGACACGACGCCGACGGGGAAACGGTTCATTCCAAAGAGTCGGCGGACGGAGGGAATGCGCCAATGAAAACTGTATAAAACCTGCAAACAATGCTCACTGAAAATCCGGGAGCAGACAGCATGTCACGCACGCGTCTGCAGAGCCAAGGATGCACGAAAAGGAGATCTCTCTCTCTCTCTATCTCTCTATCTCCATCTCTCTCTCTCTCTCTCTCTCTCTCTCTCTCTCTCTCTCTTTCGTTCTCGCTCTCTCTCTCTGGATATGAGCACGTGGGTTAGCTGCACAACTGTCAGCGTGTGACTGAAAATACACGATCCTCTTTGCCTCTCTCATTGAGCTGAAAAATGCAATGGCAAGAAGGTTGGGTTGGTGATATCACCACCACCATCATCATCATCATCATCATCATCATCGTCAGGGGAAGGGGGTGGGGCCTGCAGGTACTCTGCAAGGGACACATGGTGCCATTCAAGCAAAGGAACCTCTGCCTTTCATCTCATCCAGTTTGGGATTATTATGCCTATCTTTTATGTAAACGGTCATTTTGGCAACCCCCCTCCCCCCACCCCCTCTCTCTCTCTCTCTCACACACAGTCGAAATGGTTCTCATCCACAGCCAAGGACAGAGGGTTTGAGGTTGAGACACTGCAGTGCTCTGTGAGCATTACTTCAAAAAGCATGATAACAATAGCTTTAGACTGTGATGTTTTTTTCTTTTTCTTAGGCAAACGTGATCAGTATTCCAAAGCGTGCCGGAGACACAGAGATCATAGCAGGTATCTCCTTGCATGTAGAGCAGAGGTGCAGTTGAAGCAGCACAGGCTTCATTCCTGTATCAGGGATCCACAACGCTCCCGTCGCATGCAGCACAGTACACTCTGCTTTCTTTTAAGAGGTCACAAGCCAGAAAAGGCAAAAAAGTACAACAATGGCTGCAAGTTAGCACATCTGATCATATAGATGCACATGGTTGCAGAGAGTCACGATTGATTAGCCTTTAAACATCCGATCAGTCAAGCTTTCAACCCACAGGTAATTTCACCAGCAGCCTGAATGTGCAGGACATCCAGGACGTATATCTTTTAAGATATACATTTAAATATGTATATGTGCTCCTCCTGCGAGCATACGCACTCACACATACAAGACAAAAGAACTGCAGATTAATAAATAAAGCAAAGCCCCGCTGGGCTGGTGCGTGCTGCTGGAGGCCATTAAGCAGTCAATAATTCGAGGCAGTTCTGACGAGACTGAGCTGTGTGTGGATGTACTGTAGATGAGCACGAGAGATGGAGGGATGAATGAATGAATGGAGAGTATGGGATGATGGAGCTCCTCACGCAAGCCCCAAAAAAGAAGAGAGGGATGATAGAAAGGAGGGATGAATGGATGCACGAATGGACAGCAGAAATCCAAAACAGGGAAGAAGAGAATTCAAAGGAATGACAACGAGAGAGAGAGAGAGAGAGAGAGAGAGAGAGACAAAAGGATGAATGAAAGAAGAGATTCATGCTTTCATTCTATAAAAGGACTGCAGTGATGTTTCTGCCATCACACAGTGGGATAGCACTGTGGTGTAAGCTGAAAAGGGATGAGGAAAGGAAGGATAATGTAGTGAGAACGGGATGACGAGAAAGACGTATGCGGCCATAAATCCACATCGGCCCAATATATTAGTGTCTCCTCTGACCCTGACAAAACCGATCGATATTTCAGTCTCTAACGGTTACAACTGCAGGGGGCACTCAATCTTTTTTCTCAAATACGGATTTTGTTTAGAAAGTCATTACGTATTAATGAACAATACAACCAAGTTGTCATTTTATATGTAAAGTGTAATTAAATATTACTAAGAAGCAATTGTCCCACTGATGAAGACAAAAAACACAGAGCTGCATTTGTCACTCACATATATTCAAATGCACATTCCTGATGGATTACTTTGGACATGAACAGCATATTTGTATTGTTTACCTTGTAATAATTTTAACGAAAGACGTGTTTGCCTTTTTGATAACTTTGGAAATTTGAAACCAACTTAAATACCATATATTGTTTTTTTCACATTATTTCTTCTTCTGAAATCATACAATTGTCCCACGAGTTAGCCCTGCCCTCTGTGGATGCCTGGTTAAAGTGAGCATGTTGGAATGCTTATGTTAGCATTTAGCACAAAACCACCCTGTGCAGTCTCATAGAGCAGCTAGAACATGTCTTGTTTTTGTTTTGCTGAATCATAGTGATCAAATCAAACCTGTACACAAACACATTTTGCTGTCACATACATTTAAATGAGACTTAATCGGTTTGTGAGACAATACGTGCAAAACAGCTCGTTTTTCTGGCATCTTCCTGCTGAAACAAACATTATAATACACGCATTACAAACACATTACATGTTATTCAGCTGACGCTTTTATCCAAAGTGACTTGCAATGAGTGCATTCAACCATTCAGTATAAACTTAAAACAACTAGAATCAAGAAAGTAACATGTATTTAAGAAAGCCAAACTACAAAAATGCCATTCAAGTGCCACTGTATAGTGCTAATCTTTTTATTCAAGGTATAGTTGGAAAAGATGTGTTTTTAGTTTCAGACTGAAGGCGTAGAGACTTTCTGCTGTCCTGATGTCGGTGGGGAGCTTGTTCTACCACTGAGGGGCCAGGACACCAAACAGTCTGGATTTTGTTGAGTGATAACCTCTTGGTAGATGCCAAGCGGAGTGAACATGATGGGGTGAGAGGTTTGACCATGTCCTGGATGTAGATGGGACTCGATCAATTCGCTGCACGGTTCGGACGTACCAATGTTTCGAAGTAGATGCGGGCAGCCACCGATAAAGTGAAGGGAGGAGGCGGAGTTGTGTGGGTGAGTTAAAGGAGGTTGAAGACCAGTCAAGCTGCTGCAGGCTGCAGAGGTCGGATGGCCCCAGCAGGTAGCGTGGACCAGAACCTGTGCCTCTTTCTGAGTAAGAAGATAAGAAGAGGACGTATTCTCCTGATGTTGTGCAATTAAATTAAATTCAATTCAGTTTATTTGTATAGCCCATTTTCACAAATTACAAATTAGTCTCGGAGTGCTTTATAATCTGTACACATAGACATCCCTGTCCCAAAACCTCACATTGGACCAGGAAATACTCTCAAACAACCCTTCACAGGGGGGAAAAAAAGGAAGAAACCTTCAGGAGAACAACAGAGGAGGATCCCTCTCCAGGATGGACTTCCACGATCCGTCAGGCAGATGGAGGTAGAGAGGAGCAGTGGGCGGAGTCTCAGCAGGGCCATGGCATAGTTAGTAGAAGGCATATTCCATGATCCAGACCTCGATGATCCATCAGGCAGATAGGATCTATGGCGTCTCATAGGGTCCAGAGTTAGTAATGTGAAATAGAGTAAAAGTGAAGTAGAGAGAAAGTGCAGCATCTACAGCAACAACAAACCGTAGTTTGGTTGAAAGCATTTTGCAATATCCAACAATGTAGGTCAGTCTATCTATTTCAATTAGTGGGGTGTCACTTGTATCATTAAGTCGCAGTGCTTTAGCCACGTAGCGCAGTCAGTCCACCCCTCTGGTCCGGAGTGATTTCAGAATGTATGGGATCGATTGCCGTGAAGGTTTGTACAGACATCCATGGTCTCCTGAAGATGATCCCCAATGACTTCAGTAATCCTCTGACTTATCTTCCAAAGATATCATAAGTTAAACAGTTGTGGGTTTGAGTGAGATATCTCGACTACTGTCAGATTTGGTAGGCTATAGATATTTAAGATCCTCAGGCGATGAATCCTCACGACTTTAACGATCCTTTGACTTGGCATCTGTCACGATTTCCCCACCTTTATAGTTAGATTCATCCTGCTTGCATGTTTAATTAACTCTCCTGTCATTCCAGATCCTGTCATCCTCACCTGATTGTCTTTCATTCCCTTCACCTGGTCCTCACGCCCTTCTCACCTGCCTCTGATCACTCCCTCGTTAGTCTCTCATTCCCTTCACCTGGTCCTCACGTCCTTCTCACCTGCCTCTGGTCACCTCGTTAGTCCCTCATTACCTTCACCTGGTCCTCACGCCCTTCTCACCTGCAGCCCATCCCCTCGTTAGTCCCTCACTATTTAGCTCCCTCACTTCCACCTGTCCTCTGCCAGATTGTCTCGTGTGTCACCGCCAAACTCTCCAGCGAATTCTCAAGTACCCGTTCTGATCTGCCTGTTACGACCCTTGTAGTGGCCATTCGTCGTACGAAATCAAACAAAACTATAAATCAAACCGCCACTGATGCACCGTGGGTTTCGGTGTTGACGCATGCAAAAAAATTATGTCCATTTCCGCCTGTTAGTATTCTGATCATTTATTTCTTAAACCAACAAAAATGTTGACATTTCCCCTCTGTGCTGTGGTAAGAAACCATTGGCCACCCTGGTGCATGCTGGTCCTGTGCCTTTCCACCTCTACATATAACCACAGGTGCCCAGTGTTACCCAATCAGTGAACCTACAACTAAATATATTAAACTAAACTACAATTATCATAAGAAACAACTAACATATCAAAATATCACCTAAATAAGCAATAAACAATAAATTTTACTTTACAATAAAACCTAAATACAAATGTAAAATTAAATAGCTCCAACAACCATGTTTAAACAGTGTTAACCTGACTTGAGATTTGTGCCTGCCCCTTTTCAGTCTTGTGGATTGTCACAACATTTAGTAGCTATAGATATACATGGCTCGGAGATGATGTATATTTTTTACTTCGGTCATCGCTAACATTTTCATCCATCATTGGTTGCTTAAAGTATCAACTAGTGATAGTACCAACAGCCTCAGCTTTACTTTGAGTTTCGTGCAAATTAGCACATGAGAGCCGTGCTAATAGGCTAATCTAGGATGATAAATATTACAGCTGCTACAGAGCAGCATGTTGGCATTGTCATTGTGTGCATGTTAGCTTGCCGAGTATAACGTTGAGCTCACAGCACCACTGTTCCTCACTGCAGCCTCACAGAGCTGCTAGCATGGCTGTAGACGCTTCGTCTCTTTTAGTAATAACAAGTAAGCTATCGGGGAGAGGAAAGGACAATCATGGACACGTTGACCCTGCTAGTAGACCTACTACATTACCCCTTCCATGGCTTTCATATATCAAGGAAAACAATCTAAAGCTTTCCTGGCCCTTTATGCAAATAGATTACTTGTGCAGCAATCTGTAGCCTACAGCATGTTTGTTAAACAAGTTTATCTAGTCCATAAAACCATCAGGGACTTTTGCAGTAAACCATATTCTCTTGAGGCAGGCTGTTTTGAAGATGAGGAAGAAGAAAAAGAGAGATTGGAAGAAAGCAAAGGGGAATACAGCTTGAGGGTTTAAAATATGGCACGAGTTTCACGAATATTAAAATGGACAGAAGAAAAGGTTGACATCTACATCCATATATTGTTAATTTACTAAGTATAACCGTTTCTTTTCAAAGAAGGGGCATCAAAAAGCCACCGCTTAGCTGATTGTAAGTGATGACCCTATTCACCTGACAGGGCAGAGAGGGTCTGGAGGAGATGGATGGCAGCAGTAAAGTGACAGAGAGCGAGGCACCGAAATGTGTGCTAGTGAGGAGAGATTGTCATGGGCAGATGATGGATAGTGCAATCCGTGGGCTGGGAGAGAGAAGGTGGGTTGAGTGTTTTTGTGTGTGCGTGTGTGTGTGTGTGTGTGTGTGTAGGTGTGTGTGTGTGGTTAACTGGCTCTATGGCTGCATGGCTATGTGTTTCAGATTACGTATGATCCCTCAATCTGAAGTCTATCAAAAAACCCAATGAGTAATCTGACTGAGACGCTGCATCAGAGGAGCAATGTGAACACATCCTCGTGTTGTTGTTCTAGCCTAAATATGTATTATTTCTACATGTCAATAAATAGTACTGAAAATACAATAGTGTAAAATACAAGATCTCAAATCCCCGTACCTTTGTTACTATCAATAAATATTTCCATAAACCACGGCGTGTCCCTCGAAGAAAGAATGTCAGGCCGTATCCTCATCTTATTTTGAACATCACTGCTCTGTGAAAACATTTTATAAAATCAATTGCACAGGTATCAAACATGAGAAGAAAACCTCTCCAATAACTAGTGAACCAATTTCAATTACTTAATTATATTTTTATGGATTTGTGATATACGCGGTGGAGTCAATGGAACAACCGCCTGTATCCACGATGGCGCTCATAGCATAAAACAATGTGCAAGTAAGCCCCTTCCTCCGAACCCCAGCTTTAAATCATGAGGGGTCTCAGCCATGTTTTCCTGTAGGTTCTCCAGGGGCCTTTTACAGCAAGTTCAACATAGCCAAGATATATTTTTGTTGTCTGGATTTTGTAATGGAAATTAACCTTTTTTAATCTCCTTTTGAGAAAAATATGTGATGTGAAATACTTGAAGCATTTATTTACCAAAACGTGGAATAATATAATTGAATCAACATAGCTCTTCACCGCAGATGGTTCGTAGGTCTGACCTAGAAATATAGTACGATATAGTTTTATACAACAACAAATATTACTGGAAATGTTTGCAAAAGAAATCGAAGACACGGTGCTGCCACAGATAACCAAATATGACAGACATGATGGGAGAATTTATATTTTTTCTAAGAAGTCATGGGGGAGTGTGTCTGTTTGATTTCTAATGAAACTGTTGCTGTAAAAAAAGATTATAATATACAATGACACTGCGATACCAAGCATCAGACCTCCACATCTTACACTGGTCCCGAGCAAGAAGAGCAAGTTAAGCAAATGGCAGATAAATACTCAAAGCCATGGAAAACCTTTATCCAACTGCAACATCCTAAAACAGTGCCTCGCTAAAGTCGCAGGGATAATGCATGAGGAAAATATGCAGAAAGATGCCCAGAAACTCCAAGACTTGTCAGCTGAGTATCAAGTGTCAGATACTGCTTGTTCTTTTGATTTGTACTCAGTTGTGTGCACCAAGGTGCAAGACAGAGGAGGTGAAGGTGTTAAAATGTACTGTATCATCCACCGAGAAACTCTCTGTGCCAAAACAGTCCAGCTTGGGGATGTGGACTATCTCCATCATCCTGAGGTAGAAAAAGGACCTCTTCATGAGTGAGTGACTCCCCTATGGTTGGCAGACCTGTTGATCTTGCTCATCATCTCAACATACTGAACAACTTTCCGCACACATGAAAGCATTGCGTGCGAAGCTCTGTCTCTTTGAGACTACGCAACTTCAATGTTGCACTCTTGCCCACGCTGTCTGAAATCAATATGCTTTTCCAGAGGTATATCGTTCTGCTAAAAAGGCAGATGGTTGCAGAAGTGGAAGAGTCGGACATTAGAACTGACAGAAATGCAGTGTGATGATTCGCTGACGATTCAGCCTCAGCCTCTCTCCAGATAAGGCTTCTCCCAGAGCTTGGAAAAGGCCAAGATTCCTCTTATCATGCAAAACAAATGATGAGTCTGTTCGGCTCAACACAGATATGTGAGCAAATATTTACTGTTCACTCTGAACAAAAGCTGACTGAGAACCAAAAGGACCGACAGCGATGTCGTCCGCATCTCAATCCCCAAACTGACTCCTGACTGCCAGCATCCTTCAGTCCAAAGCGCAGGGTCACATTTTTCTTTAAACATATTCAAATATATATATATAAAAGCATCATTTATCTGATTTGATTCATTTTGTTAACATTAATGGAGGTGAAGCGATATAGCTCACTTCTAGTGGCCAGACTTTTGTATATTTTAAGTATGTGGCCCTCAGTGACACCTCTAAATGTTACAGTGCACACACTGCTTATTTATTAATAAGCAACTCAACTCAACCCAAATAGTCTCCCGCCACACTTTTACAAAAACGCAAGGCGACACAATCGCTTAGTGCAGCCTCCACCTTTCTCTCTGTGTGGAGTTTGAGGTCAGTGGAAGTTCTTCTGCACTATTTGCAGCAGCTCGTCTTCATCGCTGTTTGATGAGCCGTGGTGAAACACGGAGATGAAGAGCGGCTGTCTCCCACCGATGGCGTAGGAGATCTAAAGCGGCTTAACCAAAAAAGAATATAATTCAGTCGTTATTCATCCACTATCAGAAGATCTTCTGACTTTGAAATTATTAAGGAAGCATCACACACTAAAGAATAACCGGACTCTGCCACGAAGTTCAAGGTGAGACGCACCCAATTATCTACATCCGTCAAAAGCTGAACACAAGGGAACAAGGATAGCGCCTTCGTTATTACCTCGAGGGACGCCACTTCACTGGTGACCGGCCAAGCTCCCCTGGTGTGGATTGCCAATACGACATTCACCAATGCAAAGTTAGGGAGATGGTTTAATCTCGTTGCAAGAGTTTAAGTTCTCTGTCGTCCACAGATCGGGCGCCAAGCCTGGACGAGACTCTGCGAGGGTGGGGCGTTGTGCCTGATCTCGGAAAGCCTACGTTACGGAGATCTACAACAGACCAGTAGGGACGTTAGCCAGGTACCAGGACTCGGACGACCACATGAGGTTGCCCAAAGGTCAGGGAATGGTTCGGCTGACACGCAGAGTCGAATGGCCTCAGAAATGCCAGTGGGTCTGCCGAGTTGGAGCCAGGCGAAATTGCCAGGAATCAAAAGTTCATCAATCTGTTCACCTCTTTATTGTTGATTTCTTCTGGTTTGGGGCAGGCACCCTTGAGGTACCATATTGCAGGTATGTCCCAATGTCCTCTTCTTCCAACCCCAGTGTCTCTTGCATACTGGCATCTGGGTACAGAAATTAGTTTATACAAATATTGAATCCATGTGAGAAGCTTTTGATGATGAGGAAGAGGTTTCGAAATGTGAGGACAGTGACTTTGAAGAAGAGGATGAGATTGAGCAGCAGCTAGTTCCAAAGTAAAGAGAAGACCCAGGACCAGCCTGTCAGCAGCCAGACCCCGGACCAGAACACGCTTGGCATCAGCCAGCAAGTGAAGAAATATGAATGTAAAATTGTGAAATTGAATGGTCTTCTTGCATAAAGATATGGGCTGCCTGTGAAGCCACTTCCTCATATGCTTGAAATGTACAAGTCTGAAATGGAAGACTGCTGGAGGAGCCACTCAGAAGAATCAAGGAATGAGAGTTGTCCTGGCTTTGACTCAGGGACTAAGTGGACACAAAATCACATGCAACCATTTATTTTGACCTGTAAAGGCTGGGACAGGAGCTGCTCTAGAGGAAGCTGAGGGAACAATACAAAAAAACAACCTGTCTGAGCTCCCACCATGCTGACTGCACAGAACAGGCCGGCCGGTTCTTCCATATTTTTGTATCCTATGTGCCAAAGAAAGGCAATTATGTGGTACTCATGAGTACACTACGCAGGGGTGGGTGAATCTGTGGTGAAGAGCAGCACTCATATCTTAATTATAGGAGATTTTCTTGTTTATTACATCTTATAAAGAAAGCAGCGCATTAAATTACAAAAAAGTGATCTCACAAAGGTAAATGTGTATATATAATATCCCTGGGAGTGTGGGAAACGTTTTTTTTCGATTACTTGTATGTCCTAACGTGCGTAGAAATTGTCAATAAAGCTACTTTGACTTTGACTTTGACTAAAGGGCAAACATTAACCATATATGATGTTCATGTTGCCTGTGATTGGGATGGAGTTAACATCTGTTGAGTATTTTTTTATTGTGTTCAATTAAAAAAAAAAAAAATGCATCAGATCCACCTGGCCACAAATACCAGCTTAATGAAAAAAATACAAGGAAAAATATTGACTTAAACTACGAGGCAAAAAAAGAACAAATAAGTACATTTGTGTGTGCTGCATCTGTGTCTGCCACCTTCAAAAGTATTGCCTCCAGCCTGCTAAGTGATACTTTACATTAGGACCAGTGCACTGGTTCACGTTCAAAACACTCTTTATATCTGTAATAACTTCAGGTTAGAGCCTGAAATGTGTTGTTAAAATGATGCAAAGTCAAGTGATCCTTGAAAAAAAAATCCTTATGGATAGACTAGACAGTGTGTGTGTAGGTGTGAGGGTAACAACAATCGGGGGCTGAGAGGACTCGGGTCTCAGTTTAAATGAACTACCAGAACACATCATATATCAAAAACATATTATGTCCCATTACTGCAGCTTCTAAGAAACACTTAGATCTATCCACAAAGGGAGAAAACGTTATTTAAATCTGTTAAGAGTGGCTTTGGTTTTCACTCAGCAGTTTGCCAAAGCCAAACAATGTTTTTGTCAGGACTCGTCCTTGTAAATACTAAAATACAGCGATGGCTGTTCTTGATCGAACTCTGATATATTGCTCCTCCATTAAATAAGGATTGAAAAGTCCAAACCACAAATCCTTTTTGGTGCAGTAATTCTGTTTTCGCTGTTCCTCCACTTTTTCTTCAGAGCCAACTGAGCTCGTGGCAAATAAACCAAAGAACAAGGTCAGCCAAGAGACATTCATTCCCTTTTGCATAGATGGACTAGTCACCACATCAATCTCACCCTAAATACAATTAAAACGGCACTCACGTTCACTGCAGCTGATAAACGAACCGCGAGCACTTCTATACAGGCCGGATGTGCATGGAATGAGCTGCCCTACAAGCAGCTCCCCGCCAAGGCCGTGACACGCACCCGGATCTGTACTTTATGTCAGCGCCCCAGACTGGTCCGCTCAGTGGAGCAGTAGGCTGCCAGCAGCCGCTTAAATGAGCTGTTGGTCTGTCTAAATAAGTTACTATAGGAATTAAGGTAATGTGGCCGTTGACAAATTGCTCAATTTAAAATGACAATGACATGTTAACATTGTTTTAAGATGTTCATTTATTAGTCCCACAGTGGGGACATTTCAGGATCACAGCAGTGAATGTACATTAGAGCCGTAATAAGAATAAAATATAAAATTAAAATAAAAACACAAAACACAAAAACTAAATACTAAATACTAATACTACTACTAAAATACAAAATAATAATACTACTACTAAAATACTAATACAAAATACCAGTACTAAGTTACTAAATACTAAAATACAATACTAAATACTAATACTAAATTACTAAATACTAAAATACAATACTAAATACTAAATATAGTTTATTTATTATTATTATTTATTTATAGTCACTATCAGACAGAGGTTGTATGGCGTTAATTTAGATAGGAATTGTTTGGTATGGGACACTAAACTAACAAAAGCCTTACAATAATAGCCAGACCGTATCCTGTGATTCATCTTTTCTGACAGTTTTTTTGGCCGTTGTCAGTTTTTTTCAAATAGCTTGTTGACTGATTTTTAAATTGCCAATTGCGGTATCAAATAATTTGGCCTCTTTTGAGCTCCATCCCTATCGTTGTTCCTTTGAAAACTCCATACTTATATGAAAGCATTGATTGATGCTCTTCTTTTATAGCTTACAAAATCTGTTTTGTTTCCTTCATAGTAGATCCCCATTTCACCTGCACAGCCCTATGACACATCTGTTCTCTGAAAAGGAAAAGCCGAAGAAAGCGGAGTGGAGAAGACATTTGCAAACTGTTTAACGGCGGGGCGGGGGTGTTAAGGACCCAGATGCAGAACGACAGGATCCGTGAATCATTTCAACACGCTTTAATCCAGGTAGACTTTACACAACACAAACAGTCAAGGATCTGCTTACGGCAGGAGGCAGAGGGAACAGAGGGAGAGGAGGCAGTTCTCGTGGCCGGGAAAAAAGGATATGGCGGTGACAAGGCGGGGAGCTCTAATGAGGAGGGTTGGCAACGGGAGAGTCCAGTACGTAATTGCTGGACGATCTGCAGAGATGGATCTGGCAGAGAGACCCTGTTTGCACGATGGGAAAACGCATATATTTTCATGCGTTTTGGCCGTTCATTTACACAAAAACTTGGGTTTTATCACGGAAAACGATCAATTCTAAAAACTACGGCCAAAGTGGAGATTTCTGAAAACTCTTTGTGTTTGCGTGTGAACTAGGTCAAACTGATTTTACTTATTTTATAACTTTTTATTTTGCATTATCCCCAAACAGATTATTCCTTGATAATGAAGAAAAAAATAAAATAACTAAATATAAATATATATATATATATATATATATATATATAAATATTTACAAATACACATACATACACACATACACCCATACCCATATATACATACATACATACATATACATATATACATACATATACACATACATACATACATACACCCATACCCATATATACATACATACATACATACATATACACATACATACATACATACATACATACATACACCCATACCCATATATACATACATACATACATACATATACACATACATACATACATACATACATACATACATACATACACATACACACACATGCAAACCGAGTTTTAGGTTGTCAAACGTCACAGTGTGCGACTAAAGATGCTTCACGTCACGTGAGCGTCCTATGGGACGTATGCGGACGGCGTATTCATGCGGGTTCATATAAACAGAAACTTTTTTGAAAACGACCTTGTGTGTACAAAGTTATTTTTGAAAACAGAGGGGCAGAAATATTTGTTTCTGTAAATACCCGGCTATGTGTAACTGTGGCCTGAGTGTGAGTGAAGCCGGGCCTTGTGCTTATCTACTAGAAGGAGAGGTAGGAGCAGCAGAGTGGACAGGTGAGAGTAATAGAGCTGACGAGGTGGGTGTGACTACCAGGTGCACTGAATTAGCTGATTAGGGGAGGGCAGCAGATTGGGCAGGTGAGAGTGATTGTGCTGACGAGGTAATACAGTAGGGTGGGCAGGTGAATGTAATAACTGAACTGGGACACTGAGTCAGAATTACAGTTTGAGGATTATATGTAATCTCCTAATGGAGTGCAGGTCTGGTGCAGGTATCTTCACGTGGAAACGTCCGACTTACTGGAAACCTTTCTAGCAATGCTGTGACATCATTAAGTAAGTGATTGAAATGTTCTCAGAACTCTAAGGATTTTTTTTACCAAAGTTACATAAATAAGGTTGTAAAAATCCTGTGGAAGTAAAAAGTCTGCATTGCTGTCCATGGTGCTGAAAGCAGACACTCTCCAGAACTGGAAGGAGAACCACTCAAATGACTCCTGTGAATACTAATGTTAACAATGACCTAGAAAAAACATTTGGCAGAGTCTTGGCAAAAGATGTCTGGAAAGAAAGGAGAGAAGAGATACTTAAAAATAGAGGACAGTAAGTGGGCAGATGGGAAACACAAACTTAATAGCAGGGGTAAAGAGAGCCCGAGGGAAAAGAAACTGACTCATAAAGTAAAATGTTAGACAAAGAGGGAGAGAGAGGCCGTTTCTCAATTCAAAGTACACGACTGCAGACTTGTGTTCTTTTGGAGTCTGGTCTTGGGAGTCCAGACTCCGGAGGACGGGAGGACGGGACAACGGGAGGACGGTCTTTCTGCGATTGGAACAGCTGACTTGATGACGTCACCACATCAGCTGTTCTTGCTCCTGACTTTACTCTAATTATTCACTGTAAATATTTTTTTACAGTCAAATAAACAAAACATCATAAAATGACATTCCGTGACTCAACAACAATAGTATTTATAAAAAGTAAACTTTCAGTAGTTTATTTTCTCCTCTGCTAATGTTTCCGGTTGCTGGTGAAATGCATTGTGGGATATATGCTGGCCAGAGTACGCACAAGTCTCCTGTGATGCATCCTCCGGAAAGTGGGAGGATCAAGTCACATCCGGGCATTTTGACCGAACTTTGAATGTGAACATGTACCCGGGCTGAGACTGATGACGTGTCACGAGTCACCGAGGACACAAGTAGAGGAAAGGACACAAGCAGAGGAAAGGACGCACAAGTACGCTGATTGAGAAACGGCCTAACTCTCCCCTGCAAAAGGGGTGTCGGTGTCCGCCTGTGTTTTGAAGAGTGAACCTGTACCTCCTCCTCCTCCCCCCTGGAGACTTAGGGCAGCCCTCATTATTTACCACCAGGAGAGCTTCATCAGAGGGTGGTTCCTCCCGTGAGTCATCCGCCATCGCTCCACGTCTGTTCTCTTCCCTGCTGGACAAAGGTGTCCGGATGGTAATTGTCAACGGGGATCCCCACGGCCCCGTAATCCACCCGCGTACCTTTTGACATTCAGACAGCAGCGTTATAAATAAGCCATCGGAACCTGCAGATGATGTGGAAGATTAATTTGTTTGCTTGACGTTGGAATGTCACTACGCAGGAAATGGCAAGGCTTAAATATCACTGCGCCCGCTCCCCATCACATCCATCATGGCGCTCATCCATCTTTCTGGTGTTTGTCTGGTCAGTCCTCATCCTCTGCTCCACTGGCCTGCTCACCTGACACCTGGAATAATGTAGTCCTCATCAAATACATGTTTCAAATGAATCTGAGACCAGTCGGAATAAGCATTTTTGCACCAATCGTCTCAGGAATAATACGTTCATTATTATTTTTCATTAGTTTTTGGAGAAAGTTTACATGTCATTTACTCAAACCTTGATATTGGCTGCACAAATACAAACGCTTCAGCGGCACCGTAAGTACTAGATACTCTGGGTGTTGACACAGCTGACGGGGAGAGCTGCCTGTAGAGCAAAGGATTGTCTCATCACTGTCATCCGTACACGGCTCCACAAAGGAAGCTCCTTTTCAAACAGTGAAGCAGAGAAGAGCCCCTTCAGCGAAAAGGTCACACAGTCACCTCCTCTTCCTCACACATCGCACTGTGCATATATTTACACATGAAACTACACTTCACATTACTTTAATCTGGAATAATGGGCGTGTTGGATCAATACATACAAAATGCAAGGCGTGGCAAACTGATACGTGTATTGTTAAGTTGCTAAACAGGAGGAAAGAAATAGCCATATCATAAAAATGACATATAAGTATAATCACTATTATACTACTAGCATCTTAATTTGGGTCTGCTGAACATTAATGTGAAAATATAGTCTGCAAATAGTCAGCGTCCCATTTTATATATTTCAGAACGAGAGGATATAACACAATTGCTTCTGTAAGTGGTTCAGAAATGTAATGTGACAGAATACTATCGGCTCTTATTGTCGCTCCCTGCTGGCTTTATCTGCAGCGCAGCATGCGCCAAATCATTCTATAGACAATATTAAAGAAACCCATTCAGAACACTGAATGATGCAGAAACCGCTAAATGAATGAGATAACCGTTATACAGAAGTACCTCATTAAAACACGGGGAGCTGGAGTGTGTGTGTGTGCGTGTGCGTGTGCGTGTGCGTGTGCGTGTGTGTGTGCGTGTGTGTGTGTGTGGCCAACATGGTGCAGTTTAAACATTTGCTGGCGTTTTAAATTTAGCGTCATAGCGGCAGACAAATACGTTTGTGTCTCATGTGTTTATAATATGTTAAATACTAATACTGAATACTGAAATGTATCCAACAAAAAAATAGAAATGTAGAATATCACTGCTCACAGTATGAAGCTGATTGAAATATATATTGTATATGTTGGGTGAGTGAAGTTGCTACATGCTCCATGTGTCTCATAGACCCATTACAATCAGGCCCTGATTAAATAACTGTGACAAAATATTACAGATAATAAAAAAAAATGTATATCAAATAAAATTCCCAATCTGTGAGATTGAAATGTTAACTTCATCAACATCTCATATTGTATGACCTCAAATTCATATCTACAGCTGTACTAATGCACTAACTCACCGTTTCCCGTTTTCCTCTCATGTACGAAGCATGTACTATATTTGATAGTTTCAATTTTACTTTAGAAGTGTTAGAAGTCTTTTAATCAAAACAGTAAATAAGTCAACATGCTGTCTCCAAATATTTGTTCTTAAAATGAACAAATCAACACTTTGATTCAGCGGCTCTACGTGATATGAACCAGCCGGCGATAAAACAATAAACATCTCGTCAAATGAAATGGAAAAAGAATGAACATGCCATGTATATCTGTCCACTGCTGTGTAAGCCGGTGGATTTACGACGTTGTTGTTAAGGGTTATATAACTCTAACAGGGCAGTCCTCCAAACTCATTACTGGGCCTGAATCACCTCCGAGACTAATGCCATTTCTCTCTCTCTCTATCTCTTTCCCTCTCTTTTTCTCTCTCTCTCTGTGTGTGAGAAAGGAAGAGGGAAGGCCTTCTCCGTACGTGACACCCATGTCTATCCCCACCTTGTCTCACCTTGGTACTGCAGCACACCTCCTTCCTCCATCGCTACTCGTCTCCACCCTCTTCCCTCCATACTAAATCGCTCGTAACATCGACTCCCAGGTGACATATTTCCACTATGGGGCTTAATGGATTCCCGCGCTCTCTGGTAGGCTGTAGAGCAGTGGTTTGATTCTCTGAGAGGTGAAGGAGAGACTGGTTAAAGAGCTGATGTGTAGAGGGAGAAGAGACGGGGAAATGGAAGAGACGAGAAGGAAGAGGGAACCTGTGCACAGGTCGATGTTTCATCCGCACAGCAGATCACATTATGCCTTGTTGCCATTTCTTAAAGCGTAACTTTGAAATAAGGCTTTCACTAATTCATATGTTCATGATTAGTGTGTCAAATTGTCTTGAAATTGAAAGTGAGACGCCGAAAACCACCGCCTTAGTGAGGAAACACGTTCTGGGGATATCAACCTGTAAAACATGAACAATGGAGGCTGTGAGAAGGAATGCGAATGTGTTTCTCTTATTAAAATGATTACTTGTTTGGCAGCTAAATCTAAAATCTGTGTTCTTGTGTGCACGGACAGGAATTTTCTTTTAAAAAGGTCGCTGGTGAATGGCATCACCTCAAACCAAAGTCTTTACATCTTCCGCCGGAAACTGAAAACGCACCTTTTCCGACTATATATGGATTAAAACACAGATTTGCACTTTAGTAGCACTTGAATGGCTCTTATTATGGTACTTTTGTAGTTTGACTATGTTGAGGAAATGTTACTTTCTGTATTCTTGTTGTTCTTAGTTTGTACTCTAGGTTGAAATGCACTTATTGTAAGTCGCTTTGGATAAAAGCGTCTGCTAAATGACATGTAATAATGGGGGTGAAGGGTACTCACAACCTCGGTAAACTGTGAAGAAGGGAATCGGTCCACCTCGGCCAAACTGGGATTATGCGGTTCTGGCTGTGTGGTTGCATTATATAAAACTGCAAAACAATCTTAGACAACGTAAAAAGGCTTATTATTTTGTCAATATTTATGACTACAACAGCATGAATGTTTTATTTGCAGATCCAGCGAAACTATTGTAGTTCCTGCAGCGTCAGCAGGTATTGGACTGTGAACTAATTTGAGTGGTTCCTTGGAAATACGTCCACTAGGTAAATGAGAGTCTGGCCCAGAGTGAACGGGGCTGCAGATGAATGGGAGGCTGAGGCCGGGGCTGGCCGTCCTCCCAGAGGCTGACGGATGAATTAGGAGGCCCGGTCGACTCTGTTTACTCAGAGAAATGTACCTGTGCTCGATTCGCTCTTCTCGTGTTTATGTGAAAGAGGAAACACGCTGAGGATGTCAAATCCAAGCTCTGTGATTAGCTGATAAAGGATTTCCTTCTCACACTCCCAACGCGCTGCTCTTTAATTCTGAGGGAGACGATGGCGATGGATGGAGCTGGATGTGAACGTGTGTTTCTGTGGCGGGCTGCAGCTCTCCTCCTGCACAGCAGCCACGACCGGAGGCCGATACGGACGGATGGACACACGGAACAGCTGACCGCCAGGATGCTGACGGCACACACACAGACTGTGGCGTATGAAGTGTTATACGGATGGAACACAAGATAAGACCCACAGAAAAACACATATAACATGAATGTACTTGACCCTGTATGAATCACTTCTTGCCGCCTTCAACTGGAAACATTCGTAGAGTTGTAGCTTTATCGGTCAATTCCAGAAGAGCTTTTAACTCAACTGATGGAAAGTGTTTATAAAAAACAAGGCTTAACCCTCCTGTTACCTTCAAATTTACTAACATCTATTACCCCTGGGGTAAATTTGACCCCAGCAATTAAAACTCTTTCATCTCTCTCCTCCCTCTCCTCCCTCTCCTCTCTCTTCCCTCTCCTCCATCTTCTCCCTCTCCTCACTACCTCTTCTTTCTCCTCCCTCTCCTCCCTCTTCTCCATCTCCTCCCTCTCCTCCAGGTCGGTGGCGCTTGCTCCGGCAGGTCTGACCGTCTCAAAGTCTGCTTCCCATAATCCGATCCCTCGCTTCCCTTTCAGACGCTAATGAATGGATTCTGTCAAAGGCCATTAGTGATAAACATGAAAACTAATTAAAAAGAAATAAATAATGGAGCAGAATTGATGGGAGCTACCGGCCGCAGCATGTGCACACACAAACATCTTTATTTATATTTTGGACAATAAAATAAAAAAACATTTGGAAATGGCCAAAGTATTGTTACGGCAGTGTAGATATCGAGCTGTTCCACAAGAGATCCCCCATGTTTACGATCAAATGAACTCGTCACCTCCTGTCCAGGATTGTAAGCTATGAATGAGTTCAGCGGGGGGGGGGGGGGAATAAAGGTGATCAGAGTGAATACATACATGTAAGCGGGCTGCTGCTGACAGCCCATCGAGTCCCGGGTCACGTGACGGGCGAGAGGCGGGAGGCGAGAGGCGAGAGATAAACGAGCGTCTCCAGGAGGCTGAGTGGGTGAGCTGTGGGAGACCCGAGTACTGACAGACTCCCTTAGACCTACACACACACACACACACACACACACACACACACACACACACACACACACACACACACACACACACACACAAGGCCCATGTTTCTGAGGGTTTCTCCTCAAAGAGTAGCCCGCCAGGTGGTTGAGACACTCGACATCGATCTAGATTGGACACTAAATGTTTCTCAGACTGGAAATCCGGCATTTCTTTGCCTTCAATAAAAGCTTGGAGAGAATCCAACTTCCCGTGGCTCAAAAGAAGTGAGCTAAAGGAACTAAAAATGTACTGTAAAAAAAAAAGCATACGAATAAAAAAATGACGATGGATTTCTGAGAACCTCTGCATGTCAACCTCTCCAGCTGTTTGCCGCTACACTAAAAGTGTAGAATTTATATAAAAACAACTTCAAATATACGTCCGACCGAACCTAAAGGAGCAGAAACTCCATGACTCATATCCTTGTGGTCTGCTCTCCATAAGCTCCATCAACTCTGTGGGAGGATGTATAAAAACCTGTGAGCCTGTTTCTATCTTAGGAACAATCTAACAGATGCAAACGGCGGCGATGCACTCGGGCGGCGAGGCGCTCTCACCTCGTGTTTTCCCGATCTTCAGCGTTCACAGGATATTATTAGCCTGGAAGAGGCAGCAGCTCTACCCAAATATTATGCTGCATCATCAGCAGCAGCTGTGACTCCATCTTTGTTTTCGTCCTGACCTCCGATGTCTGTGAGCGAGTCACACGGAGCTCTCCCACACAGATCTGCAGCATATTGTTCCTGGGTTTCCTCAGACTCGTACCCACACACACATATGCTGTCAGTCACGCTTTTATCTGAGCTGGCAACGTACTCAAATGTGCTTTTTTCCCTTCCTTTCTGTTGTACGTCTGTTATCAGGGCTCTTATGATAAGAAGTGGTCCATCCATCCTGCTAATTACACTTCAATAGATAGTTTATTGTTCTTTTCTTGTGTTTATAGGGCTTGTTTCACCTGTTTTTGGATAGCGCTGGTCGAGGTTGTTCCTGACACTATGGATGAATAAATATTTGTGTGTGAAAATGTGGGCTGCATATTATCTAGTACTTAATTGTTGACAGGCATTTGCATAAACGTAACGGGTAAACTGATGAATTTATCTTAATACCCTCCTGTAAAAATAAATACGGAGATTATAACTGACTAAAATAGTGGATCGTACCTCCCACGACTTTAATTAATTCATTTAGAAAGGAGGGAAATGAGAAGACTTCTGAAATAGCATAAAATAAACTACACTAATGAATTCTGAACATCTGCTTGTATTTCTTTGGAGGGTGTAGAAGATCCAGGAAGTAAACCAGAATAATATATCAGACACAACAGAAGTTATCTTAACAAAATGTATATACGTTTAAGGGAAATTCGGTAATTGAAGTGTTAAAATTGTGATTTTGACCTCTGTTCAGTTTAGATTTTATTCCAATTTAGCTTCAGACGGTATATTCTTCCCTCTTGGCGAAGGCTTTCATCTTCTTCCTCCACCCTGGTTGCACATTAGCTGATTCCCTTCCAGACAGCAGCGCCGTGGAGGCTCCATCTATACGTCCACGTGTTGCCATTGGAAACCAGGTAATCAGAGCTAGGCGACCAAATGAGTGTTTATAGTGAGGATGTTTAAGTGCTGTCCTGTAAATGAGAGAAGTTCAGTCGTGCACAGATTTAATTCTGATACATGTGCGTCACCGGAGTGCGGGGAGGCCACAGCTGCATGCTGATGCTCCTGGAACAACAGACAATCTCATCGCTTCTCTCATCGCTCCATCTTGGGCAGACCTGCGGCGGCGGCGGCGGCGTCAACCCAGTCACGCCGAGACGGATTGAAACGGAGACAGAGAAGGGGACGATCTGGAGATAACAGAGCCTTAAATTACTGGAGCAGAGCCCAGAGCCGATGGAGCAAGTGTCAGATATGCTTTTAGGTTTTTTAAATGACTACGGCCTTTTCTTGCCGCTTGCAGCTCTGACTCAAAACAAACAAACCCTGACGTTAGTAATTTGGGAGTCTCTTATTTCTTTACTCGGGGCTCTGGTCATTGCTTTGCCACACAGCTTGTTTTTGTTGTTGTTGTTGTTGTTGTGTATTTTATTGAGTCGATCATTGCAATACAATACAATATTATTCTATAGCGGTTTTAAGAAATCTAATGTACACATTTATCTGCCGGGTTGATGACTCCGAAAATGAGATCATTATGTTTTTATCAAACATAAAATAGAGCACTACACACTACCAGCTGTATTTCTAAAGCATGTGTAGTTCTTTGTTTATTTTTTTACTTGTGATTGTGTATGTATTTTATTATATTTTAATGTTTTGTACCTTGAGTCTGTAATAAGTTTGATTGATATATATATATATATATATATATATATATATATATATATATATATATATATGGTATATATACAGAAAGACTGAAAATGTATAGATAGAAGCAAAAAATGCTTATATATTCCTATTCTAAATTATTGTTATCAAATAAATCAGAAAATTCTACTACTGTAATTCTTTTAGGATGAACTTCTGCTTAAAGCCTAAAATGTTGTGTGATTTTTAGTTGTATTGAAACCAGGTTTGCAAGTGATGGTTTTTTGTATGATTGATGAACCATTCGGTCTGTAAAGTGTTTTAAACCAGAGGGAAGTGGAGATTGTTTCAGAGTCCAGGGTCTTCAAACTACTTTTTGTTTTGCTAAATGACCTTTGATATCATCTTCATGGACATGCAGTATTGCTGTAGAATGATTTAGTTCTAGTTCTAGCCGACTGCACATCTGGATCCGTCTCCTCTGGTTTGCTCTCGTTGCTCTTTTACTTGCAGTGTTTTGACAGAGGCAAGAAAAACAGGAAGTTTAAATTAAAGCGATTACGCGATCCGCTTTAAAATACTTCCTGCACATTTGAAACCACCCCCAGCAGGAATTATACCCCAAATAGTTTTTAACATTCAGAGGAAATCTTGTGCGTAAGTCCTTCAGTATCTAGTGCTCTTATCACGCTCCCATTGCAGCGACTTTATTCAAGTGAATACCAATTCAAATTGTTCACAAATCCACATCAGTTGTATTTTGTTGGGACTGCATCTGTCTCAAAATATATTCTCACAGTCATCATCCTCAAATTCTACTTTAAGCTACAAGGAAATTATAAAGTTTCCTCCAAAGATACAATAAACGATACAATGAGCTGCTATTTTTCCTCTAATGTGTGTATGGAATTGCTCCTCAGTGGCCGACCATGAATAAGATATGAGCCTCGTTCATGCGTCAGCACGGGGAGAACCGACCAGCTGCAGCTACGCATTGAAAATCAAATGTATTGCAATTAGTTGATGGAGATCAATAATGAATGCATCATGTTTTTCTCTATAGAGTGGTTGGTGGATGACTGCAAGTAATTGTTTTAGTGATTAATTGTTAGATTTATAAAACGCTGCCAAGTCGAGAGTCTACGGCTCACCTTCACGTCATGATCTGGATTAAAACACAGATTTGCACTTTAGTAGTACTTGAATGGCTCTTATTATGGTACTTTTGTAGTTTGACTATGTTGAGGAAATGTTACTTTCTGTATTCTTGTTGTTACTTTATACTCTAGGTTGAAATGCACTTATTGTAAGTCGCTTTGGATAAAAGCGTCTGCTAAATGACATGTGATGTCAAATGTTAGGTTCTGTGATGCCTACACATTTTGGGATGGGGACCTTTCTGCATGTTGACACTATTTTTGTCTTCACGTCACAGAGTAATTGTTTTTGTTTCACAACAGTGACAAAAAGTGTGACCCACTTACCTGTTTAAATGTATTTGTGTCCCCATTCCTTGAAGTTTGTCTGCAGGGAAAGAAGAAGAGAGGGAGGGAGGAAGAAGAAGAAGAGCGGCGCTGTATGTATGGAAAGAGATATCCAGTACGTGGCTCTGGACCGTTAAATATGAGCTTCGATTAATCAAAGTCGGTCTGTTTGAGGGCAGAAACTTCTCGCTGCCGCTCTCATTTTCCCATAAATGGCTCTCCAAATTCTCCTGCTGCCTGACGCAGTAATTCAGTCCAGAGTGGTGCCGCTCGTAAGGCCTGGAACACCCCGGGAGCCTGAACTCCTTCCCCCCGCGTGTCGTCTCTTTGCTTTCTCCCCCGTGATGTATTGATCGAGGAGAGTGCCACTTATTCCCTTCTCCTTCTCTCCTTCCTCCCTGTGACCTAAATTCCCTCCTGCATGCTCATTAATTAGCTGATGCAAGTCTAAATTCCCCAGGGAGGGTGGGGGATTGAAAAAGCTCATTATAGGACACATCAATAGATTGGGATTAATCATACATGTTGTGCTCCTGCATCAAACCGGCCTGCAGGTGTGAAGCTCTTCGTCGTGATAATCTGCGTTTGCTTTAATCCAGTCGGTATCTCTGATTCTAAAAGTCAGAGTTACTGGCTGCATCCTCCACGGTCCACGAGGATATTCAATTTACTTTTACATGACGTTTTATATCATGGCTTTATGACATGCTATACCAAGAATTGTTATGACTTTATGGAGCATTTGTCTTTTTTAGAACATTACCTTTTTTTTTTTTTTTTACTACCCGACATACTTTTCCTTTTTTTTATGACATACTTAACTCCGACGTATGACTTTTAATCAAATCCTATACGACAACTTTTTAATGAGTTTTTAGTTTTTGACATAACTCGGATGGAGACAAGATTTATTACAGGCTTTTGTTAAATTAGGCCGCATTAGTTTGAGCTAGACAGACGTAACCACACAAGAAATGTAATCCCAGATTCTTTCTAAAAAGAGACATCACAAACCCCAGATCCTCTTTAGGAACATTAGTTTTGCTAATCTAGTTCTGAAGGGAAAAGAGCTTCATGAAAATTTAAAGCTGGTAAAGATTCAGGATGCAGGTTGTTGTAAAAAGCTTGTAAAAGTCGTTTGTGTTTTGTTTTCTTGTGTGACTATTGCCCATCAGTCAAAGAGTTGCTTCTTTTACAGCAAAGTACAGTAAGAAGTATAACAATGAAAAGGGACAGAATACAACAACAAAGTTTATTTAGTAACAATTGATTATCAAAAACAATATTTATCAAATAACACAAGTATAGACAAGTGACTGATGTCATACAGTACAGGCTTAGTAGTAAACATTCATTATTGGAAACTAATACTAAATGAGGGCACACGTGTTTTCTGCCCTGTATGGGTCATCTAAGGCTTTGAAACTTTAACTTTATGGCGCACACACAGACATACAGACATACACACACACAGACATTACATCATCACTTCATTTCATAAAAGTAGTGAAACATTCATTCTGCCAGACAACATCAATTCATTGTGCTTGGTTTTTGGAAACCACCCAACAGTCCGACCCAACACCATTACCTCATCGGTTAAGTTCCAACGCCTGCTTTGCTCCCACACCTCCAGACTCCATTGAACCAGCGCCATTCGGCATCCCCGTATTGGGTTCCACTGGGCGTCTGTGCGGTTCTACGTGTAAGGCTGCAGGCTCGTAGCCCCGGTATTAGCGGAGGTCACAGCTCACATGGCGAGGCTCACACGGGGCGAGATCAAGTGGGAAGACGATCACATCAAAAGTTTTGCATTGATTTTCTTACGATTGGAGCCCGACCCAAAAATCGGCCGGCTGATAAACTTGTTGCAGCTATATTTGTATCTGACATGCGTTGGCCGCTAAGTAACAAGACATTGCAGAGCAATCCTTATTACATAGATAATCGACCAGACAAGACATTTGATTTTCAAAATAATGTGTCGCACAATATTTATTTTGATCAATATTCTTTTAGAAACAATATAAAGTAATCCTCGTCGAAATTATTTGCTGTGCAGTCTTTGCTCGTGCTCGGGTAAAAAAGCGGTTAAACAGAAAACTACTAAATATGATTATCAATTAATTGTTGAAGCAGAATGATAGTTTGAGATGCGTGAGGATTTGTTTCCTGGAATTACTTTGAGTAAACTAAATATCTTTGGGTATTTTACCATTGGTTAGACAAAAGAATATTTAAAAATGTCACAATGGGCTCTAAGAAATTACATAACACAGAACAAAAGATGAACCACGTAATACAATACCACACTAATCAATAATCAAGTAAACGTCAGTTGCAGCCCGAGGTGCGATTGAGGTTAAGAAGTTAACTCTAAAATCAGTAAAGTGACAGAGGCATGTAGAATAAGGCTATACAACACAGAAATGTTTAAGTGTATATTTGCACTGCGTTGCATTTTTGGAATGAATGTCCAGCTGGTGGGGCGTGTGCATAAAATCATCTCGGGCTCAGCTCGTATACATTCTTGGCTTAAATATGAAAATATGCATTTATTAATTTTTTTAAATATATTACGTACGCATCTGATAATCTTAACGGCAGTTTCAAAAGATGCAACTCACAGAAAATCGATGTAGATCATGGCAGAAAACTATCCTCCAGTGTTTTTTACCATCTTAACATGACGCGATATCATACGCCGCTTCACGAGGTGCAATCTGATGTCATCCAATACGACCGTTCTTCCTTAATGCCAACATTATGGCGTTCCCTTTTGACCGAGGTGCTGGCTAAATGACAGATTTTAACACCGCTATAATTTAGTGATGGCGTTGGACTGGACTACATTATATTGAGAGCGATGCCCCTCAATGTAATGTAGTCCAGCACCTTTGTGACCACAGTAACAAACACATAATTAAATTCACACATTTCCAACAATGTCAGCAGAAAGGGAAGATTATGATGTGCCGAATTGGCCGGGATGAGATTACCTGTGGAGCGGCCACTGGCATGTTCGGATACCGCGACAGGAAAGTCAGTCAGGGAGAGCTTTGGTGTTAAGATCCACGTTTTAGAGATTGTGAGGCGCTGTGTTCTTAGCCGAATTTCGAAAAAGGGTTTAAATTAGCACAAAGTAATAAAAATACATTTTGTTCTCATCTTTTCTCGTCCCTTTGATCATATTTAGACGTTCTGAATGTGTCGTTGCAATCTTTATTAGTCGTGTGTGGCAGAACTCTGGACCATGTGTCCAGATGATCAGAAAAGTGGGAAATTATTTTGGAATTTAAATAAACCGACTCCGTCTCTGCGTGTCGTCAACCAAAGACCGGAGCTTTCAGCTGCGTCGAATACATATTTCATGGAAATAGCATCGCCAACCTTCCACCTCCAACTGGAGCGCTGCGATCGGTGTAAAGTTACAGAGCGCGCTCTCTACCGTCGGCGTGAGGAATGATGAGACCTGCAGCGGCTCTGGGACAATATGGACGCATAGGATGTGCGGCGGAGGGGACGCTGGGATACGAGCTGCCTTTGGTTGTGTCAGCCACAGCTACCAGGTTACAGAGGGCAACATGGTACATGCAGGGGGAGGGGGGGGGGGTCACAAGACTGTTCTTCCCTTAACGGACTGCTAAGGGAGGACCTCCTGCTTTGATGGACCGTCGGAGACGGTGGGAGTTTGGGGGCGGAGGCTGCTGGAGAGCGAGGTCGTGCGGCCTGCTGCACGTCTCCCTTCAAGCTCTTCATCCTGAGAATCAGAAGTAGAGTTACGCATCGGAGAAGAAACGAGATGCTCAGCATTCATTTGGATAATAGTCTCCGTCTAATCACGACTGAATGATGAGAAATCCATAAGCCGCCACTGAACGGGCCACTTCTGAAACCATGAGACACGAGCGATGGCCAATAGTGGGAATGGGATGTAGCTCCCTTTGTTTTGTGTATTTTTATAAAAGCATCATTGGCCCTTGCTTGGATTTTTTTTAAGGAATTCGTTACCTATTCTAGAAACAATTACCCTAACCAAATCTGAACTGTTCATAGTGAGTCATTCTAGAAGTCAAATATATGTTCCTCATCTTGCCAAGTCCTTCGTGTTATGGGCTGGACACCTCCAGTTAATTCTAAACGATCACCTCTTTACTCCACCACTGACATTCGTCTCCATCGTTTCAGAATCTCCGGCCCACATCGGGTCCCGTTCTCATCCGTATCGTCTATCTAAGCGTCTGAAGATGAACACAGCTGTACTGAGCAGTTACACTCAGAGACCTGCATCTCGTCTGGACTGGAAAATGCTTTAAAAAAAAAAAAAGATGTAATCACATTAATTCAAATAATAATGTGCTTTAGTTTAATTATGCGCCTGTGCAGTGTCTTCAAATTAACTTTGGGATGTGTTGCATCTTCTTATTGATCACATTCTGAAGCACACGCCGCCCTAAAGTGCTGCACTTAACCAAACCGACGCCCTAGGCGGAGCATGCAGTGGTTCACACCGTGTCAGCCGTCTCCTCCCCTTCAGTGTGCTCTCCGTAGCGATTGTATAGCTCCATGTCCGACTGAGCGCTCTCCATCGCCTCCTCGTCGTAGTCAGTTTGGTAGTCTGACTCCTCTGAGGAAGGGAAGGAGTGCAAAACAGGAAGCAGAGGAGCACATCGTGGGTAAATCAGTTGGAATACGTGGCGAGAGAGAGAGAGAGAGAGAGAGAGAGAGAGAGAGAGAGAGAGAGCAGGTGAAGAGGTCAGAAAAGCAAACGTGTGAAATACCGTGAGAAGTCAAACCGGACAGTGTGACACGTGAAGGAATAATAATAGTTTATACAGAAGAGGAGGGATGTGGCTGCATTACTTAACCCTCCTGTTACCTTTGGGGTCAATTTGACCCCATTCAATGTTTAACGTCTCTAAAAAGACGTTGATTAACGTGATTTTTTTTGCTTCATATTTGATGACTTTTCCTAATTTATTGGGGACAACTGTGAAAACATAAAATGTACACGATGAAATGTTTTCTCTGTCCTGAACACAACTTGTACGCATCGGTGTTCTTTGGGGTCAATTTGACCCCAGGCTGTTTTTCACTGTGTAAAACATACAAGAAATATCAACCTTTTTATTTCTTAAATGGTTATTTAGGTAGTCAAACAAACAAAAATAAAGTACCCGACACTTAAACTTGGGAAACAATATTAATTCTAATCATTTTCTGGAGGTTTTAATTGCTGGGGTCAAAAAAGGGTCAAAGATGTTGGAACATCTGAAGGTTACAGGAGGGTTAAAGACGGCTGCCAAGTAAGACTTTAAAGTAAAAGTTGCTTCTATTTTATTGCAAAGCTTGATTTGATATTTGCAGAGTTCCTACTTGACATCCGCATGTTACAACACGCTGTATAAAAGGAATCCTGAGGTTCACTGCATTTCCCTTTTAAGACCCGTAACATCCATTTGAGTTCCCTGTAATAAAAACTACAGTACGTCAAAAAGGAATAACTCCATAGTATGTCGAAAAGATCCCCAAAAAGTAATTGTATATTTAAAAAAAATGTATGTAAAGATATAGCATGTTAAAAAGTATTGTACTTTAACAAAGTAATATAAAGACCTTGTACAGTATGTTAAATGAAGTCGTCAAAGAAAGCAAAGGATATTATAAAAAGTTAGCAATTAAAATGAGGTCCAGTAAGACACAATGTCCTCATGCAAAGCTACAGAACACAAGAATGTATGAATTAGTATCTCACAAAGTCTGTATAGTTTGTTAAGAATAATTCATAACACATTATAGTCGAGTAATGGACCATTGTTGAGGAACAGTTCAACGTTAACCCCCCCGATCGCCATCCTCTAATAAATCGGTCAAATATGCGATCAGGGCCTCAGAATTTATGCCGATTAGTTTAATTTTGTGAAAGCCAAGACTGTTAAAATAAGACAAAAATCCCACTGTGCCAGAGCATGGGATTATTCAGAATTTCAGGGAGAAGTCGCGGGGGCGGGGGGGCATGATCAGAGTACGGTAGACCGGTTCTCATCATGCCTTTACAAGCTAAAAAAGACTTTGTTCAAGAAGAATAAATCGAAAGCCCCAAAAATGAGATTCTGACACAAATCCACATTTATCTTAACGTGACCGACTTCGACAAAACCATTTATATGCAAATGGCTGTTAACGGGTCTTTCTAGATTCATAGCCACCCGTGGGAGTGGAAACCTGCTCATGTGCACCCAGCTCCCCCGTGATTGAGACGCGTTAAACAAAAGCAGGCGCCCGCACGCGCGTCTTCACACATGTGACAGAGGGAATGTTTATGCATATTATTTCCGTGGTTTAGCGTACACACAGTTTGAGGTGTGAAGCCACACAGACGTGTTCCCATCGTGGCGTTGTGACCAGCAGGTGGGACCAGCCTGAGCCAAACACATAAGTGATACAAATGTATTCATTAAGTCATTTTGGTGCTTTTTAGTACGACAGGAAGAGGAAACCCGTCGTCAACGCTTCTCCTCCACGTCTAAATAGTAAATGGACCTGAACTTGTAAAGCGCTCTTATAGTCTTCCAACCTTCCATTAACCCATTCATACACACTAATGGGACAACGTCAGAAATACACGAGGGAAAAGGGGAAACATAACGTTGCCCCTGAAGTCACTAGGGGAGGGGCCAACAATGCCCCCATAATTTCCTCTAATAATTATGATAATGTTACAACGTTTTGTATTTTCTTTGTTTTGTGCGTCATATCTGTATTGTCTGTACTAGGTAGGTACACACAAATAATCTGATATATTTTTTTATTATAAAAAAAAATAAGAAATAAGTTATAATTGATAATAGTCGTTTAAAAAAATGTAATAATAAATAACCATAAAGAAATAAGAACAACATTGAATATGATAGTCTTATTATCTGTAGATCTCTACATAATAGTCTTATTATTGCCATTTTTATGACAACTGCTCATATACTGTAAGCCTAAAAACAAGTTTAAAAAAGTGCCCCCAATTTCTCTGGCTCCTGCATCTCAGTCGGTGGGGGGCAAACGTATTTAAATGTCCTACCCTGTGATGGGAGGAGCCAAGTTCTACCTGCAGCAGTAACTAACATCCACAGCAGTTTGGGGGTCAGGTGTCCTCTTCCCGAAGGACGCATCGACATGGCCGAGCGGAGCCGGGGATCGAACCCCCGACCCTCTGACTGAAGGACCCCGCTCACCCCTGAGCCACAGTCGCCCTATGCCCACGCGGAAACTGAAAACGCACCTTTTCTGACTATATCTGGATTAAAACACAGATTATCACTTCAGTGGCTCTTAAATATCTCTTATTGTGGTACTTTTGTAGTTTGACTATGATGAGGAAATGTTACTTTCTGTATTCTTGTTGTTCTTAGTTCGTACTCTAGGTTGAAATGCACTTATTGTAAGTCCCTTTGGATAGCAGCGTCTGCTAAATGACATGTGATGTAATGTAATAAACATATGATGGTGGCTGAACGTGAAAGTGTGTGAGTAGTTTTACCGTCCACCAGAGCAGGTTTGACGGGCTCGATGCGCGACACAATTTCTGCCAGGTCCGTAAAGGAAGCGTTGGGACATGACACCACCTGAAAAGACACGGAAACACATTCATATGTTAATGAGTCATACTCAAATAGACTTAGCCAACAAACAGCCATGCAATGTGTCTCCATAGTCTTATAAAAAAGGTAATAAACTAATTGTGCTCCAACTAGTTCAGCTGTCAGGCTTAATAACTTGATAATAAGCAGCCTGCAGAAGGGTCTTACTTTGTCTTACTTTGTCATTGCTGTGGAACACATCCGTTTCCTCTGTGCTTTAAGAGCAGCGGGATGCATCGTTTTAATGTTATCACTTGAACAGCAGTGTAGACCAAGGGAAATTACGATACAATGGAGAATTCAGAAAACATTGAGATAATATAGTACACCCACGGTGACGATAAACACGTATGGACTGCAAATGAGATTACAGATATCGACCGATGTCAAGAGGATGTGCATGTTGCTTTGTTTTAGCCCAGATGGGAACGAATGCAGAACAGTTTACTGAGGTAATGTGTCCGTGACCTCGTCGGTTTGATTGCATTGTCGTTGTACGTTTAATAGATTTGTTTGAACCACAAGTGCAGGACACGAGAGTTGAAAATGTCTCCCGTCAGCCGCTTCAAATTAGACAAGAATCAGAATTGCGATGACAATCTGTGTCGATATATATATATATATATATATATATATATATATATATATGGCCTAATAGCTCTCTTGTCATATATGCTACAGCTTTCCTTTACCAGGGTTCTTAGCTTTTTAAACAATGACTTTCCATGACTTTTAACCAGATTTCCATGACCAAACTGAAATCTCGGTATAAACATGAACATTTTAGAAAATGTTGCGTATTGAGAGCGTAAGCCGGCTTATATTTTGAGCGACTTTCTTTAAAAAATATTAATTATGTCAAACTCGGTGTAAATTATGTGATTATAACAAATTTCCATGACTTTTCCAAAACTTTTATGATTTAAGTTTTTTCCATGACTTTTCCAGGCCTGGAAATGACCATATTTGAAATTCCATGACTTTTCCACCATGTTTTACATCTCCCTCCATACTTACATTGTTCTTGCTCTGGGTGTTGTGGAACTCCTCCTGGTGTCGGTCTTTCAACATTTTGTCCACCACGCCACTGCGAGTCCACACGTCAAACACCGTCTTCCCGTGCTGGTATCCCACCTCCTACATTACACACACGCTCACACGTCACTATTACTTTCTCTACTGCAAAATCAACTTTACGTAAACTCGTCCGATATTTGTTACTCAAACTTACGGCAATCTCGTCAAACTTGCCGAACTCCAGGGTTCGGTATCTGTCGATCGGAGGTCGGATGTACTCGCAGTAGTCGCTGCTCTTCACGGACTCCAGCTGCCTAACGCAACACACGTAGGCCAGCCGCGTCTGGATCTCGGCCATGTTCAACACCTAGGACCACAAGGTGAGAGATGAACATGCAGCACCACTAGAAAACACCAACACGCATATCCTCATTGTTATTCAAAGGACACATTTAGTTGTAATACTTATCTTGCTGTCTGTCGTCTGGGCAGGGTTCTTACACGTGTTGACCAGTGGATTTTCATGACTTTTCCAGGACTTTAAACCAAATTTCCATGACCAAACTAAAATCTCGGTTTATACATGAAAAGTGAGAATATTTAGTATTTAAACAATGTGAATTTCCAAAGCATACCGTATACATTTAATGAAACAAATGTATTAGAGACAATATTTTATTTAAAGAATAAACATTTGCTTCCCGAGCTATGGCCATCGAACTTTCCAGTTAAGGTGCGTTCACTTGCAACGCGGAAAAAAAGAAAATTGCGGCCCCAGTATGAGAGCGTACGCCGGCTTATATTTTGAGTCTCTTTCTAAAACGCATTCATTATTTCAAAATCGGCGTAAATGAACATGTGAATATAACAAATGTCCATGACTTGTCCAAAACTTTTGTGATTTAAGTTTTTTCCATGAATTTTCCAGGCCTGGAAATGACCATTTTAAAATTCCATGACTTTTCCAGGTTTTCCATGACCGTACGAACCCTGCTGAGTCTTCATTTTGAAAATTAATCAATTACCTTTACTTTCTCCGCTAAGGGGTTGAGCCGTTTCCATAGCAGCCACCAGCCCGAGAGGGAGTCTCCGTAATTGGTGAGGTTGGTTTCGTCCCGGCTGCCCACATCGATAGCGATCACCACTTTGGCCCCCATGGAGCGCGCCACATCGGCTAGGGGAGGAAGAGGAGGAAACAGACACTACGGTGAGCCGGGAGAAAGACAAACAATCAATCCGACATGAGAGTTAACGCGACGACATGGTCAAGGCCCCGAGAGAAAGACGGCCCCGAGAGGAATGAAGTGAACACACCGGGCAAGTTGTTGATGTAGCCTCCGTCCATCAGCAGGTGTCCATCTTTGGGGTCGCAGAGAGGAGGCAGGTACCCGGACAGAGACATGCTGGCCCGAACGTACCGCCACAGAGAACCTCAGACAGCAAACACGGTAAGCCCATTTAGAACCATGTTTCATTCAGGGTTCTTACACATTTTGACCAGTGGATTTCCAGGACTTTAAACCAAATGTCCATCACCAAACTGAAATCTCAGTAAAACATGAAAAATGTAGAACATGTTGCGTATTGAGAGCGTACGCCGGCTTATATTTTGAGCGTCTTTCTTTAAAAAACATATTAATGATTTCAAACTTGGTGTAAATGACCACGTGATCATAACACATTTCCATGACTATTCCAAAACTTTTATGATTTAAGTTTTTTTCCATGACTTTTCCAAAACTTTTATGATTTTAGTTTTTTCCATGACTTTTCCAGGCCTGGAAATGACCATTTTAAAATTCCATGACTTTTCCAGGTTTTCCATGACCGTATGAACCCTGTTCATTGTACGCAACAAACCTGAACTAACAATCATTAAAAAAGGGTCAGTTCACCAATCAAGGGGACAGAAATCTCAGCGGCAGATTAAACAGAAATCATCTACCACCATGGTCAGATGGTACTTTAAGCAAAAAGGAAGTGTTTTCTTACCTAAAAGGGTCAAATTACAAAAATAAATGTTAAAAAAATAGCCCACTGTACGTACCATCGGTGTGTACTCTCATGGCAGAGGCAGTGATGTCAGTTGTAATGTTGAAATACGGGATCCAGAGGTCCTGCATACACAGAAAGGTCCGTCCACATAGATAAACATAATAATAATGATTCATTCTCTTATCCTACACAATCTAAAATCAGCTGAAACTAACTGGTTGTTATCCCCGTGCCCTGCTCTATGGGGAGCTCACCTCAATCTGTTTGCTCTTGAAGACGTTGCTGATGCTGGAGTTGAACGCAGCGCCGGAGAACATGGAGGTGACCGGGTAGGTCAGATCCAGAACCTTCTTAAACACAGATGTCATTTCCTGCAGATCAGACAGACGATACAAAAAAGGTCAAATGGCTCCTATTCTCCTCACAACAATACGTTTCCTTCATTACAAAAAGCAGGATAATCTGATCTAAAGAGAACCTTCTGGATTAGTTTTCATTGCTTTAGTCCGTAGTGCATGTGAAGGTTCTTCTTAGGACACGAACTTCATAAAACGGGTGAATTCAGAGCCAACTGTCCTGCTCTTTGCGAAGGACGCACGTTTTATTGCAACAGTAGTTATTTTTGTTGGATATTAAGGGTGCAGCCACACAGCCAGCTGCTTCGAGACATGACTCAGAACCAAGGACGGAGCCCGGGGAGGAGGGGCTGGAAACACTGTGGGAAGACGAGTCGTGCCAAATGTTGCGCCTGCAGACCTCGAGACGGAGCAGGCGTCTCATCTCAGGCGTCGTGGATAAGGGTGGATAAGACACACACGGGTGAACTTCATATCACAACTAAAAAAGGGCCGTCCATGAGCTGCATGTAGCGACCGATCAGAGCTGTGTGCGCAGCACCAATCCATTACTTTAATAGTCGTTCGTCACAGCGCGGTTCGCTTTATAAAAAGGTCTAAACTGCATTTAAAAAAGTGCAGTCACGTGCACAAGGACAGACTGGAAGCAGAACATTGAAAGGGCGTGAAAAATATTCCTCTACAAATTAGAGTTGCTGAAATCCATCTTTTTTTTATAGTTTACTCCGATTATCTCTACCTAGGTATGGAAACGGGGCTTGTTTTGGTCTTTTGATGATTAGAGGGATCTAATTCGAACCGCCTCAACCCAAATGTGTAGAGTGTCATTGCTGCATTGAGTCACCATCGCCCATTCTTTGGCCCTCATTCTCATGCGGCTGTGGCTTCGGTCCTCGGCATACAGCGCCCCCATCAGGGAGCCGATAGAGGTGCCACCGATCAGGTCCACTGGGATGCCGGCCTCGCAGAGCGCTCGCATTATCCCCACCTGGGAGCAGCCCCTGAGCAGGAGGGTTGAGACAACAACAAAGAAAGAGAGAGACATTTGCTGAAAAACACACATGTACCCAGCCAGCAGAGAGAAAGCTTTATAATTACAGCCTGAGACGGTGAATTATAAAATCCATTAAGCCCAGAGGAGTCATATTTAAAATGCGATATTTGATATTTTAAAGTGTGTGTCCTAGATTAGAACAACGGTTTGGTAAAATAGTCAGCCGGGTGGCCTCACCTGGCCCCTCCTCCTCCCAGAATGAGAGCAATGGTGTTGCCCGTCAGGACTCGAGCCAGGCGGGAGAAGTCCGAGTGGCGGTCCGCCGGCTTCTCAAACACACGTTGATACAGCTCCAACTGGAAAACAGATAAATGACTGTAACAAAAGCAGAGAGGATGGAGTGAAATGTTGAGAGGCTTGAATGTGTCAGAGGAAATACGTTAAATAGGAAAGGAAATATTGGGGAAGCGCTACAACAAAATAACGTGTGGCGCTGAGCTCCTCAGAGTCGGTTATTCAATATAAAGCAGCACATATAATATCTTAAATTGAATATGAGAGGAGATTGCAAAGGAAGTGCAAGTCTGACAAGAAAATGAATAAAATACAAGAAAGCCCGGTTGGCATCGAAGTCGGTAATCAGGAAGACGCAGAATCAGCTGCAGGTGACGAGGAAACCAGAGTTGAGGAAGAGGAAGAGGTTAATGAGTCTGAAGTTGATGCAAAGTCAACATCCGAGCAGACCTGGAATCAGCTGGCCTGGAGATGAAAGACTCGCTGCTAACTGAAGTGAAATCAAACTCGAACGTGCACAACACACCCGTTGATGTGGGGAGCCGTTCCAGGAGAAACAATCTTCGCATCTACGGAGTCCCAGAAGATAAAGAAGGGCGATTTGTCATTGAATTTACAACCGAGGTGTATAAAAACAAATCTTACGCTCCTAGACGGCTTTGAATTCCAAATTCGGCGACTTCTCAGAGCCCACAATCCCAATCCTACGACCTCAACTCCCAGATCCATAATAGTTATAATAATAATAATAATAATAGCTTTCTACAGTTTAAGGTTAAAGAACTGACGCTTAAAACAAGTGTGGCAGCAGACGATTGAATTGAACGTCAAACGATTGTTCTTCGACAAAAAGGTTACGCAGCAGACATAACGGAAAGACGCAAAGCATCTCTTTCCGAATATACCGACTATGAACTGTTCATAAACTCTGTCAAATTCATTGAATGTATTTTAACTGTAAATCTGTCCTTCTGGTCACATGACATCTATTGTTCTGTCCATCCTGGAGAGGGATCCTCCTCTGTTGCTCTCCTGAAGGTTGCTTCCCTTTTTCCCCCCTGAAGGGTTATTTGGGAGTTTTTCCTGGTCCGATGTGAGGTTTTGGGACAGGGATGTCTATGTGTACAGATTGTAAAGCACTCTGAGACACATTTGTAATTTGTGAAATTGGGATACACAAATAAACTGAATTTAATTTAATTGAATACGCGGAATTGAAGGAGAAAGGGATCCGGCGCCAGACGGCCCGTCCCGAGACGAGAGTGGACGGGGACGCCGGACTGAGGATCTATGGAAGCGCCGACGAAGCTGCGCGGGACCTGAATAAACGTGGGCGACGAAGGTGTCGGCGACGGAGAGGCGGGCGAACACCGCGGAGGAGAAGCCGAGCGAGCCGTTGCCATGGAAACGTACCGACGCCACACAGAGAGAGAGAGAGAGAGAAACTCCTCGTTAATTAACTCGGGGTTAATTAGGAAGGAAAACAAAACGCGTGTTTTGATCAGCCGATGAGAAGTGCCTACCAGTTTGGGGAGGCTCCTCTTGGAGAAGACCCGGCGGGGACACGACAGGTGGAGGTGTCTGGAGATCCAGCTGCGCATGTTGAGCCAGTCCACGGTTCCTTTGGGGGCGGGCCCGTCTTCTCGGTGCAGCAGCACCAGCTGCTTCTGGGCGCGCACGGCACTTCCCTCCAACATCCGCTCCAGCTGAGGGGGAGACGGCGAGCACAGATGCTTTACAGCGTGTCTCGTTTGAGAGGCGCAATACCAGCATGTGTGCAGGTATGCAGGCGCACTTTCATATTCATGTCTGAGAAACATCACACATTTGGTTTTTTGAAGGGACAAAGCTCTTATATTTTGATTTACAATGTTGTTAAGAGCTACTGTTTCATGTTGGGTGGCAGGAAGAACAGAATGGAGATCATTTGAAGTTTAATCAAAGTCCTCACTTTTTTTTTAAGTGCAATTTTCTAAAGCGATAGTCAGAGGAAGGTTGGATCTCTTCCTCCTTCAACAGGCCCACTGCTACAGGTTTAGTGTATGTGCAAGGTGACAGGAAGCGGTGTGTGTGTGTGTGTGTGTGTGTGTGTGTGTGTGTGTGAGCCCTCAAAGATGTTTTTTTCAAAACAGCACCATGGCTCATTCTGAGCAAATATTGATTTCTCTTTCCATTCCTCTCACCATCTCCCGTCAGACGGGGACACATTCCTTAGTATTCTCTGCGCCCGTTTGTAACGCGGAAGGCGATTACCTCCAACCTTAATTAGCTGGACCGCCGCGCCCCGCCGCACGTTCCCACCACTTCTTTCATAACCATGTTGACAAATGGATTTCCGTGACTTTTCCATGGCCAGTCCAGAACAGATACAACAATAACTTATTTGACATTTAGGAACTGTATTTCTAAGCAACGTTAATTAAATGGTAAATAATGTATAATTTGAGTTGTGGACTGTTGATTAGACCAGGGTTCTTACACATTTTGACCAGTGGATTTCCAGGACTTTAAACCAAATGTCCATGACCAAACTGAAATCTCGGTAAAAAAATGAAAAATGTAGAACATTTTTTGTATTGAGAGCGTACGGCGGCTTATATTTTAAGCATCTTTCTTTTAAAAATATATTAATTATTTCAAACTCAGTGTATATAAACATGTGATAACACATTTCCATGACTTTTCCAAACTTTTATGATTCAAGTTTTTTCCATGACATTTCCAGGCCTGGAAATGACCATTTTAAAATTCCATGACTTTTCCAGGTTTTACATGACCGTACGACCCCTGATAGACACAAAAAGCAATCTAAAGACGTCTCCTGGCACTTCGGGAACCTCGTGATGGGCATTTTTTCGCAACAAGCTAATGTGAAGCAACTACAAAACCATCAAACAGAAAACTACATTCCTAAAGCTACGGTTGCCCAGCCCGGACGCCTCACCTCCCCAACGACGGGGTCCTGCTCTCCGAGTCCCACGATAATGATGCAGTCCGCCTGGCGAATGCACCGCTGAGTCCACGGGGTCAGCGTGTAGTCCGTCTGGTAGAGGACGATGCGATGGAGATCCTCTTGTTGGCCCAGCCAGCTGGACAGACGATACTCGTGGACACTAAAGAGGACAAGAGTCCATTAATGACCGCCTCGCTGGCAGCACACAGAAGATCCTTTCTTTGCCAATAAAGCATACTTAAACTGAATGTAAGGACAAAGTCAGAAAGAAAATGAGACAGGCCAACAAGTAGGAGTGAGTTGTACCTGTCTAACGCCGCAGCTCCGAGTTGCTGTTTGATAACGTCACTGGTCAGCAGCAGAGTCGGCCCTTTATGTGAAAGATCACAGCGGTTACGGTCAATACGTCTGATCGGTCTATAAGACAGGAGGCACGAGTTCATGAAGAGCTTTTAGTCTAAATATTACAACGAAACAAGAGAGTAACACGCCGTCACCCCTCTCACGGTCACTCCCCGCTAACAGGAAATAAATAAAACCCAATTCCGTACTTCAATATGAACTGACCCTGGTCATCTCACTTGACACACACACACACACACACACACACACACACACACGTCAGTGCTCAACTTCCTCTTATAAATACCATACCTGCAAACTCATGAGGGGTGAAAAAGGTGACAAGGAGGGGGGCAGGAGGGGGGGGGGGTCCTCCGCTGTGACTAAGTCAGTGCCAACAAACCATTTTAATAAGAATATAATAGATAGATGTGTGTGTATGTATATATATTATTAATAGAATAGTTACAACACCTTGGAACTAGCCTGACGATGTCATACTCCACGCCACGCTCTGATCTCTCTGTTGACGGTGAACCATGCAGAGTAGGAACACGTTGAGCTCAGAGATTTCTTTTCTCACCTATTGCTATGAGTGCATGCTGCAGCTCCAGGGTGAAGGCAGTGAGCGGCACTTCTTCGGACACGGGCAGGACCGTCACGGTGGAAAGGTTGGAGGCCTGGTTCCCTGCATCCCACTTACTGCCAGGAGTGTGGAGGGCCAAACTGCGAGCTGGGGACATGCACACACACACACACACACACTGGTAAACCCCACCTGCTTCATCAGTGAGTGGAGACATGGAGATGCACAAACCTGTCAGAGGACCGTTGACCTGCTGGAGGATCTTCTGTCCCAGTAAGTGGATCAACCTGGTGACCACCTGAAAACAACGCGTTACGAAGAAGCTCCATGGTAGTCGTCACACTGACATGTATTTAGCAATGTTTAACATTTTTATTTATAGTAAGTAAGTATTTCACATTAAAAATGTTTTTTTTGGGAAACTTTTACCACATTGCTGGCCAGTCGATGAAGTCATCCACTTCTCATTAACAAAGGTTGGGTTTAATCGACCAATTTTAAAGCAATCAGCTCTGAATGAATTGTGTTGTCACATTGGCTGAAAAGTATTTTAACAATCGAGGTTCACTTACCTGCGGGAACTTCCTCTTGATGGAGCTGAGAGCTCCTTCTGGTAGCTTGGCCAGCTCAGAGTCTCGTACCGCGTGCACCGTGGTGGCTCTGTTCTGATGGGTCAGGGTCTCCACCTGCAGAGAAACAAAAAGGACACGTCACATTGTCTTCTTGGTCAGAAGGCAAACAGTTCAAATCAGTTTAAAGTTTGTATTTTAGTCCGTGACGGTTCGCTCCACGAGTTCCAAAGTTAAAAAAAGAAAAAGCTATAAATATGATCTCTCCGTGTCGTCAGCACTGCAGTGCTAAATGCGGCTCAGAACGTTAGCCACCTTCAGAACAATCTCATTCCCGGCGCCACAGGAGCGGCAACAGCTTCCCGCCTCCGGGGGACAGTAACCATAGTCCCCATCGCGGTATTATTAGAAGCAGAGCGTCGCCAAACCAGCCAATCGGAAAGTGGCTGAAGTGTAACAAAGTGACTTTGCTTCACGTAGTTCATCAAAATGAAAAACACAAACAGTCCTCATTTATAAAACGATAAATAGGAGCAACACTAAATGTTTGGGTCATTTTTATGAAATAAATGCTCGTACAGCAAAAAATAATTCCGCATACACCTGTCAGTGCTCAACTTCCTCTTATAAATACATATATAATATAAAAAAAGGTGACAGGGGGGGGGGGGCGGGGGGGTCCTCTGCTGTGACTAAGTCAGTGCCAACAAACCCTTTTAATAAGAATATAATATATATATATATATATATATATATATATATATTTATATTTATATTTTATTAATAGAATAGTTACAACACATTGAAAGATGATGGTGAACCAGGTAAGATGGCCGCTACTCTTTGAAATATTCAGTAATATTTATTTTGCATGAGCCCAGGTTTGAATGGGAGCAAAATCAATTAACTTCCTTAATTGTCCCTCCCCCCCCCCCCCCCCAAAAAAAAAAAAAACTAAAACTCTTCGGATCTCCACGATTCACGTGGATGACCTATTTTGAGTTCAAGACGGTGAATTTCACCGAAAGGTGACAAGTTTGCAGGTATTTAATACCAAATTAACCTGTAAATGTGTGCAGCTGGTTCAACCTGAAATATACGCCTACCATCGTCCATAAATGGGCGATGGAAAAGCACCGTATGAATATTAAGACATTAGACATGAACCTGCATCACACATCACCGCAGTATTCATGTTTCCAGGAATGAGACAAAATGATTGAGACTATTAGTACTCTCCCCTGGTATTCATTTTTTTTTTAAGAGTTTGATAGGTACTATATATATATATATATATATATGTTTCCATATGGTATGATGATATGAAGCGATTGTGCAGGTGGTGATGATTTGCCAGGTGAGGTGACAGGAGGAGGCAGAACGTGTGACCGTCGCCGTGGTAACTCCAGTGAGCTTGAATAATTAAAGCATACTATACACAGACTGTAAACATGTATCCAATGCACGGACCTATAAACCATAAGTTGATAAATAAAGTTGTGTTCGCTGCAGCAATTTTATTCACCATCACATTATGCAATCCAAGATCGACTTGTTGACATATGCACAGTATTAAAAACCATCGTCGCTCCGTTCTGCGGTTCTCGAAACCCCTTTGATCTTCCAGCTCATATCATCAGCTGCTGTACAGCTGACCAGGAGCGCTGGTCATTCACCACTCTCCCTACGCCTGCGCTGATCTAATACAATTAGTTTAATATGGTTTGTACATTTTACGATTGAAATGGGCTCAAAGTTACGGCGGTACAGATGCGCACCACACTCACTTCAAGTTTGTTTTTATGGATCACAACTTTTGCGTGGGAAGTGGCGTCTGCCCGTTAGTGTGAATGTGTTTGAAGCCACCAAGAATAGTTACATTTCAAAATGTAGGCGGAATGAATGAATAGAACTGTATGTACACTATAACATACAGTATGGTATGGATAATAAAGATACATTTAAAATCAATTCCAGCTGGCTTGCAGCTAGTGTTTAGTCACTTTTTCTCCCTAAATATTCCTTAGATGTACTTGGTTGAGTTGTTGTAGACCGTGAATACGTTAAGTGGGGATTAACTAGTGTTAATGATAAACAGTTTTCCTGATGCATATTTAAATCTGCATGTTTTTGATCGACTACGTGTCTGAAGAAAAACTCGATATGCAGTCATTCATTATTATGAAGATGCTAAAGTATACTAGAGTTTAACAACTGCGAGCGACCATCCCCCTCCCCCTCCCCCTCCCGGTCCTTACCACTCCAATCAGGTCTCCGCGGCCGTACTCTCCGATGAGCTCCTTCTTTCCATCTTCCTTCATGATGACGGAGCGCAGTCGCCCGCTCAGCACGATGAAGGTGCTGTCTGACTTCTCTCCTTGTCTGGAAAATATACAATTAAACTTAAAAATCACTGCAAATATGCATGTAAAACCAAAACCTCCACTTTTTGAATTGTGTGTTGACATTAATACATTCATGCTGGAGAGGTTGATAAATTTTAGACGAAATCTTTTGACACATTGTCTATATTTTATTTACACTGCTGTATTTGCATATATGTTGTGGGTATATATATATATATATATATATATATATATATATATATATATATATTTTTTTTATTTTGTATTTTATATTTCACTTTGTATAGTTTATGCACAGTCACTTTTTCTTTCTTTCTTATATTTATATTTTATTCTTGTGTGTTTAGTTTATTGGTGCTACTGTGTCCACAAATGTCCCCTTGGGGATTAATAAAGTATATTTCTATTCTTCTTCTATTCCATTTGTTATGATTGTGAGTGGAGTACCTGTAGACCGCCCTGCCTGCTTCCACAGCCATCCAGTCCAGAGCGAAGTCTATCTGCCTGACAAAAGACGACATCCTCCTCACCACCGTGTGAGCAACGTTCAGCACAACCTTGGGCTCCACGCGCATTATCCTGAGGAAGACACAGAAATAGGACCAGTCATTGCTTTTGTAAACATTTGACAGTCTGTTTCGTACCCTGCAGTACAAAGCCCAACACACAGAAACTAGATTTCTGGTCTGGAATCAGACTTTTCAATGCCTTATATTAACATTCAAATATTATACTGTAAAAATGTGTCATTTTGGGGGGTAAAACTCAAACTTCAGAGCAAGTTTTATAAAGTTAGTTTTAAAACTACATAAGTTCAGAGTTTTTTGTTTCACATTATCATATGTTGTAAACCATCTTAATATCACGTGTTTTTATGTACTTAATTCCTAATGTATTTATTAAAGTAGCTCTTTATTTAAATTATAATAAAGTAGAAAACAAAGAACACATTTGGTTTGTAGAAGGCCCAACAATACTGCAGTTTATCCAAAAGTTGAGGTTTAAGATACAGTCTGATTATTATTTATCAGAATAAAATGTTACAATTTATAAATCTCTTATACACTCGAACTTCGCCATCTATAGTTACTGCTCTCCGCCTTTGATATGCAAGACTTCACATCTTGAGAACACATTTCGGGTTGAGATGGGTGTGTGCCGATGTACTGACTCGTAGAAGTGGGTTTTGGAAATGGAGAGGAAGATGCAGTCTCGCTGAGCTCGAACAGTGAAGATGAGGGGCTCTCCGGTCAGGACCGCCAGCTGACCCACGAGCTCTCCGGGGTGCGTCACAAACAGACGCGTCTCCTCTTCGCGGTCGATCATCCGTTGGTAAACATGGAGGAGGCCAGAGATCACAAACTGGATGCTCACTTCCTAAAGCAGCGTGAGGAGAGCAGAGCACACGTCTGACACGCTGCAGGTGAATGCCGAGGTCCAGGTGTGGGACAATGGGACACACCGATGTGGGAGTTCGTAGTTCATTAGAGTTTGGAGAATGAGACTTATTTAAAAAATATATAACTGATGAGTCAAATATGTCTTTTGTATATTGCACTTAAACAAAATGTTCTTAGATATTCAATGTTTCATGCAGTGATATCATTTGGTAAAAAAATCTTCCCAATTCTTACAATACACAATTACATAACACGCATTACAATTCATCAGAAAGCCAATCACAGCTCAATGGACCCGAAGAAAATAGATCAAACTTAATGTATACGTGTGGCTCAGATCAGGCCTCGGTCCGACATGGGAGTTTAAAATGTGTTTTACGACACATTTGTGGAACATGTTTCCAAATAAGGTTTTTAACAGGAGAAAGCTTCGAGCAAATCGAGTTTCACACTACAAAAAGGAGGCAGGGATACAAATGGAAAACCCTTAAATTAAATGAATCGTAGGGGTCAGAAGCAGAAAGGAAGATATAAGTGTTTTTAAGTGTTTGTTCTTCTGACCTGGTCTCCCTGACGAGCCACCACAGAACCAGCTTTGACTTGATGGAGGGTCACTCTGCCCTCAAGTAGACTGGGGTCCTGCAACAGACACACAAAGAAGGTTTGACCAAAGAAATATACAGAATAAGTGGTATGTTTTGGTTTATTTGCTGTGATAAGTCAGTCACCTGCAGCTGGATGATTCCCAGCAGGTCCTTCTTAGCAGCCTGGAGGATCGTGCAACTCTTACTGAGGTGAACGGCATCAGAGTGCCCCCCACTGTCTGTGTAGTGAAACACTTCGGAGGGCGTGTGCTGCATCGTCACACTCTTCTTCAGACTGGACTACAAAGACAGACATAAGAGAGGGATTGGTGAGGATGAACAAGACGCAGCAGCGGAGGATGCTGTGGATGCTGGGATATGGTTCTAAATCCACACAGCCGAACTGATTCAGTGTGAAGAGGAGACAAGGAGACAGGAGAGTCTTACTTTGGGAGTGACCGGACTGGATGGAGCCTCATCTATAGGGACTCGAGCTCGTTCAAAAGCCATGTTCAGGTCATTACCTGCAACTCAGGACAAAGGGGACGGATTATGATTTTAGGTGTATGTGTGTGTGTGTGTGTGTGTCTCTCCTTTCAGATCAGTGACTGCAGGAAATCAGTACAGACATGTGCCATTTGGTGACCGCTGCTGTCCCCGTCAGTGACCCACCTGCGCCGTCGGTGGCCATTGACGTGGTTCGCATCCTCCTGTAGCTGCTGGAAGGACTGTCCTTTACACCATCTGCTTATGGTACAGTGCCAGCACAGGATCAGTCTCAACACAAAGCATGCTTTTTTGTTTTTTAATGCGTGTTCAGTGTAGGTTTAGAGTCGCTTGTCTGACCCGACTCTGTGGAGCTCTCCGGGGTCCCAGTGGGCAACTCGTCCTGGAAGTACAAACGACGAGTCGTCTTCCAGGAAGTCGCATCTCCCATCACACCGTTTATGTTGGACAAGGGCACCGCCCGACTCTCCTGTCAATGAGGCAACAAAACAAATAACAACCGTCCACATTTAAGTTAGTCGGAACTACAGTAACATTTGGAATAACCATGAAATAGTTCATGCATAATGGATTTGAAGCACAGGGAAATAAAACACATTATACTCATCGTTGGGGCGAGGACAACATTATACTTAATTAAAATATACATAAAACCTTCTTTTAAAACATCAGGAATTGGCAAAGTGAAGACCCTTTCACATATTTCCTCTAATAAATGATTTATATATATATATATATATATATATATATATATATAAAAAACTTGAATATGCATACATACATATTTATTATTAGGGTTCATCATCATAAAGTGCGAGGCAGGCCAGGTTTACTTGCCTCCCTATTTACTGGGGTTGTAATAACTTTTACTCATTTTCATTGAGATTTATGAAAGACCAAATGTTGATACTATGCTCAACGTTGTGTGAAATTAACTTGCATGGGTGAAAGTGTGTATGTGCATTTCAGTGCTTGTTTGTGTACACATGCATGTACATTTGTGTTTAGGTATTCAATGCCAGCCTCACACAGCTAATTCATTTCCCTCCTACCGGATTGAAGAGCTCGGTTGTTAGGCCCAGATAGTTATGCAACGCCAAGAAGGTGACTCTTTGGAGGCGCACCATGATTATCTGAAACACACACACACAGAATCAAACACAGCGGTAAACAGAGCAGAACATTTAATACAGCGGATTGTAATTACATTACAATGTGAGCATGTTTTATTTTATAATGATGTTTTCCAGTAATAAGAACATGTCAAGGATAAATAAACGCTATAGACTGTATAAAATATGCAATTAAAAAATGTGTTACCTGAATGACGCGAACAAGCGTCTCTGGGTATTTCTTAAACACAGACTCAAAGGCGGATGCAGGTAAACGTAAGATGGTTGAACGAGTTGCAGCCCGCGCACATACAGTCTTATATGGGGCTGGATAACCCTGGAAAAGGAAGAGCACAACAGGAAGAACGAAGTGAAGACAAAAGGTGTAATCACTAGAGCCTAATAAACAGATCTGAGTGCAGTGTTGATGGCCACCTAATTAGAACCGTGTCTGCAATAATGAATTGGACAAAGCACTTTTCAGGCCTCCATTCAATACACTTGTATATGCATCATTAAAACCTGAAGCGTTATTAAAATAAACTTAGTATGATACAGGTTTGGATCACTAATTTCTTTGATTAGTGATCCAAACTTTTTTATTTGTCAAGTTGTTCCAAACTTCAAAAGGTCTTGATTTTTAAGTGTTAATTAAATCTAACCTGACTGAACACACTATGGGTGTCTTTTTCCCCCCCCCATTAAAAAAAAAAATTAAATTAATGAAGTTGGCTAATCAAATACAACTATCAGACCGCCCTAAAAGGTTGAACAGAACGGAGGATTACAAAGCAAATAAAGTATGTGCAGATGCAGGAAAACCAAAAGGGAGCTCACAGTGATGACGTCCAGGATGCTGAGCAAGCTGTGGACACTGTCTCCTGGAAGCACGTCCTTCACCACTGGTTCAGTACCGTCCTAAAAAACAGTCTTTATTTAAACTGTGAAGCCACATATATATTGCACCCGTCAAACAAATCTGCAGGATTTCAGTGAGATACTACCCACAGTAGAGTGAGATTAAACTACAGGATGGGATGCTCCGCCGTAATGGTACATATTGACAGAAGCAAGTTGCAGCACAAAAATACATTTAAATACAAACAAAAAAAAGGTGTGGAGAGCAATACTTTTTCTTCTGCTTGTTGAGCAGACTGCATCGAGATAAACGCTGCATGACTGCTCTCTGGTGGTCATATGTGTTCATGGGTATTGTGAGGTTGCGGGGGCCATTGTAACAGTTTTTTACGCAGTGTAAAGTGTGCCTTCGCTTCACACTTAAGACAACATTTTATACGTGTTGTTGATCAGCGACACTATGGTGTCTGTGCTCATTTTAGTAGTGTGTATTATTTTATTTTTTTTCAAACGGCACCGGATTCAAGAGTTGTATCGATACAATTTAAAGGCTTCTCTTTTATATTAAAAAAAAAAAAAAAAAAAAAAAAAAATGGATCAAACATCCGCATTTAGTATAATAAAGAAGTATGAGAAAAACTACAAAACAAAACTTAAAAAGAAAATTCTGGAAAAAAAACTGCTGAAAACTTCATACGTTCTCGTGGATGCAGAGCTCGAGTCGTCCGTCCTGGACCACGTAGATGCTGTCGTCATCGTCTCCCGGCCTGAACAGACTTTCGCCCTCCTGCAGTTCGATAAACACCATGTGGCGACACAGCTCTAGGAACAGGGGCTTCTGAAAATGGCCCAGGACTCTACAACAAGTTGCAGAACACAAACATTAGGAAAACTAATGGGAGAATGGGAAAAGTTAAAAATCGGTGGGAAAAGTTGTAAATTCATCAACCTGACATTCTTCAGCATATAGAGCACCTCGGAGGGCATGTTTGAGCTCTGCACATCAAACTCTGTGAGGTCGGCCTCCAGCAGGGAGGGCGGAGGTTCCTTCGGCTGCAGGGTGGGAGGATCTTTGCGGATCCTCAGGATTCTGATGACCGATACAACAACAAAAATACTTAACAAATTCAGGGTTCACAGTCCTATTTAGAGATTATTTTCAAAGATTAGGCCATTTCCAGCCATGATCACGCTGGTATGAAAGCCAGTTTGCCTTAACCCTAACCCAGCAAAAAGTAACGTTAGCCAGTATTTAGCCGTTGGTTGACTCGCATAGAGTTAAAACCTCCATTCATTGTTTGGACCCCAGCTACCAATTCATCATTATCCAACTCTCAACAATGCCCAGCACATTTAAAACCATTGCTCCTAGCTAGGGTTGAATCACAATCCTTAAACATTTGCAAGCAAAACAAGATAGAAAGCATGTCAACTTTAGAAACTCAACAAAAAACATGCTAACAAATCAAACATTATTCGACAGTTTGAACCAAGTTAGGGGGCAACAATGTTATGCAATTAGGTTTCAATTGCGCACATACCAAATGTAATTAATTAATTAGGCATACTTGCGAGCTATACTGAGGACTTTGGTTCGTTTGCGTATGCGCTGCGGTTGCTTCGTCACTGAGGCAGAGGATGCAGGAGGAATCTCGGACAGCGTCTGGACCTTAGAAAGACGAACACATGCAAGATGTTCATGTTTGCAGTTCCTTTCGTGCAGACAGAAACATGCATTTATATGGATATGACACAAGAGGAGACCTAATAAACAGACAAAATAAATAAGAACGATCTTGGTTAAATGTAGGTAGCCAATATTGAGGACCTGCATTCATATCTACGCTAAATGCAAAAGTAATTTTCTGTCTTACAATAAGCTACTGGAGCATTAGCATCTATATTGCCAGTGGAGAAGGTTTCATGCAGTAGTGCAACGAGATAGGAACACTCAAAGGAGAACATTTAGTTTCATGCATGGAAAATCTACAAATGTGAAATGTGCACAGCATAATGCATGTCCCAAATACATATAAAAGCCTATTTACACAAGGTATAACACTGAGATGGGTCTACCGCCCTGTAAAGGTCTGTAAGAGTGCGAGACAAATGGAAATGGAGAAAACCTTTCGCATGATCTTCCTTCCATAGAAGAGCACTTTATCTCGTTTTCTGAAGCGATACTGAGGTACACCGGACTGTTTCTGACCTTGACACAGAATAAAAAAACAAAAACGCACATAAAGGCATGTCAAGATTCGGAGGAAAACAGTAACAAAAAAAAACATGGACTTTTCTGAAGAGCCAGATAAAAATATATATATATATGCATTATGGCATTAGAATAAGCATGAGTGACTTTTGAGTGACTCACGAGCGAGCTTGAATCTCCTGTAGAGGAAAAGCACCACAATGCCGATCAGTGAAATGGCGACTGCAGCTCCAATCAGTACACCTGTGAGCTAGAAGACAGACAAGAGCATTGTAACAATGAAAAGGTATTGTATTGTGACATTATCTGAAGTCCAAAGCTGTGCCCCAGTTCAATACCACATTTAAAGCAGGTTTTGAGTACACAGTGCATTTACACTGGAGAAGAGACTAAAAATATGCAGTACTGGCTGAAGCAAAATGTATACTAAAACAGAGTAATTGAGTCCCACAATGGAAAAAATAAACTTCAGGCGCTGCTAACAGCTATAAAAAGTGTGGATTGTGTTGAAACTCTGATAATAACCTTCCATTGTCATTGTTTGTTAGTACAAATCAGTATAGTATTGATTTACTGTATACTAATTAACAGTATACAATTAACTTGCGTTTATGTTGCATGGGGAAAACCAACACTATGTTGTTTGGTCTTGGGACACAGCTCATGAGAAATGAACACACACTTTATGCATGCAGTGTTGCCAGATTTGACTGAGCTATGACATAATAATGCGAAGAGGAACAAATTAGTATCACAATTATGCAAATGAGGAGTGTATATGTATGAGGAGTGTATATGTATAACATTTAAAAATCGGGGGGGAAAAAATTATCCTGATGACCACAACCCACCCACAACTGTTATTTACTGCCCGGTTAAATCAAAAGTACGCCAATCTGGCATCACTGTGTGCAGGGAGGGCCGTGCTCAAAATGAGCTGTTGTTTCATACCATGGTGGTCTGCATCCTTTCCTCCACAAACTGCTGCAGTCGTGCGCTGATTTCATTCTTGCTGTTCATCAGCAACTACAACATGAGAAAGATTAGCACAATTTAGTATTGCTCAAAGAAGGTCAACCCTGGTATGTCATGTTTATTGTACATCGAGAAAATAAAAAGTGTGCTTACTAAACTCGCCCTCGCCAATCTGCATAATTCTCCTTCATGATCCCCTTGGCAGGCCATGCTGTTGACAGAATCAGAGGTTTAAAGCAAATTAGGTGTTCACATACAAGAGATGTTGATGTTTGGTGCATAATGAGCACAACAGAGAAATTACACCAAAAGCAAGTAAGTTCAGGAAACGTTCAAGAAGCATTCATAAGAAAAAAGACAAGCCCGCTCATTTACATTACGCCTGCGTACGGTGACATGTGGGTATGCTGGAAACATACAATAGCTGTGTGTGAGCATGATATCGTTCATGGAAAGCTCACTAATTGTTCGAGAGTGAAAAAGGGAAACTGTGTAAAGACTAAAGAGGAAGATGGATTTGTGAACTAGCAGTATGCTCCACCAGCTGCACATCAGTTGGCTTCGTGTCTTCATTTAAATAGGACTTCGTGACATTATTAAGAAGCTACACGGTGAGCTAGTCCGATGAGCCTGGGACGATACACATTGCGGCTGTAGTCGATTTTAATTGATTGCAGTCTGAGGCTTCAGTTGTAGCTGTAGCCTGACGTTAGCTAAACAACACTAGCTAGCAGCTGGTTGACTTAGGTTAACATGCCTTGCCAGTGATTCTAAATAACCAAAGTCAACGTCATCTAAGCATTAGGACATTCTTAGTGGACATAAATGACTAGACTTACTTCTCGAGCGTTTCTGACATGCTGCGTTAAGCGAGTAACATCTCCTCAGACGATGGAGCAAAGTTAGCAGGTAGCTCAAAGTTTTCTGTATTCTGCGACTCACTTGCTTAGCCCCGCCCACGTGTGTCCGTCGACCAATAGCGTGTCTGATATCTGCTGTTGCCTCAATTCCATGGAATGCTCTTGTCTAATCAGGAACGGACCGAGCACATGATTCTGTACCGCCGTGTTGTTTGTTACACAACAAACAATGTCAGCTAAAAGAGGAAGGATTTAATAAATAAAATGGTGTAAAGTAGTAAAGTACATTTACTCAACTACTGTTCTTAAGTACCATGCTGAAGAGTTGTATCTCCACCATACATATTTTCTTCTATATTTACATGGTAAATTATAGTATTGTTTACTATAGCAGCTGATAATAGTTTCTTTATAAATTTGGTTAAACGTGTGCATAAGAAAATTGATGCATAGTGAATTACACAACAGTATATAAAGTTAAATTAACACCACACTGAACAGTTACAACATTAAAATGCTGCTCTATGTTAATGAATTGCTTCAGTGATAATCTAATGAGTGTATACTATAGGTTCATTGTAATTTAATTGTATTACTAATATAATATATGCGATTAGCTTCCAGGCAACATACTGTGTTACATATATATTTCTGGACATTTATGAGTAAACATTTCTTCACATTGCAAACTCACTACATATTCATACAACAAACACAGCACTTTTACAATGTCTTTAATATATACCATGAAAAATATACATCTCTTCACTCTGTCCTCATTCATTTAGATTATATGTCAAAGTTAAACATAATTGAGTTACTACTGAGATATATGAATGTATTACACGCACAAAACAAATAAACGGGACGGACTGTGAAAAATTATTGTTAACTCATTTTCATTAAAAGAAACAGTGTTCCTAGTTATCTTAAAACAATACCATTAAAAGACTTGGATAGCAAAGAACATTTTTGAAAATCTGCCTTTTGTTTACACTTTATACTAATTTGACATTTAATCTAAAGATGCATCTGATTTAATGTCAACATGCCATTAATAAATAGCAATCGACATCATGGATTTGCTTAGACAGAATATTTACATGCACAACAAGACATAACTTAAACATCCTCTGGGATTTACAGTTATTATGTACTCTTACTGGAGTTAAATAAGAAATATACATCAGTACAACCAGAGTATACAACAGTACATACATAAAAATACAAATTGTAAGCAAATTTAAAGTAACAGTTGGCAAATTAAAACCGAATTGATGAAAACAATAATGTGTTTGGTTTAAAGCCAATTGTTTATTGTTACCAACACTTTTCATTATCCAAACTCTAATTTTGACACAAATAAAAAATAAATGTAACATTTTCATACATGTTGTCACCGTCTAAGTTGTTCTCTGCATTACTCTCTCTCTTTCTTGTTCTTTGTTCTCACTCACGCAGCTTCATCTCTCCCTCTTAATGTGTTATTTGTTCAGGTACTTGGCCACGAACTGGTAGGCAATGAGGATCTCTGAGTCTTTTGGGCATGTGTAACGAAACTCATCTTGTTTGTAGGCATTATCCAGGTAACGTGTCAGACCTTTCAGCTCTTTAGGGATGTCAAAGTTGCGGTACTGCTTGCACACCACCTGTGGGAAGACAGGTTTTTGTATTGCATTATTCTTAAAAAGACAACAGCAGAACTTAAAGTGCTGCAACAGCTCCGTATGACTTAGAACTAATCTCTTTCCAGGAGACAACATTTTGTAGATCTCTGTCCATATGATGGAAAATAAGTTTTTTTATAATAGGCCTACCTTGACAATATTAAGTTTGGGAAGCAAATTGCAGTCTGCCAAGGTGAAGGTGTCACCATCCAGGTAGAGGCGTGAAGACTCAGTGGCATTCGGGTTCCGTTCCAGCTCATAGGAGAGAGGAATCTCTAGTTGCATGTTCAGCTTCACCAGAGTTGACAGAAATTTTTTCTCGAGCCCTGAAATAGTGTAAAAGACTTTTTTTATCCTTCAGGTCTCCATCATGTAGTTATGTATTAAACAGAAAATGATTGTACATTTATTTTTGAGTCATCCATCTAATGCCCTTACTGTCATTTAATGCGGGATTGGGATTTTTTATATATCCTGAGAAATTTCTGAAGATGTCTTCTCCAGCATTGTTGGACTCTTTGAATCGACAGCACAGCTTTGTATAGCTGCCATTGGTTGAAAGAATGTGTCAGTGCAATAATGAATGTGTCTCAAGACAAATACTGGACAGAAAACCACCTACAGTCTACTCACTGCGGTTGGCATAAGTTTTCCTCCAGGAACTCCTCAATTTTGTTAATGTCGGTTTTGACTTCATCGTTGTAGAGGAGGAACGGAGGCTGAGAGCCTGGAGCCAGAGCCTTCAGCACTTGAGGTGTTCTGCAACAGAACAGCTACAACGTTAAGCTCACCAAAGATGGTCAAATGATAAAAAGGACAAAGGAGTACAAACGATAAAGAGCTCACTTTATGGGTTTCATTAAATTAACTCAAGGTAGATCTCCCAATTAGATCTTATTGTTTCATTCTTACTCTCTCTATTTGTAATATTTGTAATATTACATTTCAACTTCAAACTCCTATTGATTATCATTGGTAGTAGTAGTTGTAGTAGTAGTAGTAGTAGTAGTAGTCGTAGTAGTAGGTAGTAGTAGTAGTAGTAGTAGTAGTAGTAGTAGTAGTAGTAGTAGTAGTAGTAGTAGTAGTAGTTGTAGTAGTAGTAGTAGTAGTTGTGGAAGTAGTAGTAGTAGTAGTAGTAGTAGTAGTAGTAGTAGTAGTAGAAGTAGTAGTAGTAGTAGTTGTAGTTGTGGAAGTAGTATTCCTTTTCAATACTGTCGGTCTAACAGTAAATCTACAGTTGGAAGAAACTAGTTTGCTAGATTAAAAAAAAAATATATATATATATATATATATATATATATATATATATATATATATATATATATATATATATATATCAACTATTTTCCAGTTAAAGGAGCTAGCAGCACAAGCTCAAAATGTCAAGCAGCTGTGAGTACTAACCAGGCATATGTTTACAATCATAATTATACATTCGGGAAGATTCCGGTGACACACAATGAGTGCACGCACAAAACGTTGGTAGATTAGCAGGTAGTTGACCTCTATTATGAATCTGTCACAGCCACAGATACCGGATTTCTTACTTTCTTTCTTTTTGTGAGAGCATTTTATTTATTGATTGGTGTTGGCATGTTCAGATAATATCAACAAACAAACTACCAATCCTAATTCTTAAATGAATTGATGATGGACAGTAGGTCCTGGGTTTGATCTCTTTGGGTTGGAGCATTTATGTGTGTGTTTTTTTATGTTGCTTGGTGTGAGTGGGTGTTCTCAAAGTATGTTCATTTAATCCTATAACTGAAAATCCCTAAAAGTATTAATATTGTTTATATGTTAGTCTGTCGTGCTACCTTTGTACCCCTAATTGTGACACAAGATGCACTCCCTCTGCAAACCCTGCCCTGTCTTTGTCTTGTGAGTCGTTTGCCCCACATCAACTATTTATGTAGAGTTAATCTGAAATATTGTAGTTGCAAACAATTAGCACCTAAAATATACATTGCACTGAAATTGCCATGAATGTAACTAGTGGAGCTATCCCCTTGTTTATTTTTGTTCACAACACATTACAAAGGGAGTTGACTGCTTATTGTTGTATTTTATCACATTATATTGTGAGTTGTAAATAAAACTCAAAAGCAAGACCAATTTTACTTCTAAAAAAAGAAGGGAAAAAAAGATATGTTCCCACCTCTTCATGTCCACAGTGGTGAGGGTGAAGTTGGCCCCTTTCAACCAAAGAATCATGAAGAGTCTCTGGGAGAACGGACAGTTCCCCACACTCTCAGCATCAACACTGGCCTGACAGACAAACAGACACAACATGATGAACACCTGCACTTCTCATTGCTCGCATACAGTGACGCTTAAACTTCAGAAGGGATCTTGTGTTTTGATCCAGCATCAGGGTTGTAATGTACCTGACCACATCATTAATACCTGCACAGGTTCTTGTCGAGCCTGCTCCGCTCCGACAGTTAAACTTTCAACTAACTGCTGAGGAATTTCCACTGGAGAGTGGCTGACGCTTTACACCGAGATTGAACAACCCAGTTATCAGTATTCATACATGTTGTTGAGTCACAGGCATTCGTGGAGGAAAATATATTTTGAAACTGCAGGACACAGGTTGTCCAACTAAAAAGGCCTCTTTTTAGTTTCCATTGCTCACTATATCTACTCATTGGTCGGCAGTAGCTCATGGGGATGAGTGGTCATCCCGTAACAACAAGGTACTGGGTCCAATCCCCATAGTTGCATATTGAAGTGTCCTTGAGCAAGGCACTGAACCCCCAGTTCCTCCCCGGGCGCTTCACTACAGCCCGCTGCTCCTTAAATACGCAATGGGTCAAATGCAGAAAAGAATTTCCTCACTGGAATAATATGAAAATGTACATTTCTTTCTTTCTTTCTTTCTTATACTTTCTAGGAATAACAAGGATATAGTGACTTTAAGCTTTAACGCAATTAATGAAAAACATTATCAAAGCAGATGAATATCTGAGCAGTGGGTTACAATTAACCACCAACAAATGTAGTTATATATTAGTTTAAATAACTGCAATGTGGATGTTTGCTCTTAAAAATATATAGACATATCAAAAAAGATGTACAGCATTTAAACTGTTTTATCCACATCTGTAGAGTTTACACAGGATTTATTTTAAGTAATTATTACCTTAACAAAGAGTTCAATCTTGGGGGGCTCTGCCATCTTTATTCCTCTCAGTTTTGTCTGGTATCTTCAGTCCCTGTCAATGCGAAAAAAACAAGTCATTAAAAAAATCTGACTGTGAATTTTACATTTCTTTGTAATTACGACTAGTTAGTATTCATTATTTCACTCTTTTCCCGTTTTAATTTTAGTAGAAAGATGCATTATTCATGTCTATACTCACAGTCAGCTCTGAATCAGGAACACTGCTTTATCTTTACCGTATGACTTTTTATTCCAGTATTTCACCTCTCCCTCTCCCTCTCTTCTCTCTCTTCTATGCGTGTGTTTCTGTTTTTTGTTTGTCTATCACCACACCTATCATGGTGTGGGAGGCAGGCCACACACCCTCTGGCCTTTCCAGTCAGACCAGTACATCCAGATCTCTCCCCTGTCTGCCTTCCAGCATATTCTCTGAGAGAAATGTTCCACTGTCAATCTTTAACTGTCTCACGTTTGTCTTTATCTATCTCTGTGTTCCCCTGTTGACTTTCTGTCACTTTCTTTCTACTGTAATAAGTCAGTGCATTATTAGCATATCATTGAGGCTGCCATATCTGAGTTTTTTACAAAAGACAATTGAGAATAAAGCCAAATAAATTGATTGCTTTAAAACATTGTGCTTATAGAATCATGTATAAATAAAATGTGGATTTACAATGATTGTATAACACAATTAATTGTATTTCCTTTAAGTTCTTCATTAAATCTGGTCACCCTATATGGACAGAACTATACGTAAACATGACAAGTATATATGACTAAATTAAAATACTGCTACAAAAGCCTCTTTGACAAGATGTGTGTAGCCTGACTTTAGAGATTTGCTTACATTCAGCCTCATAGCATTAATACGGCCGATGTCTAGCAGCCGGCACTCTTCATCCCCAGAGGTGTTGGATTGGGTTGAGGTCTGAGCTCGGAGAAGCCAGTCAGTTTCTCTTCCACATCAATCTCCTAACACAAAATGATGTTATATCTCAAATATATATTGTATCAAATATTAAGACTTTGGGCCATATAGTGCATTTTGCTATTTTTACATTACATTACATTACATGTCATTTAGCAGACGCTTTTATCCAAAGAGACAATAAGTGCATTTCAACCTAGAGTACAAACTAAGAACAACAAGAATACAGAAAGTAACATTTCCTCAACAAAGTCAAAGGGTCAGAGGTCAGAGGTCTAAAGTTTCACAAGAAAATAAAAAAACCTGCCTTCATATCATATATGTCTTTCTCTCTCAGAGTTATCGATTGTGTTTTTGTAGTTTGGTGTCTTGCTGGTTCCCTGTCTTCCTCTTAGTTGTATGTGTTGTTTTGGCTTCACCCAGCAGCCTACTTTCAGTCGTTGATCCGCATTCATGGCTGGCAGAAAATGCTCTCATGTCGCAGGTATTCACGAGGTTTCACGGAAGTCTGAGTGATTGGAGAGAGGAGGAAGAAAACAGCCCTCAAGCAAATTTAAAGGGAAACAAACAATGTAGCAAGTTGAAAGGAGTGAGATAAAGCTCATATTATTGAATGACACAGATTGGTGGAGCTATGTCATGTCATATTTATCATTATATAAGCGTGGATGCACCAGGGAGGAAATCATGAGGGCGTGATGGCATGATGGCATGACTATGTGTATTGGAATCCATAAGTCACAGTATTGTACAAGGTCAATTAAAGTAATTTACTATTTCGAAATGCCATGTTAGAAATCTCATTGAAAGGTATTCACCTTTGATCTCAAGTGTCCGTGTTAACATAAAAGGAACATCACAATTTCAGAGACGCGAGAGAAAAAGGTTATGTCGTCATAACCGTGCAATGCTGAAAACGTGATGGGCACAGCTGACAAATCCAAGACTGGAATTGACTTGAGCTATCTGAGCAATTATAGATGACATAATTTGGTATACAGAACAACAAGTCCCATGAAATCAATGTGGACAGACCGCACTTCTGCCAATGTCAATCAGAGGTCACATGTTGCTACCGAAGAAAAGTAAACCTTCCATGGAATGACAGCCGAGCATTCCTAGAGCTCGATGTTTTGGATACATTTTGCTCCCTCGCCAACTAAAGCAAATATCTGAAGAATACCTGAAGAAGCCCACTCTGGATCCCGAGGTGTTGGCTAACTACAGGCCGATCTCTAACCTCCCCTTCCTCTCCAAGATCCTTGAGAAAGTAGTCGCACACCAGTTGTGTGAAATCATGACAGTTTATTTGAGAAGTTTCAGTCAAGATTTAGAAAACATCACAGCACCGAGACAGCACTGGTGAAAATGACAAATGACCTCCTAATGGCATCAGATAAAGGACTCATCTCTGTACTGGTCTTGTTAGACCTTAGTGCTGATAGAGGACTCATCTCTGTACTGGTCTTGTTAGACCTTAGTGCTGATAGAGGACTCATCTCTGTACTGGTCTTGTTAGACCTTAGTGCTGCATTCAACACCATTGACCATAACATACTATTACAGAGACTGGAGCAGTCGATTGGCATTTCGAGCATTTCAAGTATCAAGTTTCAAGTTGATTTATATCCTATTTATCAGATCGATCTCAGATTGTATTTGTAAACGATGAAGCCTCGATAACCACCAACGTTAGTCACGGAATTCCACAAGGTTCTGTGCTTGGACCACTTTTATTTTACCTTATACATGCTTCCTTTGGGCAATATTATTAGAAAACAATTTTCATGCAGATTATACTTAATTATATCTATCAATCAAACCAGAGGAGACCAACCAACTCACTAAAATTCAAGCATGTCTTAAAAACATAAAAACATGGATGACCTGCAACATTTTGATGTTAAACTCAAACAAAACTGAAGTTATGTTACTCGACCCTGAGCAGCTCAGAGATCAAGTATCTGGTGATGTGGTTTCTGTGGATGGCATTGCCCTGGCATCAAACACCACTGTAAAGAATCTCTGTTATCTTTGATCGGGACTTGTCTTTTAACTCCCACGTGAAGCAAATCTCAAGGACTGCATCTTTTCATCTACGTAACATTTAAAAAATCTTGTCTCAAAAAGATGCAGAAAAACTGGTTCATGCGTTTGTTACTTCTAGACTAGATTACTGCAAGTCCTTATTATCAGGCTGCTCTAAAAAGTCTCTTAGGTCCCTCCAGTTGATCCAGAATGCTGCAGCTCGTGTTCTCACTAAAACCAAGAAAAGAGATCCCATTACTCCTGTATTAGCTGCTCTGCACTGGCTCCCTGGAAAATCAACAATCAAATTTAAAATGATTATCCTCACCTACAAAGCCTTGATAGGTAATGCCCCATTACATCTTAAGGAGCTTGTAGTACCATATTGCCCCACTAGGGAGCTGCCTCACTAAATGCAGGGCTACTTGTGATTCCTGGAGTCTTAAAAAGTAGGATGGGAGTCAGAGCCTTCAGTTATCACGCTCCTCTTTTATGGAACAAGCTTCCCCCTTCAGTCCTGGAGGCAGATACCGTCACCTCATGTAAGAGTAGACTGAAGACTTTTCCTCTTGATAGTCTTATAGTTCGGGCTGAGTCAGGTTCACCTGGTCCCGCCCCTAGAGATGCTGCTACAGGCTTATAGGCTGATGGGGACATTTTAGGATACATTGAGGACCTCTCTCCTCTTCTCTCTCTACTTACGGATGAATATTAATCTCTCCATTGCACATTATTACCTCTGCTTCCTCTCTGGAGTCTTTGTGACTTTACGTCTCATAGGGTCCATTGGACCTGGCTGGGTCTGATGCCATGGACCTGCTGATGCCCCGCCCACTCCTCCTCTCCACCTCCATCTGCCTGATGTATTGTGGAGGCCTTGATCGTGGTCCATGCCTACTACCAACTATTCATACACTCTTTCATACTCATTGAATAAATTCAATTCAATTCAGTATATTTTATCTCGAAAAAACTCGCAAGTAATTGAAAAAAAACCTTTCACAGGGAAAATAGGGGAAAAACTTCAGGAAAGCAACAGAATAACAAAGAATGGGTTAAATGCAGAGAATTCATTTCATATTTGTATATAACTATATGTAAAATGACAATAAAAGTCTTACCTTTTCTTCAAATACAGCCCAACAACTTGCAACCGCTCCCCACTCATCAAGTTGACTTTTGAGACTTTATTTTTGAGACCCTGATGATAGAGACTCCGCCCACTCCTCCTGAATATGCCTACTATGAACTGTTCATAAACTCTGTCATATTCATTGAAGGTACTTTAACTCTAAATCTGTCCTTCTGGTCACATGACATCTATTGCATCTGTCCATCCTGGAGAGAGATCCTCCTCTGTTCTCTCCTGAAGGTTTCTTCCCTTTTTTCCCCCTGAAGGGTTATTTGGGAGTTTGTCCTGGTCTGATGTGAGGTCAAAGGTCAGGGATGTCTATGTGTACAGATTGTACAGCACTCCGAGACAAATTTGTAATTTGTGAAATTGGGCTATACAAATAAACTGAATTGAATTGAATTGAATAGTGGCTCCTTCCAACCCACATCAGACCTGCTGTACATGACCCCGGGCTTCCCTCCCAGCCGTTGTAACATGGTTCCATCAGCTATTCTCCTCATCCCTCAGTATCATTTGACAGTCTCTGTGCTCGCTGCCGCCTCAGCCCTGTCCATGTTTCCTCTGGTCCCCTATGCCCTCGCCTGCAGTGCTTTTCAATACATCTGTTAGGCTTCATGGGTCTCCTTGGGTCCACCTTCTGCATCAAATCTTAACAATTAAACAACAGAAAATAATCAACGGTGTATAAAACATGAAGCAAACATGTTTTTTATGTGTCCATACATTCTACACAAAAAGAAGGATTGAGCATTTTCTCATTCAGTGCCTTTGCACATTAAGTCACATATTAGTAACTTAAAATGTGTGTTGCCGATAAGTACCGCACTGCCATCCATTACATTGTATTCTCCACAACATGACTCACTGGTGTGTGCATACCCTTGTGTAACTGCCATCTAAATTTCTCTTCACACTTCCTTTTTTTCTGTCAGTGTCATTTGGCAGCGGCATTCTGATCGTTTGGAGAGTTTCCAAAAAGACAAAAGAGCAGAACAGAACATTACATTGACTCGCTTGAAGCAGGATGCTGACCTCAAATCGTATTCGACCATCTTTCAGGGAGCCACAGGGTTGCGTTTTTGGTTCATAAGCGCTTCAAGATCACAATCATGTTCCTCCCGGCAGAGACCCAAGGTGTGTGGGGACTGAGGTAAGAGGACCGGCAGCTCGTCTAGTGGTCAGGTTAGTGGAGGTTTGGGCTTCTCTGAGACGGGAATCACTCGGGTCCAGAATACGAGTCCATTGTAGGTGAATATGTACGTTCAGGATTGAAAGTGAATTGGTGTGCCAGTTGTTCAGCTTCTTCACAACTGGCAGTGAGTCTGAGAGTGCCACTGCCATCATTCATCTTTCACCACATCCTGTTCACAGATTGTCTTAAAGTCTCAACTATAGAGGCTCACTTAATAAAAAATAGTGGAAGTGAGAATAACCTGTCATATTTTTATGATATGACAACTCGCCCCTCTCTTGTTCTTGTAGGTTACATTTGAAGTAAGGGAATACAACAAACTTTGACTCAGCCGGATGTTTTATGGTATCAGCTGCAGATATCTACTTTTACATTCTCAAATGTGTGATGTATCCCATTTTAATTAACGCCAAAATACAGATGACTTTCTTTGTTTCCACAGATTGGAAACACATTTGTCTATAATTCTTAACAGTATGTTTTGGTGTTGTTGTTTTGAGATAACGTAGTATTTTACATGCAAATTTAGTGATTTTTGCCTTTTAGTTTTCCTTATCTGCACACTGTTCAGTCAGATGTCCTTTTTCTTGTTTACGTAATGTGAGACTTCATTTTTTAAAATTCTGGGATCTTTTGCACAACCCCAGCTAGAAAAAACAGAAAGTGTTTTCTGTTGACTGAACTGTTTCAGCATTATTGCCAAACAGTTTCTTTGATTTCATTCTTTCTTTAGACCTCACAGGAAATGTTTTCATGGTAAAAGCTTGACATGTTTGTACAGAAGTGGTAACGGTTTGTGAGATAATGTGAATGAATGGATGTTTTCTGGTTTAGGCAACATCACTTATAACTTTCTCCTGATGCTTTTTCCTAATTGTCCATATAGAAAAAAGGAAGGTCGGTTGAGCCAAAAACCATCGTGGTCTCTGACTTCAGAGGGTGGTGGTGAGTCTTCTTCCTTCTGGGCATCACTGACGGCCAAGTTGGAGTATATGATGGTGAGTTCTCGTTATGATAATAATTTACGGTGCTCAACGACGGATCGGATGTCGACACAGACCGGGACAAAACCTACACGACTTGTACAAAAGTCTGGCGGTCGCCCTGAGGAAAATAATTTGATGAACTGTATTTGCTTCTCATGTCTGCCGCACCTTGACAATCTCCCTTTGTTATAATAGCCTCATTTTCCTGTTTGCATGTCAGAGCCAGGTCATGCAAGTGTTGTGTTACACGTCTCTGGCTGTGAGCCTCCTTTATTAACCTTTAGTAGATTTTGAATGAAAACCTGATGTCGTAATGCAATGTTTTCCTGATCCTGTGGTTACTTTTCATGTATTCTTTAAGCCCATTTGTCCATCCAGAGATGACTCTAATTCTCAACTGTTAGAGGTTAGAAAAAGAAAAAAAAAAGTTGATTGCAGTATATAACATGATCATTTTAATTGAGATCTTAAAGAGCGCTGGTATAATTTGCACAACATCATATTTACTAAGGATGCCCAAGAGAGCCTAAAGCTACCGGACATTCTCAGGATCAGATAGATTAAGTGATGTGATAAAAAAATATTTTAACTTAATTTTAAAGTGTTACATTCTGAATTGGCCATGGTTCCCATAAATACTTGTGCAAAATTAAAAGCAATTAGCAAATTTGGGGGACAAGAAATGAAGGGAGAGATAGGGACATTGTGGTTCATCATTACATTACATTACATATCATTTAGCAGACGCTTTTATCCAAAGCGACTTACAATAAGTGCATTTCAACCTAGAGTACAAACTAAGAACAACAAGAATACAGAAAGTAACATTTCCTCAACATAGTCAAACTACAAAAGTACCATAATAAGAGCTATTTAAGAGCCACTGAAGTGCTAATCTGTGTTTTAATCCAGATATAGTCGGAAAAGGTGCTTTACCCCAAACACTGCCAGGGCACCAAACGTTGATTTAAAAAGTCTGCGCTACAATTAGTCAATTATTTTTATCATATGAAAATAAATGGAAACTGTTGAATACATGAAAAGTGCATCCACATATTCTAAAATACGGCCAAAAATGTTGCTAAATCATTGAATGTGATGGTGAGGGATTTGTAATAAACAGACATAACCTGCATACATCTCTAATATGAGGATTTAAACAGACATAACCTGCATACATCTCTGATATGAGGATTTAACATCTGCTTTAACAAAAAGGTAAAGTCACAATTCTCATCTCTCCTTTACGATCCCATTTCTCAATTCTTTTTTTGCGACAGGGGTGTGTTAACATGAAGAGGACTGCACTCAGCTCAAGGAAGAAGCTCCTCCTCCTCTCCTTTCTCTGTGTTTTACCACTGTGTCTCTTCAATGGATGGCCGAGAGGGTTCCAGGCACTGAGGGCCATAAATCTCTTCACCTTCCGTAACGGCAGCACCGGCAGAAACGTCACCATCCTGCTGTGGCACTGGCCTTTCAGGAGGCCGTTCAGCCTGAAGGGGGACGTGTGCTGGGACCTCTATCGCATCCCTCGCTGCAGACTGGTGGACCAGCGCTCCTTGTTCCCGTCCGCCGATGTGGTCGTGTTCCACAACCGAGAGCTGGCGCTGGGTCACCACCAGCTGCCCCTCAACCTCTCGCGGCCACAGGGACAGCGCTGGGCCTGGATGTGCCTGGAAGCCCCGGCTCGCAATGACAAATTATGGCGGTATGCAAATATCTTCAACATGACCGTGACCTACAGGAGAGACGCTGATATCACAATACCCTACGGTGAGCTGCTACCAGAGGAGAGGGAAGGACGTCCGGTTGAAGAAGTCCCTCTGAATAAGAGCTTCCTGGTCTGTTGGGTGGTCAGCCACTACAGGAGCCAGCACCGGAGAAGCAAAGTGTACAAAGAGCTCAATGCCGCAGTTCCTGTAAAGGTTTACGGTCGCTGGACAAAGAGCGCCCTCTCCTCTAAAGCCCTCTTACCTACAATCTCTCGCTGCTACTTTTATTTGGCTGTTGAGAACTCAGTGAGCAAAGATTACATCACAGAGAAGCTGTGGAGGAATGCTTTCCAAGGCGGGGCGGTGCCTGTGGTCCTGGGACCGCCATTAGATGATTACAAAGCCGTGGCTCTGCCTCATTCTTTCATCCACGTTGATGAGTTTGCATCAGTTAAAGACTTGGGGAAGTATCTTCAAGAACTTGCAGGGGATGAAAAACGCTACAAGGAATACTTTACCTGGAAACGTCAGTGGAAAGTGAAGTTGTACACGGACTGGAGGGAGAGGCTGTGTAAGATCTGCTCACAGTACAACAATCTACCTCAGGAGAAAGTGTACTCTGACCTCGAGGCCTGGGCCAATTGGAACCACACTTGAGCTTGCATAACTATGACTCACTTACCAAAGAGATCAATTAAGAAACCTCACCCAAAGTAAATATACTCGGGAAACATGTGTATGTACATATATGCAGACAACTGACATGCTTCAAATACTTGATATTCAAAATACCTGACCTCGCCAGGATTAACAGAATAATCTAACAGTTTGGGGAAAGGTCTGATGACTTTTCTTGCTTGAGTGTTGGACACTCATCTGAGAATGGCTATTCCTTTAATTTAACTTAAGATATGAACACAGGCCCATTACTGTGTATTCAGTCCTTTCAATATCTGCATATTGTATATTTTCATAATACTGGGCTATTTAAGAAGGCATGCACTATGTTGAAGGATTTAATATTTGTTTGATGTTCGTCATTTTATATTTGTATTTGATGTAATGAATGCATGATTTGATGATGCGTTTTTTTATTTCATGTCCATCTTCCCTTGCCAGTAAAAGCAACAGTTGACAGGAAACACCATTTACTACTTCTGCCCTCAAAGATTAACTTCCTCGAACTTTAAATGGATGTCGTTTTCAGTTCCTGTGGTGATGAGTCAGATGGTTGCGACGTCTCGTTGAGATCGAAGACACCAACCTCACTATTCAGTTCCTTAGACGGTTACAAGTTAAGATGTTGGACCCGAAAAAACGTTCTTTGGTTACGACTCAAGACATGGACGTGCAAACTGTCAGTTGGCATTCAAGGTTATGTTTTGATTGAAAGCATCTCAGGTTAGCTCATTTAATAATTCCAATGTAATATATTTACAATCCATGGAGGAAAATGTCACATTAAGAACTATCTGTTAGAGTCCGACAGTTATGATTTGAATATTTGGTAATGTGTCTAAAATGATTCATGAGGTAAGATTGTTAGAACGCTGAAATTCTAAAGTAGTATTTCAATGTCTTGATTTGTTCTCGTTAATAAATGCAGGCAGCTTAAGTCAGTTGAAAAATAGTCGAATTGTGAATAAATGACATTTAATGTCTAAACATGACAAGTCAGAGTAAAAAAAATCTTAATACAAGACCAGCCGAGAGTAATACTCCACTTAGCACACAAAGCAGTCTCAAGTATTTGGTGTTATTCATCATTTCATAAACATAAAAATCCTTTACAATAAAAACAAAACAAGCATTAATGAAATACAGTTTGACAGCACAATCGAGCCGGGTCAGAGTCGACCTAATCTCACAAATCACCTGAGACATTGAGAAAAATATTGTGTGCAAATGGCAGATTAGCAGCTAAAACACGAGTAACAAGTCATCACCTTTCCTGAAATTACTTAGAATCACACACACACACACCTGAAATGACACCAACAATATTGGCAAAAGACTGATTAGCAAAAACCCGTGTTCAGTATACAAGCAGGGCATTTTCTTTTAGAGAAATATAAGAAAGAAATAACAAAAAAAAAAAAAAAAAAAAAAAGATATAATTTCCAATACAAAAGGCAACTTTGTGCAAAATCATGGGAAACTTTGCAGATCAAATACAGCAGCTGCTCTATTCAGATTAAACAAAGAAAGTATTGCACAAACATTGATGAGCTGTCGATCTTTCCTCACCTGCACCACAGAAAGCCTGCCCGGGATTTAACAAAAAACTCAATTCCTCAGCTCTTTTTATCTCGACTCACATCTACAACCACATTCTCAGCCAACAACTGGACCACGTATTGCAACAAGTCATCAAAACCTCCCTTTGACATTGTTCTAAACATGAAATGATAAATAAAGCCTATTGAATAACTTACTACGCATTATCCAAGAAAACAAAAAAAACAGGCATATTCAGTTTAAAATGCGTCTCAGTTGCTGGTCATTGTAAGAGGATGTTGACCGTGGCAGTTGGATACATTTCACCATCAAAACGGGAACACTTTCATCGATCTCTCAGTAGATGAGCCTCCCAACTTGGACCGCTTCCATCCCGTGATCTGGGGACTGGGTTGAGAGGCTCGTCTTCAACTTTTAGTCGAGGTTGGACGGAGAGGCGCGGGAAGGCAATCTGGCTCCTGAGTTTATCCAGTCAGGTGACCAACAAGTCCGGGGTGCAGGGTTTGCTTCAAGATGTCAGGCCGGTGAAGCGGGGGCATGTAGAGTGTCGGAGGAGGGGCGCCGTGGTAGCTGGAAGCAGGGTAGCCCTGACTGGAAATGGGGGAGTTGACCATGTTCAGTGGGGAAGGACTCTGCTCGTAGTATTGGCCGTCGCACTCCTCGTCCAGAGGCAAGGCCAGGCGCTTGCCCTTCTGTCTCCGGTTGCAGAACCACACGCGGACAACCTGCCAGCAACGACATGCGTCCGTTACAAATGTGACCGTTACACGCGTGCTTTTTAATTTTCAAAAAAAAAGGAAAAGGGGGATCTCTTAGACTTTGTACTCACATCCCTCTCCAGACCGAGGTCATCCGAGATGTGTGTGATTTCTTGGGTGTTGGGCTTGGGACACTTGATAAAGTAAGACTCCAGAGCAGAGCGCACAGCTCCCTCCAGACTGGTCCTTCTCTTCCTCTTTCTGGTGTCAACAAATACCCTCTCAATCTTGTACATCTGACAAATAAGAAACATTTAGTCATGCAGTGTGGAGTACAGCCATATTTATACATAGATGTATGCAATTATTTATATATAAAGTGTGTGTGTGTATATATATATATATATATTCCGTCTGGTGCAATATTCATTATTTATCTGATTTATTTAATAATAAATTAGGATAGGAATATATAAGCATTTTCACTTCTACCTATACCTTTTCAGTCTTTATGTTTCATATATTGTATAGAATTATATTGCAAAGATTGACTGCATAAAATACACAAAACAATACATGCCACGTATTGAGGTCATAGGTCAAACAATGTTTCTTGTGGCCACTAGGTGGCATATTACACTCCACAAGAGGGTCTTGGTCGAGGCTTGCCCAGCAGAAAGTTAGCGAGGCCTGAGAAGACCCATGATGCTCGGCGATCATCTGTTGTGTTGTAAACGAGTCGGCAGATGGAGAGGCAGACTTACATCCTGGGGATTGTCCGAGGTCTCGGCCTCGTTCAGCCATCTCTGAAGAAGAGGCTTCAGCTTGCACATGTTCTTAAAGCTGAGCTGCAGAGCCTCAAAGCGGCAAATGGTGGTCTGGCTGAACATCTTACCTAGGAGCACAGGCAAACATTCACCAATGATACAACACAACACAATAAGGCTCATTGACTTTAAAGCCCAAACAATAGTTAAGGAATATGGTTCTTATTTACCAGATCAGTTGCTTTTGGTAATTAAGAACTGATCTACATCCCAAAATAGAACTGCAGAAGGTGTCCACCTGGACTTCCCAAACAGTGTTTAGAGAGCTGCTCCCAGCTGGACCAGACAGACTTCGTAGAGTCTGATGCTGAAACTTTGTCATTTAAAATCCCGAGTTTAACGAAACACGCATTTAAATAATTAATCAAAAAGGCATGCGCCTAACCAGTATCACTAAACTCACCATAAAGGTTACCCAGGGCAAGGCCCACATCGGCTTGAGTGAACCCCAAGGTAATGCGCTTGTGTTTCAGGTCCTTGGCGAACAGCTCCAACTCCTCCGTGGAAAGATTCTCCTGAACAGGAAACATTTCAAAGATCAATTAAAATTGGAGAACGTGGGAACGTTTATAGCCCAAGTTATTTCTAAGATATTAAAGTTGTATTTGTCGTCAGGAAAAGGAAGCTGGAGCACCGATCCAGTGGCTGGCCTCACCTCCTCAGAGTCGCTGCAGCCGCCGCTGGAGGAGCCGCTGCTCCGCGTGGAGGAGGCCGGGTTCTGCGCCTGCGGCCCCGCGGCCGTCTGGGTAGTGTTGACGCTAAAAAACGCGTTCCCTGGCAGCCCGTTGCTTGGGGGAGAGGGGGACATCGATGGGGAAGACGCAGATGACGTTGAAGGATTTTGATTACTGCTACCGGGGGCTGTAATGTGGGTGATCCCGGGCCAGAAGGACGGGTTCCAGGCTGGAGAGTAGAAGACCCCATGGGACATGGCGGCGGAGGCCGGCGCTGTGGAGTACTGCTGGACCTTAATCTCCGTCGAGTAGTCATTGCTGGTGTCCTTCTCAGTCTTTATGTCGGGGAGCTTGATTTGCTCCCGGGTCTCGGCAATGGAGGGACTCAGGTTGGTCGGCTGGGTGGCTGCGGTTACGCCGGGTACCTGGCCGGTGTACTCGGGCGCGGCGAACGGATACCAGTGCTTGGGTTGCCCAAACTCTCCAGCCTGGAGATCGGATCCCCTGTAGTCGCCGGTGACGGGCGGGAAGGCGAAGAAGGTCTGCGCGGATGCTGGTGTGATGCCACCGTACGCGGCTTTGTTGTAGAAGAGGCTCGGGTCCGGCAGCACGCCGTGGGGGAGCTGGAATGACGCAGAGCCGCCCGAGCCATCATGACCCAAAACCTGGGTGCAAGGGTTGGTCCGACTGAAGTCGTACGGCCTGATCTGGCACTCCGGACTCTGCGACCTTTCAGACATCTTCACAAAACTGTGTGAGAGATAGTCAACAAGCGTGGATCCCAAATCTAAAAAGTTTTTTTTTTTTTAAGTGTTCAGCGCACACTAAAAGAAGGATGGGAGACGGAGAAGCTCTCCAACCACGAACAGTCCGGTTTGTTTTGGAGATGGGGAGATTACGCGAACTCGTAGACCTGCGCAGTACCGTTCTGGTGAATAACCACCGACACGCCTCCGGCCTAGTCCATGAAGTTCTGACTGTACCACCGATGACCTCACCTTCAAGCTCAATCGCTCCTCTCCGTCTACAACTCCCACAAGCTTTGCTAATCACAGCTGCGGGGATTGGCGATCACCGTCCCTCTTCGCCCATTGGCTGGCCAAGACAATTGCGCACAGCTGATGGTGAATTTGTGAATGACCTTGATTCTTCCCAAAGCAGTGGGCGTGGTTTCACAGACACTTTAAGTCATTTTGCAGCAGACCAACAATGTTTTCCTTTTTTTTTAAAGCGATTTTTAAATGTATCTTAAGCATTATAGAGAAACAACGTTAAGTCAACGTTAGGAAAAAAGAAGCATATTTACATTGCTAAATAGGCACGAGTCACTGCTCCTGTAGATACATATTGTAACACGATAACGTGCTCACCGCATACATGAATTATAATGCTCGGTTTGTTTAAGTTATTCGTCTCTAAGGACATGGCTTTGATATTAAAATAACTGGCATTTAAACCTGAGTTAATGTAAACACTAACATCTCAGCTGAAATAAATTGGCATCTGTAATAAAGACAAATTAACTTAATGAATTCGGATACATTTACTTTGTCACAGACAACTAACTGATGTGTTGTGAATATTTGGGAAATAAATAAGGAATAAAAGTATACTGGAAATGACCCCAGAGTGATATTTGGAAAGCACGAGATGAGCAGGAAGAATAGCCACACGCATACGCCTCTTTTAAAAGAAGCCAACGAGTTATGTCTCAATACTGCTTTGTCAACATTAATAATGTGTACGCATTAGCTGTATATGTGAGGTTGCCACCAAAAGCTGTAAAACACTGAGAAATATATCGGGGCTGCTACTGATTCCGCATTAAACTACGAATGGAAGAAAACTGAGAGCGAACTCATAAAACCAGCCCCCAGCATTCAGGTGAACGTCTCCCATTCAGCCTTGATCGATGGTCGTTCAAAAGCCTGGATGGCCGGAGCACTGGTACAGATGCGCTCCCCCAGCGCGAGTCGTTGGCTGCAGATTGCGGCAGGAAGACACACTGCGGGAAGGGAGAGGGGGGGGCCATTGTACGACCTGGCCCCGGGGCACCCCGTGGATTTCAGATCCCGAGTAGCGATGGTCGACCATTAGCTCCTTTTCAGAATGGAACAATAAGTCTCAACCCTTTGATTCAACAAGATTCCGCCCCACACCCACCTCCTCCTGCCCCCACCCCCTCCCCCCTCCCGTGCTCTGAAACAAACACCAGGCTGCAGTCTCCCCCTGGTCTGCAGGTCCGAGGTCCATTGAGGCCATATATATACACACATTGGCTTTCAGTTGTGGTCTAAAGGTCAAACACCTAAAAGGTGCTGTGGTCAAATGCAATAATCCAGCTGGGTTTGAGTATCTCTTCCCGTTTATGATGAATGTGTATCAGATTAAATGCAATAATCTAGCTGGGTTTGAGTATCTCTTCCCGTTTATGACAAATGTGTATCAGATTAAATGCAATAATCCAGCTGGGTTTGAGTATCTCTTCCCGTTTATGACAAATGTGTATCAGATTAAATGCAATAATCCAGCTGGGTTTGAGTATCTCTTCCCGTTTATGACGAATGTGTATCAGATTCATCTATTTTGAGGCTTGAAGAACAGTTATTTGTTTTATTGCATTGTCCTCTTAACATTAAGTGATACCTGACTGGTTAACTATTTAATGAAACAATTGTGCTTTTTTTTCCCACAACAAAGGCTGAAATGGAATAACACCAGAAAAATATGACCCTCGATTCTCGAGGTATAGCAGAAATATGTCGATGTGTTACACCTCACACGTCTCTCGCGTGGTCACAGTTTTGCAAACAGCAGTTATCGAATAGAGAGAACATTTCTTCCTCCGAGTTGGACGAACGATCGCTCAGCAGCCTCTCCCACATATAAAGAGTTAGATGGGCCCAGGAACAGGGAACCTGAGGGGGAATGGCTTAAAAGACATCAAACCCCAACCATAGCAGCATTGTTCTGGGCCATGGACTTGGGGGAATAATTGTCATGCAAAAGAAAGCCAGCAAGAGAGATAGCAGACTGCAGGCTGGGCTTCAGAGAGAAAGGAACCGCAGAGCACTGAGCTCTCAGGGTGTCCAAAGGAGGGAGGGCAGGGGGGGTTAGTGTTGAATAGCTCAGTACAGTGAGGAGGAGATGTGTGAGGGGAGTATCTGGGTACCCCCTACCCCCCACCACCCCGCCACAGTTGTCTCAGATCTTGTCTTTAGTTCTTTTTAAGTGGCCACTTCAAGACACCTCAGAGATCTGCTCACAGGGCAAGTCGGGTCAAACAGAGAAAGGGAGAAAGTTTCAGATAAAAGAAAGCCTGTTGATGTAGCGGCAGTGTGAATGTGTTGCACACCTAAACCAATCAGCCCACCGGAGACAGAAACTAGTCCTGTGAGCAGCGTAACCAAAGCAACCCCAGATCACCACGCCGTCTGCTGCTCTTTAAAACCATTCGTCTTCATTTCTCCTCTTTTAAACCTTCACTGTGGGCGGTGTGCATTTACAGTGTGTGGGTATATATGTGTTTGTGTGATAAGACTCAGAGGTCATGTGACTGACTGTTGGTCTAGCAGTAAGATACTTGCGGGATGATTTTTTGATCTGGTTACAGCTTTTCATGGAAATGTTTGTTTTTTAAATTGACAAATATAGTCTTTTATTTTAAGATTATTTTTTTTTAGGTCAAGACATGTAGCTTTACTTGTTATCTAATACGTGATGTGCAAGATTAATTTAATTTAAGGGCTGATGTGGTTACTACAGCACCTCTGAGAAGTTACGTTAGTTAGAAATGCTCTAAATACTGGTGTCTTCTAAAAATGAGGGAGAAGTCTAAAAATATCTGCCTGAATAATGACTAAAAATGTAATTTAATTGCTTCATTGTGATGTGTTTTAATAAAATAAATATGGATACAAGAATCAGTCTCTACTTTTTAAAAGTTACCGATTCAACAAAGAAATAACCCTGGAATGTAAATACTGCCGATCTTGTTGAGCAGCACAAACATCTCCCTCAAACAAGTCTGATGGCTTTTTGATTTTCTTCTTTGATTACCACCTTTACAGACCTCCACCCACCCAGGTTTGTTTTATCTGAGGGCCAATGGCTGCCTTCCTCCCACTGTCCACCGGCACAAAGAGCTTTTAATGGCCCTGGGCATGCAGCTCAATGGGGACAGGAGACTGACCCATCCCAACACACACAACCCACATGGAGACACACACACACACACACACACACACACACACACACACACACACACTCACACTAGACCGAAAGTCCGGGCTTGAGGCAGAGGCAACACTAAATGTGTCACATCTGCGAGGTGACATGTGTGATGGCAGTTTATCTGAACAGGAAGTGCTTCACTTGCCAACTCAGAAAGGCTAAAAGTATTTTTAAATGAGTCTGACATCCCTCATGCTGTCATCATTTCTTTATATAATTGCTCACAAAGGTGGTCTAGTTGCTTGTTTTTTGAATGAATGAAAATTAAATATACTTTATTAATCCCCAGGGGGAAATTTGTTGCCAACAGAAGCAGCCCGATAAAGCTAAACACAATAAAAAATAAGTATAAGAAAGAAAGAAAGAAAGAAAGAAAGTTGTGTGGGTGTTTTTATGGGGTAGTGGATTAATGCCTGTAGTTTGCATGCAAACATTTGATCTTAAATGTTGCGTACAGTGTGGGGCTCACGATGTTCTCGGTCTCGGCTCCGTCTCAACACCTCAAAGTGTCGGCCTTAAAATACTCTGGTCGTGGTCATGATTCGGTCGAGGTGGAGGCGGTGTGGTTTCAAACACGGCCGACACCATCACATACGGTTATGGATCAGCTTCTTTCACTTCTTCGTTGAAGCTTTATGAAGTTTAAACTGAGTGCCTTCATGTTTTTATGTCATCCCTCTTTCAACAAGTGGAATATTTAAATTGCATTATTTTATACCTATAATTTAATCTAAAATATTTGGTTTGAGCTCCCAACTAGAATCTAACATGAAGTTTTGTTTGGCAGCATAAAATGAGATTGTATTGAATAATTGTTCACATCATTTCGATGTTCTTCCCCCAAGAGAATGTGATCAAAGTTGCCAACATTATTTGCATTACGTTTAGACCTTTGTTACATCTCTTTCCCTAATTGCCTAGCTCTCACAACTATCACAAATAAATAAATACAAATAAAAATATAAAATAAAATATGTATACCAAGCAGAAAAAGAAACAAAGTACTTTGCACATGTGGTAAAAACTTTAATTCCAATCCTTGGTCTGCATGTACAAATATCTATAAAAAGTGAACACATTCACTCTTTGTATGTACATTTTGCAGCAAGAAGATAACCTGGGCCCGACAAGAAGACAGAGAGGAAAAAGAGACGATACAAGATAGTGATATTTACCACCTACAGTATAGTCAATCACCAACATTTTATTCAAGTGCTCATAAGTCACTTTTACTGTAGGTTCCTCCTCCAGCAACAAGATGCATACATACAGGAGGCAGAGTAGTTCAGCAAAGCATTGCCGTTATCCAAACACAGTAAATCAAACCATGCAAACAGACATCATCAAGTACTTCATTTTCATATATATATTTATATTCTATAATCTTAAAATATTTATGTGCAGCTTATGTGACAAGGAATGAAATAGGCAACACCGACAGTAACAACCTTGTGTTGTGCTCGGGAGTTTTTACAGAGGTATCACAGAGATCTGATCTGTCAGGAATGTGGTTGAGACACTGGCTCTGCATGACAAAACGAGGAGAGGGCACCTGTTTCCCAGCTTATGTATGTGTGTTGGTGTGTCAGTCTGCTGTACACGTCTGCTATTGGATCACATTCTTTGGAAATAGCTGCGGAAATTAAGGAAATTAACGATGGTTGGAGGAACAATCTCGACTCGGACACAAAACACCTACAGTGACATATCTGGGAGGACTCTGATAACATTGTGTTAAAAGAGAGGAATGACAAAATCAGTGTCAGAAATAAATGAAAGAATCCAACATACATTTGTGGTAAAAGCCGTACTGGGGGGGCAGATATAGTCAAGGGGCAACATGAAAACAATCATTTTGTACCACCTCTGCCAGGATCCTCCATTTCTATATGCATGCAACGTGAGATCAAGTGATTTCCACCAGAGAAGTGTATACCTGTGTGTAAATGTGTGTGTGTGTGTGTGTAAAGTGTCCAAAATTTACTTGTGATTCCCCTGATAATGTAAAGTCGAGTCATCAAACAGCGGGTTCTTCACTTCCATCTCTCCAGTCTGTAAAGGAGGGGGAAAAAATGGGGTTTCAGTCATATAACATCATCACACCTGATTAGTGTGTGTTTATGTGTGTGTGTGTGTGTGTGTGTGTGTGTGTGTGTGTGTTCCCACCGGTGCAAGTCCGGGGCACTCGTATACAGTGAAGTCTCCGCCCACTTCCTCCTCATCTGATGTGACCTCGGAGTCGGGGACTTTCGGTTCGGGTTTGTTACTGAAGAAGGGAAAAGACAGTCAGAGGAAATGGTTCAACTCTGCTTTAAGACACGAGATACACCAAAAAAGAGGAAAGGGAAGGAGTGGCACAGAGAGCGCAGACCACAAAAAAAACGTACTTTCCCATAGAGAGCATTTGCTGTTTCTGATGTTGGTAGTGATACATTTGAGCGTTTTGGGCCAGGTTCTTGTCTCCCATCTGAGGAGACAGCAGAAGGAGGAAGTGTGGATGACACGCTGGAATACATATCTCCGGTGCACAGTCACATCTCGTTTCCATCACAGAAGAAGAAGTGCGAAATGGAAACTAAGCAAGCTCTAACAATAGCAGAAAGCGGCGCGCTTACAGAGGGAGCGTTTGTGGTGGCGGAGGGGAGGCCGGCCCCTTTGAAAGCCGGGTAGTCCACCTTCTGAGCCAGACGCACGTCTTTCTGCAACCTGGGGGGCACATTGAGAGTCAGAGCTTCCTGCCTTTCTGAAGGCTGCTTCCTGTGCTGGGCATTACAAACATTACATTACATTACATGTCATTTAGCAGACGCTTTTATCCAAAGCGACTTACAATAAATGCATTTCAACCTAGAGTACAAACTAAGAACAACAAGAATACAGAAAGTAACATTTCCTCAACATAGTCAAACTAAAAAAGTACCATAATAAGAGATATTTAAGTGCTACTAAAGTGCAACTCTGTGTTTTAATCCAGATATAGTTCAAACAAATGTCAACCGAAGCTCACAGAACTCATGATACACAAACCGCAAGTGGGCAGTCGGCTTTTAACCCTCCTGTTACCTTTGGGGTCAATTTGACCCCATTTAATGTTTAACGTCTCTAAAAATATGATTGACATCTTTTTTGCTTAATATTTCATGACTTTTCTTAATTTATCGGGGACAACTGGGAAAACATCAAATTCTCATTCAACACAACGCGTACTCATCGGTGTTCTTTGGGGTCAGTTTGACCCCAGGCTGTTTCACTACGTAAAACATATCAACTTACATTTTTTTTTTAAAGGGCTATCTAGGTAGTCAACAAACAAACAAACAGTACATGACACTTAAACTTGGGAAACAATATTAATTCTAATACTTTTTTGGAGTTTATAACTGCTGTGGTCAAAAAGGGTCAAAGATATTCGTACATTTGTAGGTAACAGGAGGGTTAAGGGTGATCAACAGTTGTAAATGTTCATGACAACCAACATTAAGTGAAATTGCCCGAGACGTCCAATCGGCAAATCACGACTGGTGACAAAATTTAAAAAATTAAAAAAAAAAATCAAATGTAGTTTTATCAGAGTTCTTTACTCTTTCTGTGAAGCGTAAATCAACCGGCAAACCTGGAGGAGACACTTTGTCCTCCATGACTTTTAGCTGAACTGATAGTTGAATTAATCTCTGCCCTCTATGTCATGGTGTGTAGTTGATGTGGTGTTCTTGCTGGCGTTGAACCATCTGATACACGCCTCCATTTTAATATCATAAAGCTTTTTTAAGATCTCAATGAGTGTAAATGATGCACAATTGTGTATACTATAAATCCTCTCCTCCATTAATTTGTATCGCTCTATAAGTATGAACAATTGACGTCAATAAATCTCAAACCCCGATTGGTCTTTCTAGTGAATTTAATTTGGTTTAGAGGAATTTCTCGACGACAAAAAGGTCAAATCAAGCGTTCTCTTCGGTTAATCGTGAATTCAGGAGTCGAGACTTACTTGACGTAGCAGACGGTTGCCAGGATCACAGCCACGGTGCCCAGCACCACACACACCGAGATCATGACTGCAGGTCGATGCGAAAGGAAAACAAAGAGGAGCAGAGCATGTCGAGGAGTAAACAACGAGTGATTGAGCGCGAGTCGGATCGCTTCCCTGCTGAGACATCTTCTTTTATGGGTGATAAATATAATTATATCTTAGCCCATTTACTCCATATGGGTTGTTACGACCATCTTGGGTAAAATGATCTGAGGCGCATATCATCTCACTGGGACGAATAGAGTGAAATGTTCATTTGGGACGAATGAAGAACAGACGCAAAGCCATCTTGCTTACAAACGTCCCGACAGCAAGGAGCACTAAACTGCCTCTTAAGAGACGTTAATACCTGGGTCATGTTGTCATACTGTAACTTGTTACATTGACTTTTTATCCACCATCTGCTTCAGTCTGTATCTGGTATGTAAGGTATTCTGAAACTGGGCACTTCGCAGATGGTGGAAAACAGGCTTCCGGACGCGCATTAATTAAGTTATCAACATTTAATGGCAGGAAGTGTAAAACAAACAATCAAAGTTCCCGGCCGTGCTCTTCCTCAGCCTTCCGGCCTCGGGCGATACATAGAAGAGGGCGATTCCTCTTTTTCCGGAAGTTTTGTCACTCGGGGTCAAAACGTCATTTCCGGTCAAGTATTTTCACAATAAAATTCCTGTCTATTATTTCCAGCATTAAAGTCACCTTCACAATAAAAGTCCCTTGTTGTTGTAAGTCACGTCACGGATTTCAACCGGCTTCGTCGATCTATAATACTAACATAGTCACTCTCATGAACATACATTCATTCATGCCATTTACATTTGCACAGAGTAAACATTACCCCCTATGCTTCATAATACATTAATAACAATATAAATATTCTCCCTAATATTTTCTAGTATAATATCTTTCTATATGTATTAATTTAAAACACAAGACCTCTGCAGATGTTATCAAAATAAACTATTACAACCTAACTGGTACCAGCACTGAGTTCTACCCCGTCCGGCTTCCTGGGTGCAGTGAAGCCTTCTGCTCTGTGTTGAGGACACGACGTCATACTCACTGACTATAATGTTGTCACTTTTGGACGCCGGCACGGCGATAGGACCACCTCGGGCCCGAGCTGCAGTGGCCCTGGGCTGGGGGGTTGGTGTGTTGGGGAGGGCAGGAACCGCAGGAACCGCAGGGGCCGGAGCGGTGGCGTTGTGGCTCTGAGGGAGGAGACGGCCCCGGCCGGCCTCTTGGAGTTCGGAGGCATCTGTCTCGCTTTTGGTAACATCTGCTTTGGCCGCTGGAGAATCAGGAAGACACACAGTCGTCATCAGAGGCTCTGGGAGGGGGACGCACAGTATCTAACGGAGGTGGATGCTGAGTGAAGGACATGTAAAAGTACAAGTAAATCACACACACCCAAAATCGAAATGTGTTTTCTTTATGATAAAAAAACATTGCACTCACGGCTCTTACCAGGATGTTTGGGTTGTTTTGGTGGTTTGATATCTGTCACTTCCTGTTTCTCAATGACGGAGTGAATGTAATCGATCTCTTCATCCAGGTCGGGGTAGAATACCACTTTACCTACGGACAAGATTTAAAGTTACACTGATCAACTTAAACCGTAACTCACTCAAGTATAAGTATACATTCAGATTAAATAAGAACGGCAACAGGAAATACAGATTGCATGTAATGTTGTACCATTTGTAGTGACACAGAATACCTCTTAATATAGAAAAAGTACCTTCATTTATACACACAACAGTTACTAACTACTGACAATGACTCTATATGCATCGCAGGGTGAAACACCAATGACCAAAGTTCTGATACTAACACATATTTAGCCATAATATTCAATTAATTACATCTAAATATTCAAAAAGAGGTGTATATTCAGGGGTGTACCTTATTATTCGTTCCACTATCCTATTCTGTTAATTAATCAGCTGATTTGTTTCTTCTTCGATTAATCTTTTGGTCTCTAAAATCAGTGGAAAATAAAATCCAAAATGATTGATCTAAACTGGGAAAAGGCCTTTTGGTTTGAAAAATTAATTTTTAAATGTTTAAAAAACGAATTGCACTAATTAACTAATCATCTCTAATTGTCTTAGTTGTCTGAAAAGACGTATCTGTTCAGCGTGACCACGTAATAATGGCGAGCCAGAGAGCACATGTACGCGGTATCAAAGTGTTTCCCCGGCTCTCGCCTCTGAAGTGATGAGCAGGGAGTGTGCCCATGTGTGTGTTTGTTTGTGGACTGATAAAAAAAGGAGACAATACTAAACTGTTGTTAACAGCCTTTGGGGCCAGACAGTGAGCCGCATTCCTGCAGTACTGCCGAGGTGTCCAGGGCGACCGGGGCTGGTAGTGTGTGTGTGTGTGTGTGTGTGTGTGTGTGTGTGTGTGTGTGTGTGTGTGTGTGTGTGTGTGTGTGTGTGGGGCCGGGGGAGGACGCACCGCGGGGGGCGGGAGCAATCAGCCAAACTTTGGCTTCGGCGGCTCTCAGTTGCGACATTCACAAAAGATCCCAAAGCGCACTGCTAATGGCGGTGATCAAAGTGCTATTTCCCTTCATAAAAGTTGGGCCTGCAATATATCAAATACTAAACGATAGGCTGGAGAGGCAGCACGTCGTGTGAAACTATGTCTGGATTAAAACACAGATTAGCACTTCAGTGGCACTTGAATGGCTCTTATTATGGTACTTTTATAGTTTGACTATGTTGAGGAAATGTTACTTTCTGTATTCTTGTTGTTCTTAGTTTGTACTCTAGGTTGAAATGCACTTATTGTAAGTCGCTTTGGATAAAAGCGTCTGCTAAATGACATGTAATGTAATGTAAAAAAGAGGAACAACAAAATAATAAATGGCAAAAAGCTAAAGTTGCTTTCTAAAAGTTGATGAGCCATTCAGGGTCCGTTGCCACAACAAGTGGTTTTGATTACTGGGGGAAACCAGTGCGGATAAATAAATGACCAGTGCGGATAAATCTATTTAAACAAAAAGTGTTAAGGCACATTTGCACACCACCTACATGACATTAATGATTACATTGTCCCTTCCGCTCCAGGCCGGCCATCTGGCTGAGCTAATGTGTATGATATGACATGCCAGCACTTTCACTGCCTGCTTTGTTATTTTCTTACCCCCCTCCACTAATGGCCATTTAGTGCACTCCATGGCAGGTGTCTGTGGAGGCGGGATGCACCATCTGCACTTTGCAGGTGGTTGAGAGCTCCAACTGTGCCCGCGTGCTCGCCGGGAGCATGTTGTAATACAGGATTACACTTCAGAGGAGACTTTCCTCTACAAAGATGTTAATCGATATATTTATTGCGTGTGGATTTATTTTAAATCCGCAAGGAGATGGTGACAGAAATAGGAGCAGTTTTTATTCATATGGAAATCCTCAGGACCCGAGATGATAAATCACAACAAACAAAAAAAGGCGGTGATTTTTCTGCATGTGTGTGGTTTGTCACACGCTGACTAAGCACGCACACCTCTCCTTGTGTAAGAGAGTTTTGCCACCGGCTTGATAATGACCCAGAACCTCTTGGGAGGCACCCAGGGGGCAGTTGGGTACAACAAACAAACAATAAACAGCTCAACAGGGATTGAGGATCACACACACACACACACACACATCTGTGCCGTTCCATTTTAACCTCTTTAAAAACATTCACCTTTCTTCCTCCCCAAAAAAACATGCATGCATGCGGCTCTTTCTTCCTGCCGCCTCGTCATCGTTTAAAAACTCAAACTCGGACAGATTTCACAGATCTTGCCACGGTTTGGTCGACATTTACGTGGAAATCTGACTGCAATCTAAACTCATTTGATTTAGTCGACTAATCGTTTAGTTTGATTTAAATAAACAGATCTGGAAGAGTTTCTCCACAACAGCTCCATTTTAAACCCGTGTTGACCAGAGTTGAGTTGTTAGTCGTAGAAGGGCCAGTTGTAAGTGACCACAGGGCCTCTCCCTCACGATGAGCATGTCCTCAGTCCTGCCCGGTGATCGTCGACTTCTACTCCGTGTGTCCTGCTGCCCTCTAGTGGGAAACGGGGAACATGTGGAGAACGTAGGAGGAAGTCTCCAGAGAGACTTCAGGTCTGACTGACATTCTCAAATCCTCTAAAACCAAAACGGGGCCGGTCTCTTTCAGATCTCTCTAATTCATGCGCTTCTTCCCCAGTGTTTGGAGGACATGCCTGATCGCCGTTTATGAGAAAACAGATGGACAGGTCACAGTTTGAACAGAAACCCGTCTCTACTGGGTGAGTTTGCCAGTTCAGAATGAGGTAGTGATACAGTATGTTAAGTGCAGTGGCGCTCCCTCCCTCCTGCTATAAAAAGTCACAGATTACTGCAGAGAGCTTCATGAGAAAACAATGTTCTCACCTTCAGTAAACAGTCCCGCCTGTCTTTCATTCACCGTCATTAAAGTTAATCCTGTCATTAAAAAGTGACCTATTTTTATCTTTTTTAATCAGAACTTCAGTTTCTGGTATCTTTGCTTGTAAACCTCCTAATCTCTACTATATATATATATATATATATATATATATATATATATATATATATATATATATATATATATATATATAATTTTTTTTAATCAAGGGACAATGTTAAAAATATCAAATTAATTTGTTTTTCAAAGAATTAATTTAGTTTTTCAAAGTAATCTGAAAAAAAACAACAAAGGTTAAAGAGAAAATAAGTATAGAGCATTTCATAAATATATTTGATTAGCTTTTTGTACCGACAAAAAAGGCACATTTTCTTCTTTAAATCGTTCTATTATTTAATAAAAAAATTAATGCAACTTTCAACAGCCATTTACTGCAGGTGTTGATGCGTGAACATTGAAGAAGCATGCTCCTCTTCCTCCCCGTCTAAACACCACCACATCAGCAGCTCTTAGCTGTTGTTTCTGCGGTGACTGCTCTGGCGGTGAAGGTTGAACTGAAAGTGTAAAAGCTGCAGTCGTTTCACACAGGATTGCTTTGATCCTGTGGCTCCTGAGCCGCAACAACATTTTGCTCATCTTAAATGCATCAATCTGGTACACCTTGACAAGAGGACGAAGAGGCTGCAGGTATGGGGCGGCTGCACAAAGAGTCAGTGTAAACATTATGCACCTGTGGTGGAATAAAATATATACTATATTCATCAATAATAATATAAGTAATGGGAAACACTGAGGAAAGTTTTAGCGACAACATTCTAAACTTTAAACATGTTTGCATGTTGATGCTCTGGCTGAACATCATTACACCGTACACTTACAACCTGTGAGATTGTAAAAAGCTACAAAAAAATGTCACTTTGAAGCTATTTGATAATTGTCACGAGTAGATATGATGGCATCAACATCAACAGCCATGCGTCTGTATGCGACATGTTTCACTTTGAGATGAAACAGTAGTGACATCATGTCACAGGTTAAGAGCGGTGACCCTGGCTATAATTCACTCAAAAAGGAGTCACATGTTGTATTTAATTGCAAATGAACTAAAGTAGTCGTTTGGCTATCTAACTTCACGTTATTTAATTAAAGTTGTTGCAGGTTATCTGTTCATGTTTTGTGTTGCTGAGCCCCTAAAACAGATGTTTGAATGCCGTTGTCTTCCCAGTTTGTCGATTGCTCCATCATATAGATTATATAAAGTGCACAACTACAAACATGCACAAAAAGAGTCTGTGAGACGGCGGGCGACGTGGAGACAGCCCTGCCTTTAGCACATACACAATTTCACTGCATATAAAGGAAAACATACAATTTGCACACTGTGTGCGTCGTCTGGACAAAGGACGTGGCTTTGAGGCACACTCGATGTTTACTGACGGCAGCACACGCCTCCACGTCAAACACAAGCAGGTCCTACTTTCAATAGAAAGTGCTCCCGGCGCCTTGTACATCCACTCTGCTCCTTCATCCTCTTTTGACTTCATTTAGACATTTTAGACTCCTTACAGAGGAGTTTCTAGTGAATACAATATGCAATGTAAAAGTACAAGCACTCAAAGCAGTAGCTACAGTATATTTTTATATAAAACATCTCCTGCAGCCAGAAAAAGAAAAAGCAGGATGCGAGCGACGAGTGAAATCCTCCTGGGCGCTGCAAACCGAGAATGACATACCGATAGTTCCTTCCCTCGAGTACATCCAACGATGTGTTCCTTCATGGCCCGCATTAACATCTCTCAAAACATGTTGCGTTTGTGATATTACTGTGAAAATGCCACCTGGCTGCAGGGCCAGTGAGTCAGCTTCACGGTGATGACAGGATGTGTGCTTGCTGACAAAACAAAGGATTACTCACGAGCATAGCCCTACGTGAGTAGGTAGTAAGAGAAAGAGAGAGAGAACGAACTGAATACCATTACTACTGGGGGTGCAGGGAAATTGTGTGTCGGAATCGACAGTTTTGATAATGTGTATTGTTCCCGTTTTAGCAAGTGCACAAACATTTGAGATGACCTGTTGTTTAGTCCTGAAAACAGCGCCGTTAGGTTTCCTCTGAGGGGACAGCGGCTGGACTGACCGCTCCATCTATGTTGATGCATTCTGACAAACCGAGTAAACCCAATGTGATGTCATCTGTTCATGTGCCCGGCGTGAAAAAGAGCCAGAGTTGGTCTCCCATGCGGATCGCTGTGTGCCGTGGTCCCTCAGGGGTTTATGTAACCACCCGGGAGCTTAGCGGAGGCTTATGATGTGTTGGATTCACAACGCCATGCAAACAAAAGACACGTTACGATCTGAAGTCTGAATAACCGACCAGGTTTTTAACGCCGTACAGCACTCCTCTCTACTGCGGCATGATGTGACCTTTCTGTCCAATCCCCCCTCACACTGATCTCTCCTTCTCCAGGTTTCTCTCTCCGACGCTGGCGTCAATAATTTGAGCCAAGTTCGTATCCTCTCCTGACGCAGACCCATCTAAATTATTAATCCTGCAGAGAACACACACACACACACACACACACACACACACACACACTGACATAAATATACAGTCTGTCAGTCATGTGCACGCACAAGCCAGTGCACTCAAATATACACAACATGTCTACACTTCTCTCTATTTCTGCAGCGCCATTGAAACGAGGCGTGTGTGCCAGCAGTGCAATGATGTCCTGTCACGGAAATCATCGAAATATGATTTATTGTTTTTGCCACTCGGCTCCTTCGTTGAATAAATTAGATTCAGAGATGGAGATGAAGGGCGAGCGAGCGAGCGAGGGAGGGAGGGAGAGAAAGAGAGAAAGAAAGAGAGAGAGAGAGAGAGAGAGAGAGAGAGAGAGAGAGAGAGCAGAGAAAGAGAGTATGTTGTCTGAGTGATTGAAGCCGGGGCGATGCTTGTGGTGTGTATGTGTGTGTGTGTGTGTTTTTGTGTGTGTGTGTGTGTATGTGCGCGTGTGTGTTGCAGATGCTGCAGGGATTAAAAAACACAGGATCAGAGCGTAGTTGTCACGTGACGGTGATATTAGAAAAAGAAAAGCCTCAAATCCTCACAGGCTGAAACCAGACAGTCTTTGACATTTTGGTTTGAAAATGAACTTAAAGGAATACCTGGTGATTAAAACAGGAGCTGTCAGTTCAGCTCTCATGAGAACAAAAGTGATGCTTGTGTGTTGGATTGCTAAACTGACTGCCAGTGTAAAGACAGTAAAGCCAAAGATATAAAGAAGGAAATATAAAAGACATTGCCCTTCTATCTCTTGATGTTTTTTTCAAATGTTAACCACCAGGGTACCAGACATCCTCGTAAATGTCAGATGACGGTATCTTACCATCACATATCAAACCACTGGATCAGGCGGTCAGTGTGAGTGTCCTCTGTCTTCCCTTCTCTCTGTCAGTCCGGTTCACCAGGTTGGGGTTCAGCCATGTTGTGATCAAATGAAAACCAGCTTGTGTGTCGTGATTGTGTGTGTGTGTGTGTGTGTGTGTGTGTGTGTGTGTGTGTGTCTGTGTGTAATGTTTATTGAGTATATTTCATACCTTTCTGATGGTGCTTCTTCCTCACCACGCAGCGACCTTCCTTGTTCTCCTCCAATGGGTAGAGGCAGGGGCCACAGTGGGAGGAGCCAGGTCTGCAGAAGTGGCGTCCATCTTTAGCACAGTCTATGTGGTGAGGGCACTGACTGCCATCTGGGGAGGGAGACGGAGAGACGGAGAGAGAGACAGAGAGAGAGGGAGAGAGAGGGAGACAGAAAGAGAGAGAGAGAGAGAGAGAGAGAAAGAGAGACAGAAAGAGACAGAGAGAGGGAGAGAGAGACAGAGAGAGACAGAGAGAGGGAGGGAGGGAGAGAGAGAGAAAGACAGAGAGAGAAAGGGGGGAGAGAGTGAGAGAGACAGAGAGAGGGAGAGACAGAGAGAGAGACAGAGAGAGAGAGAGGGGGGAGAGAGAGAACAGTTTTATTAGAATCCCAACAACTAGAATGTGATGCAGAAATAGAGCTTCTAGAGAAATAGAATAGAAATAGAAATATACTTTATTAATCCCCAAGGGGAAATTTGTTGACACAGTAGCACCAATAAACTAAACACAATAAAATATAAATATAAGAAAGAAAGAAAGTGACTGTGCATAAAGTATACAAAGTGAAATATAAAATGCAAAATAAAATAAAATAATATATATATATATTATATATATATTCTAATAAGGCAGGTATGTGACAGTTGAACAACATGCTATAACGGTGCTCTCAATAACAGATTCTTCAACTTTACCAACAACCCTTCCAACAGTCAGCTCGTCTGCCTCACTCTGAGAGGAACTATTTGCCCGTGAATAGAGCTTCTGCTGATGTCAGAGTTCCATCACAGCATCACCGAGGTTTGGAAACGCACACGCAGAGCGGATAATGAGGCCGGCGGAGCGGCACAGCGGCCGGCTGAAAGGTGACCGGCTCAGCGGGCGTTCACGCTGACATAACAGACAGGAGGAGGTACGCGGAGGAGCCACGGACCCGCCGGGTATTTCTGGGGCTAATGAGTCCCAAAGGTCAGGGTTGTTCAAGTCTATAGGTGACGGTCGTGTTACGCTTGCTGGGCGTTTTTAAATAAGCCGCTGAAGAGGTCAAGCAGGTCGACTGTATTATTGATGTTTTCAGAGATGTGTTCATTGCTGTTACGCGGTACAACACCGCATCTTCGTCTTGTTTTTCTGAGTTCTGCCGCCTCCTTTTCGAGAAGAGATGAGGAGAATTCCACATTCATGACACAAGGCAGGAAATCGCAGAGGGGGATATCTCAATGAACTCCATGGCAACAAGGCCCGCAACATCAGAGGAGGCACGGTTATGTGCAGGCGGCGAGCGTTGCACAGAGGAAAAGCAGAGAAGAGTTTTATAAATGTGCGTACACGTATGTAACTATGCATGCGTCGAGACATTTAGCTAAATGATTTATCCATCTCAATAAAAACAGACCTTGGGTATTTCAACATTTTATATTTACTGTCGTCTGGCCCTCAGTTTCTAAATGTGCTCATTCTGTTTCACTTCGATTGACTACATAGGTCTGATATGATGTTAACAATATCTTTAAAAAACTCAAATTAATACAAATTCTGTCAATACACTATTTTGCTAATTTCACCCACACATCATTGTGCAAATTTCCAAAGAAGTGCCGGTCCTAGCTGTGCCAGTGACAATGTAATAGTTGCCATGTGTTACTTAGAGGATGTATTTTTAGTGCCCCGGAAACCAAAATGTAAATTCCCAAAAGGAAAGTTAAAATGTTGATAAATACAAGCACAATACATTTGTATTTTAACCAAGGAATGGCCCTCGGTTTCTAAATGTGCTCATTCTGTTTCACTTCGATTGACTACATAGGTCTGATTACTCTTTTTCCTCTGCTGTTGCTCCGTCTGACTGGGATGATTAACTAAAGCCATTGCACTGAATGCACAACCCCGCTCCTTATGTCACTCAGAAACTAAGATTTCACTCTGGTCCTCGGAAACACAAGAAACTAGTGCAATAACACACCCACACTTTGCATTTTGCACAGTTTATTTATTTAATTATTACACTGCTGAATCTTTTCAAATATGTTGTCTATATATACATATTTAATGCATATATGTTGTGTATATATACATATATATTTTATTTTGTATTTTATATCTCACTTGTATAGTTTATGCACACTTGTTCTTCTTTCTTATTTGTATATTTTATTATTGTGTTTTAGTTTAATGTTTATTGGTGCTACTTTGTCCGCAAATTTCCCCTTGGGGATTAATAAAGTATAATTCTATTCTATTCTATTCTAAACACTGTCGGGTTTGTCTTAAGGGGCCGCCAGAAAACACAAACTCAAAGTTCCTCTCGGTCGCTTCAGGATGCACTGAAAAGGGAATAACGCGACAACATTAGGAGAGGATTGTTGATATAAATATCCGTTTTAAACGATCATCTTAAAACCATATGAACTCAAATATAAAGAAAATAAATAATAGCAAAAGAGAAAATCTTTCCTACTGGAAACTAAAACATTCAAGAAATAAATGGAAAATCTCAAATGTTTCAACGTCACTTATTTGGATGGCAAAACACACGGCTACACACACACACATGTTGACTTATCTACACACAGCAACACCGCCAGGGAGATGGACACACACGTCCGCATCTTCCCACGGGCGGGAGGGAGCGGCGAGTGACGCACGTGTAATCGGAGAAGCTTTGTGTCAAAGACGCAGGAGGAGCAGGAGGATGGGGCTGTGTGTGTGTGTGTGTGTGTGTGTGTGTGTGTGTGTGTGTGTGTGTGTGTGTTGTGTGGCTGTGAATCAGCCACACAACACACACCTGTATGTTTCATCGCCGCCTCACCTGCTCCTCCCCGATGCCGAGGTCCTCCACAGCCTCATCTGCTCATCACTCGCGCTGGTCATCGTCTCCTCTCCTCTTCCTCTTCCTCTTCCTCCTCCCAGTTGTCGTGGCGTCTATTTTTACACGGCACGAGGCTTCCTTTTAATTTCCCTCCAGATATCCATTTCACGCTTTTATTGATTTCCTATAACCCTGATGAACTTATGGAAGACAATGTCTCTGGAAATAGATCTTAGGGCGTTGTGCGTATGCGAGGTTTCGTCTTAGTCAGTCAAAATATGACATCGTTTTTTCCTCCTTCTGTCGATCACAAACAGAACTGCAGAGTCTGCTATATTCTGAGATGCGGTCCGTCAACTTGTTATTTAAAAACCATTACAATGTTCCATATGAGCCCAGAGATCTTTGTTGCGTTGAATTCTGCATGTCTGAGTTAAACGCGGCCCGATTACTAAAGGGTCTCAGTTCTCAACTCCATCCCGAGCTACGGTCACGACACAGGACCCAGCTGGGATCTCCTGAAACATGCCGCCCGGGCATCACCAGGGTTCTTACACATGTTTCCATGACTTTAAACCAAATGTCCATGACCAAACTGAAATCTCGGTTTATACATGAAAAAGTAAGAATATTTAGTATTTAAACAATGTGAATTCCAAAGCATACAGTAGGCCTATACATTTAATGAAACAAATGAATAAGAGAAAATATTTTATTTAAAGAATAAACATTTGCTTCCCGATGGCCATCTAACTTTCCAGATACGGTGCGTTCACTTGCAACGCGGGAAAAAAAGAAAATTGCGCCGCCAGTATGAGAGCGTACGCCGGCTTAAATGTTGAGTCTTTCTTTCTAAAACATATTCATTATTTAAAACTCGGCGTAAATGAACAAGTGAATATAACACATTTCCATGACGTTTCCAAAACTTTTGTGATTTAAGTTTTTTCCATGACTTTTCCAGGCCTGGAAATGACCATTTTAAAATTCCATGACTTTTCCAGGTTTTCCATGACCGTACGAACCCTGCATCACTCTCTACATCTCTCTTTCTCTCACTCTTCTCACCCCCCTTGAGTCCTGTCGACAAATTATTCCAGCGACCATTGTTTCCGACCCTTTGATCTGACGGTGACTGTCTGAGGGTCGAGGGCTGGCCTCAGATCAGGTGCAGATGGCAGCGCTCCGACTCGCAGATCAAACGACCCAATCCGGTGTGAAGCCTCTTGACCTCTCTTCGTTGCGAGGATTAGACAATATCAAATCAATTAGTCAAACGTGTGACTGTGCGTTGTTCTGAGTGCATGTGATTAGGGTTGGAAATCGCAGACTCCCTCACAATACTTCAGAATGTTGGACAAAAGAGATAAAGGCTTTAGTCTCAAACTTCTTTTTAACATACACCCGACAATATGTTCGCATGTAAGCAAGAAACACACACGACTCAGTGTCAGTGTTCTGAGATATTGTTATCGGCATAATGCATCGTAAGAGACTAGAACTCAGTGACAGCCGAATCAATCGCTGTATTTGTCCAGACGCCACAAAACATCAGAAACAAAACAATAAATAAAAAATCCTGCCACCTAAATTAGTCCCCGAGTCATTAAAGAGGCATTAAAACCACGTTATGAAACGTCTGCCGTCTTTATGATCCTGCACCTCCAGCGAGATTTCGTACTGCACTGTTTTTGATGTTGTTGTTGTGTTGTTGTGTGTTGTGTCTTGTTTTTGTCTTGTTTTGTATTGTTTTGTGTTGCAATGTACAATTTGAGTCACTTTACCAAGAAAAAAAAAATCATTGTTTGTGCAAACCTACTTGGCCAATAAAACCGATTCTGATTCATCTGTGAAAAACGTGTTGTTCCAACCTCATAGCGATATCACGTTGGTGCAGCGCAGAAGAGGGTTACACCAGATGTCATTGTTCATCACGACAACTACAGGACAGAAGCAGCTCAAGTCTACGTCCCAACGCTGTCACACAGGAGGCCTCCCCCACGCTGCTGTGGCTGATTATGAAGCTCAGTGCCATAACATACACACTTTGCATTTTACACACTGTCTACATTTAATTTAATTTTACACTGCTGTATTTGCACATATGTTGTGTATATATATATATATATATATATATATATATATATATATATATATATATATATATATAGTATATACATATATATTTTATTTTGTATTTTACATTTCACTTGTATAGTTTATGCACAGTCACTTTTTCTTTCTTTCTTATATTTATATTTTATTCTTGTGTGTTTAGTTTATTGGTGCTACTGTGTCCACAAATTTCCCCTTGGGGATTAATAACGTATATTTCTATTCTCTATTCTATTCAATCAAGGAGGGAAATAAACACAAAACAAGAGAGAGTCGGGGAGCGGGAGATGGAACAGACACGGGCGAGGAGAGCGGAGGTGTGAGGAAATATTATGCAACTCAGAGACACAGAAAGTAGTCCTTGGGAGGAGTGAAACATCACCGTCTTAAAGCATCTGCTGCTGCTGCTGCCAGGATGTGTGCTCAGCAGCAGCCAGAGGCAAACGGGCCTCGTCACCGCCTGGAAACAGACACACTCGCAGACACACACCGTCATGCCTCCAGTAACTTGTGTTCCCTCAAACGGGTCTACAGCGACAGGACAATAAAATGTCACCCAATCTGTCATTTTGAGTGCATACGTGTGTGTGTGTGTGTGTGTGTGTGTGTGTGTGTGTGTGTGTTTGTGACTTAGGAGAAGACGTAGGGAAATGGGTCGGCCAGGAGGGTCGTCCACTCCCATTGTGTGCGTTTCCTGTCCCTCTGATAGCAGACAGGAAGTTGGACAAACACTCCAAATCAAGTGGAAACCTTTAGGCGCTCCACTTGATGGATTACCACACGGTTTATTTCCACATGGAGACAGTGTGCGTGCGTGTGTGTTTGCTCATGTGTTTGTCCGTGTGTCGCTTCTTGTGTAACTGTGCTGCTGTGCGCATGTTCTTCCAACAGGCCTCACTAAAGGACAACAAACAACAATCTTTGTCGGTCAGATATTTTGCCACACTCATTATACAGTACAGGGTTCGTACACATTTTCACCAATGGATTTCCAGGACTTTTCCAGGACTTTAAACCAAATTTCCATGACCAAACTAAAATCTCGGTGTATGACATTTTTAGTATTCAAAGCATACAATATACCCTAAATGAAATAAGTGAATGAGAGACAATAGTTTGATTAAAAGAATAACATTTTTTATACATGTTTATTCTCAGAAACACTTATATAAATGGTTATTATTTTAATCAAACTATTATCCTTTATGTGCAAAACCACCTGTTTGGACTCGGGGTATGCCGGCTTATTTTTTGAGCGTCTTCCTTTAAAAAAACATATGAATTATTTTAGACTTGAGGTAAATGAACATGTGAATATAACAAATTTCCATGACTTTTCCAAACCTTTTGTGATTTAAGTTTTTTACATGACTTTTTTCAGGCCTGGAAATGACAATTTTAAAATTCCATGTCTTTTCCAGGTTTTCCATGACCGTACAACCCCGTCAGTAGTATCCTTTTTGACCGCAATCCACGGGCACACATGTTGGATTTGTTAGACTTTTTTTTTTTTTCTCTAAACGATTATTGGACAGTCTTTTACGATAAAGTGACAGATTGTTTAAGGACCCATTCTAAAAGTTGTGTTACTGCGTCGGGAAAAAATGTCTCATCCAAAAACTGTTTCTCAATTGATTATCCAGAAAGATTTAAATGCCATATTTGTCCCAACCGGGTGTGGTAAGGCAACTACTCAGCAGCGGAGGAACCGACGGGAGTCACGCTGAGGTCAAAACAAACTATTCACCAAGCAGAGAAACACACACGCGGGGATACAGATACTAAACACTATTAGTCGCAGGTGAAACACACAGAGGGTCTAGGAGGAAAGAAAGAAAGACAATCTGACAAAGGAAAGCAGGAAAGCATATACACGAGTAGTAACCACAGGTGAAGGGAATGACAATCAAAAGACACACACACACACACACGAGAGAGGCTGAGAACAGGTGAAGGGAATGACAAACAAAAGACACACACACACACACACACACACACACGAGAGAGACGAGAGTGCCTGAGAACAGGTGACGGGAATGAACAATCAGGAGACACTGGGAAGGCACGATATTAAATACGGATGATGTCACATAAAACGACGAGTACCGCCAGAACCGACCGTTCCACATCGCCCTCTACGGAGCAGAACCACGGTGAGGTCATGATTTAAGCAGAAACAGGCGTAGTTTCTGCTTCCGTGGCCAAGGAGTTAAAACTAATTATTTAAAAAAATCTGAAAATTGCTCAGTCAGCTCTGCGTCTTTAACAAAATAGCACAGAGCGTAAACTGACATCGCCTCACTTCTCGAGAAAAAGTGCCAGAAAGCAAATGCCCAGTGTGTGGAAAGGGTCGGCCTTATCAGTTTCAGTACCCGTGTAACGAAGGTGTCGGGTTCCCACCATAATCAGATTCAGGGACTGGTGTAACATTTTTTGCCCCACTTTGCGGAAAGTGGGGCATGACTCAGCACCTGCTCAGCACCCAGCGTGGCGTTGTGCGGGGGAAGGAAATAGCTGTAGTGGTGGTAGAGGTGAAGAGGCCGTGAATGGAAACGAGAAAAGTCAAAGAATCTGCTAGTCAAGTGTGTCGAGGTGGAACGCGTCGTTGTTTCCCCCCTCATGTGGAGCGGTTATCTGATCGGAGTTATGGGCCGTTTCTTTTCCCTCTTCAGTCATGTCACACGAGGACGAGTCCAAATCGGTACACAGCGGAGAGCTAGTGGTCATTATCGTGAGAGAGGGCCCCGATTGAAGGGGATCGCACGATGGCAGCAATGTAGTAAACGCTTCCGAAATGACTCGTTATTTTCCTTTGTTCGCCTCCTTATGGTCCAGCTGTTGGAAAAGTCGGTTATGAACACATTTCTGAGAGCCGACACAAAGCAAGTTGATTGGGCTGCTTTGGCTCAAAATGACCTCAAACTTTATTCTCTCAATAACAAACATGTTGTATATCGTTTTGTTTGTTTGACAAATAAACGGTATCTAGGACAGACAGATTTCCGAGTACGAGCGCCACAGAATACGTGTCAGAACCGACATTATTGGCGCCTCAGAAACGGACTTTCCTGGAAAGGATGTGGCAACACACACACACACACACACGCACACACACACACACACACACACACACACACACACACACACACACACACACACACACACACACACACACACACACACACACACACACACACACACACACACACACACACACACACACACACACACACACACACACACACGTAGTAAATTGTCTCTTCTCTGATTTAGTCAGAAAATCAATATATTTTAATTGCAGGATTGGGTTTTCAAAAATAGACTGTGAGTACAACAATTAAGGTTAAGGGAAGTACTGAAAGTAATGGAGAATAGTGCGTTTCATTCCAGCTGAACTGTGCTGACTCTGGCTTGATCCGATTTCTGGACGCGCTCAGTAAGTTGATTAATCGTGGCCCTCTCATTTCCTGGAGAGGTCTGGTAGCCGACGATGCGGGAGAGATAGAAAGAAAGAAAGAAAGAAAGAAAGGAACAGAGAGCGAGAGAGCAGTGGTTTGAAGAAGCCACAGCAATGCCTGAGCCGACCACTTATTCTCAAGACCTCCCAGTTGAGACAACCAGGACCACAATGGGGACGATCAATAATATCTTTCCTGACTGATGGTTACCACCATGTAATTGGGTGATCATTTATCCTTTCTCTCACTGAAGAACGCTGGTAATGTCCAATCCCCTCAAAGACCAGACAAGCTACAAAACAGATGCATTTGAAAGCAGAGGAAACAACGTGTTAGATTTAACCTCCGTTCTAAATGACTCCCTGGCAGCACCGGGTTTAAGAGCAATATAATGTGTGGGGAAAAGGAGCCATAAACACCTTTTAGATGTGGTATTATTATTATTATCATCGGCTAATCTGACAAATGAAAATGTCATGTTTAAAGAGTCTTTTAATTGCATGCTAAATCTCCTGTGATGATACAAATGCTTGCATATAAACCCTCATCTGCTCTGTGGCCTTTATTCCGCATGCACCGGTCTTTTTCTGTTTTTTCTTTCTGACTTTTCATAGCTCCTAATCCCATCTACAACGCCCACAGATGACCAATTATGCTGCAAGGCAACACAAAAAGTGATTGAAAAACACTGCAGCAGGTGGCTGTGTGTGTGTGTATGTGTGCGTGTGTGTGTGTGTGTGTGTGTGTGTGTGTGTGTGTGTGTGTGTGTGTGTGTGTGTGTGTGTGTGTGTGTGTGTCACAGAGGATCTTACTCGTTAAAGGCTAATCCTGGTGGAAGGAAAGGCCAGAGGCAGTGGGTCTCTGAATAGTCATCACACAACTCACAGCACACACACTTGGCATTTAAACGTGGCAGCACAACAATGATCAGGAGGAATTTGAATATTCAAATTGTTTCAGGGAAACGCTCAAATTAGAGCAACAAGGACAATAATGTAAATGAGTAAAAAAGGTGACTATTCGACAGGCCTCAACAAGCTTTCAGTATACAACAAATTAACCCTGTCATGGAAATTGATTCTATATCTCGACAAGCAGACTAGACTTCAATTGGATACATGGAGAATTCAAACAACTTAAATCTCAGGAACCAAATGTTCTGGGAAAGCTTCCTGGCCCATGATGATGCGTTGACGTTTGCTGACTCAACCGACCCGATTACTATGCATGTCATGCTGTTGCCCCACGCTCAATCACCTTGAAACCTGAGTCACTGGTAATACTGAATGTGCTTTTCGGTGCTTCTGCAGATGCCTCTAATATATTCAACGATATATAAAGTACCATTTGCTTGAAAAATGCCTGTAGAGTATATATGACGGGGATACCAACGTACCAATCATATGCAGCTACATTGTGATGTAATCACCTTATTACACCTGATGGTGAACAAATCAACAACTCAAAGTCGAGCAACAGCCCACATGCACACACCGACACCAACAGACCCTGTTCTTCGTCAACCAAGAGACACACAGGGTATCTCCATCTTGTACAACATGGTGATTTCATTCTGACTCTGGAAAACTTCTCGATGTCACCCCCCCCCCCACACACACACACACACACACACGCACACCCCCACCCCCACCCATTTCAGATTTGTTTTCCAGCCCTGGATAGACAAAATAATGATGTTTGGATTGGTTGAATTATGATGAAAAGCATACTATTGCCAAGACTTTACACGTTCACTCTCCAGAAGAAGAAGAAGAACACCGACACTGCGACACAGTCTCTCCGTCGCGCATAAGCAGTATTAAGCTGCACTCCCTCGTGATTTCAACACGACGACTGCGTGCATGGGTTAATGTTGTGCTGGGGAAAAAATATTAAAGTCCATCGATGCACACAAGACTTGGTCCATGTCACAGCAATACATATTCAGTGAGAATGTGAGTGTGAATGTGTGAGTGTGTGTGTGTCCTCGGATAGAGGGGAAAGATTACATGTGAAACCCCAGCTGTTGGTTCTCCCACATGGTTTCTGTTTTAAAAGCTTAGAAGCAGATTATCTCCCCAGCAATCATCAATGTGTGGAGACCCATCATTCACACTCACTCACACTCTCACACACTCACACTCACACACACACAGTGCTCCGACCAGTTTCCAGATTATCTGTCTGTCATGCACGTTACACGTATTGTCTTACTGTTTTTCCAAATGTGTGGCAAATTATTTGTTTGAATTTGTTGTGGCTGATGCTGAGATCAAGTGAGAAGTAGGCTATTGTTTTAAATACACTCAGGTATTATGTAACATGTAATCAGCAAATCAAATAAATACTGAATCAAACCATAAACAATTTATAACAATCTATATTCCAGTATAACAATAGTATGTTGTCTATTTCCATGGATATCTTTTTTGAATTAGACAGATAAATGACTTACAATATTAACAGAATAGAAATATGTGAGAACACAAGGCAATGTAGTGAGTAACCTAACAAGGAAAGGACTCGTCCTTCCTTTGTGTTCTCGTGTCACTGAGATGTACACATACCTGTCTAACCTGTCCACAACCTCCATCTTAATTTATAGGTTATCTCATAACCATCAACAGCTAACCTAAAAACATAAACAACGATACAAAAAAAGAAAACATCCCGTGCCTCCTTTAAAAAATGAATATATATATATGAAAATCCTCTTCAGGTTTGTGTTCGTCACGAGCTCATCAGCTAAAGTCGGCCCAGTAACGGACACTCGGGCTAATTGCTGCACCTGGTGCAGCTGGCGCTCGCGCCGCGTGTCGCTGCGTCTTTACCTGGGAGTCTGGCGCTGACGGGGACGACGCAGAGGAGGACCGCGGCGAGCAGCAGCAGCGAGGCCCGGCGCAGGCGTCCGTCCTGCGGGCTGGAGAGCAGCATCCTTGGGGTCTTCTCGATGACGGAGAACCGCAGACGGAGTTCGTCGTCATTCCCCCATCACTTCGGGTTTAGGTTTCTATTTAGTGTTCGTATGCGCGAGAGCTTCGGGCTTCACACGGCGACGGTCCTGGCTGGCGAACGACGCGACGCAGTCTGTGACACACTGCGCACTGTTAATCCGTGGCGGTGCTAAAGATAGCGGGGCTTCAGGGAGGGTAGGACGGGGGAGTGTGCTCGTGTGTGCGTGCGTGTGTTTGACATGCTGCCTTCAGAGTCTCCTCGTAAACGCCCAAATGAAAATGCATGTATCACCGAATAGACGGCAGACTTGTTTTCTAGGTTATTATTATATTTGTATGCGGATGGTCGGATAGTGACAGTCCATTATCAACCTGTTCAAATATATTAATTGTTCTACTTCAAACATGAGAATTGTGCGTCTAACGGAGTAAAACCTGAAGAGAACAATTGTACAATCATTGATAACTAAATTAGTATTTGATTATAAAGGTCAGCTTTGGACAGGCACCTTTTTTTGGTATCTATTTTTATCCACCACATTGATCCACTACGTTTCTGCAAATTATCACAATTGAGATGCCGCTGTTTCCTACAGCACCTGAACGCAGCAGTTTACTTGGAGATTACATAGAGGGCCCAGGAGGTACGTGAGACGTGATGACGTGTAAACTGGTTTGTTAGTTTAAATAACATTAGATTATGATGTGTGGTCACATTGTTTACACACCGCTAGAGATGGCTGATAATAAAACAAGATACTCTTATTTACATGCCGTTGAGTTTACCCTTTATCAACCAAATATTTATTTATATCAATTAATTCATCGTTAAACAACACATATTGGCTAATAATGGCCTTCATACGATGGTGTTTGAGCAAGAAACTTGATTAGCAAGCTGTTTCAGTCACTTATCAAATATAAACTACCACCGGTAGAATATATCAATGTACCTAGAATGAATATTAACAGTAACAATGTTTGTAAAACATACGACTGGGAATGTCATGCATTTAATTTCATGATACAAAATGTGTGAATCATCTAGTTTTTGTAAGCTCACCCCTCTCATTATCAATGACGTCATCTTGAGCATCATCATTTCTCATGATTGTGCTATTCTGAAGTAGCTCTTCCCATCTGGCACAAAAGGTTTCAATGTCTCATCTTCTCCAGGCAAAACGATACAGAACAAATTCACATTCAGTGCACTTACCAAAACACAACCTGCCAGCTCAAGCAGAGACCTTTGGTTTTCAATTTAGACGCACAGTAAATCCTGATGTTTCCTCTTTGAATAATTCACAGGAAATGGCTTATTGGAATGTGAAAAGCTGAAACTACAAATAAGTTATTTTCTCCCAAAGTAACATATGATATCTGACTGCTGCAGGAAAACAGATTAAAGCTTTGATAATTGTGATTTCAAATTTATTAACAGTTCTGCCTCGGCTCAGTTGGAAAATAAATAGAGGAGAGGCTAACCGGAAAGTGGCACCACGTCGTGCATCTTTTTTTTGGCACTTGACTTTCAGCCACTAAACAGAAATGTTAACAGCTGAAAATGAAATAGCAAGAAAAAGGATTTACAAAAATGGTCCATGGTGCTTTTCTATGTGAACTGTAAAACAGTCCTGAGGTATACGGGTTGGCAAAACCTCATTCAGGCGTAACAAAACATAAACAAAAGTAATGTCGGATTAAGACGATAAATTAAATCCGCAGCATCAAAAACATGTCCACTGTAAAGAAAACATGTACTCGGGCATGAAAAGTGTTTTCCCCCACACAAACATAAGCTGACAATGTACCACAAAAAGAAAAAAAAAAAAAATCTAATTACTAGTGAGAATGAAGAGTTCTTGAATTGTTACATGAAGTGATTCCTCATAATAAATTGAGTACAGACAACTGTATCCATCATACTTTTTAACTAAACATAATTCAATAGGCCTTTCCAGTTTCACTGTTACCATTTTAGATGATGCAAAAACATTGCAGTTCTAAATGAATGACGTACTAAATATTCAACGTTTTTTGGGGGGTTTTCCATATAGATGGCTTACACATTATTGCAACACAAACAAATGCCACAGACCATCATCATACCCGTGTTTCAAAGTGCATAGACGTCTGGGACCGCAAACCAACCTGTGATGCTGCATCTGGAACTAAACCAGACTTACATAAAGACTCCATTTGCAATTTTTTTAAGGTGGCATGATACATTACACTTCAATAACGACTGCAACGTTATTTGTAGGCTTAAAAACAAGAAGCACACAGCCTGAATCCAAATCCAAACTTAGTCGCTTAAAATTAACGTTGGTCGATCCTACGTTTATCCTCTATTACTTGCACGGCTTTGTAAAAGAAAGGGTTTCATCAAATAGCAATGTTTTAGCTGAGACTCTTTAGGTGTTTGTTATTAAACACATTGCACTCACGTACACTCGCAAAACGGAAATGCAGAACCTAGCAAACTGCATTCGCTCTTGAAATTCCCTGAAGATATTTACTAGTACAAAAGAAAATAATAAACTAATTGGCCCCAGCTCGTCGCCTTCATCTTCTTGCATTATTTCATTGAGAGGCTATACGGTAGCTCACACCTACTCGCCAGGTGACATTCCAGTCCCCATCACTGCCAACTTCACATTAGCTGTTGAAGTGAAAAGATGCACTCGACAGTAAAAGCAAACCGCATTGCATAAAAACCTAGCCGAGTACATGTACGCCTTGTCTACGTTTCCTCTAAGGTGAGGTCATTTTTTATTCTCGCCAATGATGCGTCTTTATCATCACAGACACTTGTATGTGCCTAGCAACACGACAGGCTGGGGCCCAGCCCAGTCGACTTAACCGACAGCGTTTGGCCTCCACCTAGTTTAGCCTTATTTAGACTAATGAATGTAGTCCAAATCTTAAGGTTTAGAAGTCACAACAGGAGGTGAATGTGGACGTCACGCTGCTATCCTCTCCTTCGTCGGTTGTAAACATGCAGGCTGCAGTTCGGGCTCCATGTAGGCAGTGAGGGGCTCAGAGGCACACGCCATTCAGAAGATGACGAGAGGAAACCGGACTGCTTCAGGATCAGCCTGGTCAAGGGTTTGCGTCGGGTTTACTGTTAAAGTTTGTGGTTTGTAAGGAATCTGCTGAACAAGGATCAGTTCTGTCCTCCTCTGCTGCTTTGGAGCAGAGCTGCTGTGCTGGCTGTTGTTGTTGTTGACACAGCTCTTCTTCTTCTTCCTCTTCCTGAAGAAACATCTCCTCTTTCTCCAAGACAAACTCCAAGGTGGGCCCTCTGGCCGATCCGTCCTCCAGCTCCTCCTCGTCCGCCAGACGGAGTTTGATATTCATGCCGAGAGTTTTTTTGGTCTTATCTAGACAATGATATGCAAAATTAGAAAAAGAACAGAGAGAAGAATTACAATTTGACTAAAGAGGCCTTTTCATGGGATGCGTTGACAACTCTAATATGTCAATACAACTACCCTTTAACCTCCCTCCTCCTGCTCCTCACCATGTCCCAGCTGCCTCTCCTTGGGCAGCAGCAGCACGTCCACATTGTGATGCTCCTCCAGAGCCTCCGTGAGCACGGCCCCCTCCTGGCTGAACAGGAAGACCAAAGGCACGGTGATGTCTTCAGTGGAGTCGCCGTCTCCAACCATCTGGAAGAGGGGAGTATCCACGCTATTACTTCCCTCGCGGTGGTCTGAGAAAAGAAATAAGGGAGTCATTTGAATGATTTCATTTCCATGAGGTCCAGCCTTTGTAATCTACGAGTATTAAGCTGGACTTTAGTTCCTCTGGTAATCTTCCTCACCTATAAAGATGACTCCTATGGCCCCTGCTTCCTGCAGCCAACGGGCCTTCACAGCAAACATGCAGTCGCCGCGCAGCGCCAGAGCGATATGCCCTTTGAGTGCCACTGCGCTATCTATTGGCTCGCATGCAGTGTAGGGAGAGGCTCTCACTATGCTGCCCTTCACCTGCGGCACAAGGGTTTGAGTGTTATTGCAAGTTATTGTGTTGAGACAAAGAGAAGTGCAGGTGAAACAAAACGGGTAACATTTGGACGGATCAGAAAATAAATGTTAATGTGATTGTTCGTCAATACTTTGGCCTTGGTAATAGAATTATACTTTATTAATCCCCAAGGGGAAATTTTTGGACACAGTAGCACCAATAAACTAAACTCAATAAAATATAAATATAAGAAAGAAAGAAAGTGACTGTGCATAAAGTATACAAAGTGAAATATTAAAAAAAAAAAAAAAAAAATATATATATATATATATATATATATATATATATATATATACATACATACATACATACACATATATATATATATATAAAAAAATGTATTTTATTTTATATATATATAAAATAAATTGTATTTTATTTTAAGGTCCATCACTTTGCTGATAACGTATAGATTTGATAACATTCGATTATTTAGTCATCTTATCATCAAACATGTTTCTTTCGAAAGCCACAGGACATGTTGGGAGCCTTGGTGTTGACATTGTGTACTTTGTTATGGTCCCATTGGACGCTCACCCCGTGCTCCTGCTTGGTGAGGTCCATCCCAAACTTGGCAGGTCCTGCTGTGAGGACCGTCCTACCCAGGAATGGGGGGGATATGAGCTGAACCACATGGGGCAACACTTCCTCCTCCTCCATGGTGTGGCTCACCTCTGCCACAAGTTTGACCCGGTACACTGCTTTATGCTCCTAAAGGGATTCACATATAAAAACTGCCATTTATATTCGATATTTTACCACAATGTCAAGTGACTGGTTTTAGGTAAGAAAAGGACGTTATGTGACAATGTTATGCCACAACTAGTTACATTTGTATCCTGGTTTATTAGGGACTCTGGGCACTGGGATACTGTAAAGATTAGTAGCCAACATTTCAGACACTATTTCTACAGCCATGTGTGTATTTATTATCATGACCCAATGTTTATTCCATAAAGGTAGCTCTAATCCCAATGCGTATAAAGCTTTTAAAAGAAACACAATTAAATGGTTAATGCATTTACTGGAATTGAATGATGTATTTCCCCCCTTCACGGTTGGGACACCTCATGATACCAGATGATATGTATTGTTTAAGTAAACACAGGACTAAGCATATCTCTCCTGATAAGATGAAGTAATGGCTCAGTGCCCTGTTACTTGGTTCAAAATAAGGAGAGTACAAAGTAACTAAAACACCTTCCGACTTACGGTTTGTCCTGCAAAGACCTCGTTCAGTGGGGTGAGAGAAATCCCCATGCTTTTCAAGAACTCCACTGGCTCCATCCCATTATCATGGAGCGGGAGTTCAATTTCCCTGTAAAGTACAAACAGCAAAGTTCAAATTTAAATTCAAGTGAATTCACTCTAAAACTGGAGATCCCCTAGAGGCCGTGCCCATCTTCAAACCCGATCTTTGCTTTAACATCAACTGTAAAGTGTTGTGACTATATCTTGCTCTGTTGTGATGTAATTGCAGTGACAAAATCTCCCCACCGACACACAGACAGAAATATAATCACATCGCAAAGTACTCTAAACCCCCTTTGTGGTAGTTTATTTTACCATGATGACTCGCAAGGTAAAAGCGTGGTGTAGTCATTTAGGCACTTATTAGCAACCGCCTATTTCGAGACGTTTAAAAGCGTCAACATTTTAACTTCTAAGGGGATATTTACTGTTTTTTTTTTTATGTTGAACATTTGGGAATCTCTTCAGCTTGTGTTAACTACAGACCTTATGCCTTCTAACCAAAAAAAACGTAAAACTAATTGACTTAGACGAGTGATCTGGAAGTGCAACAATGCTAACTCATTTTATTGTTTTTAAAACTCTTTGATGCAGCACTCTATAGCTGTTGGATGCTAATCAACACACCTGACAGGCGAGGGGTGGAAGGCGCGTCCCACTCCAGTGAGGTACTTGTAACTGTCCCGTATGGTTTTGGCGAATGAGGGGTTGTTGGGAAACAACGTCTCCATGCTGGGGCAGGAGTGTGTGAACATATCTTCTTCTTTAGAAACAGGAACAGGCTCCTGAAGCACAGAAACATACATTGATCAAAAAACATGCTCATATCGTAAAAAATTTCAAGTCACATAAAATTAACGGTATAAATTTGGTCAAATAAATGTAATTAAACAACTATTCATACTAACCAGCTAGTCATTAACTAAAAATAATGTTATATAGAGTTAAGCAGAGGTGCAGGTGACTTTTTTATTCGTCTCCACACCACATCCACATTGTTTGACACCTCAAAGCTTTTATAACTACGGTCTTTTAAATTGTTCTGACCGCAAATCTAAATAATAAACATTTTAAGAAAAAAGGTCCTCTGAATAATTCAGTGATCGGGCCCGAATAATAGTAATAAAAACTTCACATTGTCATTATATATAATATGATTAAAGCCATTCATGAACCAATTTCCTTCTTTTTTTTACTCGTGTGCTCTGCTGAGCTTTGAGCCTGCTCCTGATTCTGTTCCTGATTCTGTTCCTGATTCTGTTCCTGATTCTGTTCCTGATTCTGTTCCATGAGTCTGTTCCATGGTGGAGGTCTCCAAACTCTCCATCGTGGAATATGCCTAATATGAACTATTGATAAACTCTGTCAAATTCATTGAATGTATTTTAACTCTAAATCTGTCCTTCTGGTCACATGACATCTATTGTTCTGTCCATCCTGGAGAGGGATCCTCCTCTGTTCTCTCCTGAAGGTTTCTTCTCATTTTCCCCCTGAAGGGTTATTTGGGAGTTTTTCCTGGTCCGATGTGAGGTCAAAGGTCAGGGATGTCTATGTGTACAGAATGTAAAGCACTCTGAGGCACATTTGTAAATTGTGAAATCGGGCTATACAAATAAACTGAATTGAATTGAATTGTTCCGTGATTCTGTTCCTTTCTCTACCTGGTTGTCATGATCCTAAAATTATAACTTCTATATGATACCTGCTATAAATAGCATGATACCCGATACCAGAATTCAATACAATACCAAAAATACGATATAAAAAATAATAATTTTAAAGCTCCGCAACTCAACACGTCCCATCAAAGATGTTTTATTGTGAAGATCACCACATCGTATTTTCTCCGTGTCTCACTCCGATCTCAAACGCCGCCCGGCCAGTTAACCCCTCCACCCCCCCTACCTTAAAACAAAAACTCTTTGGATCTACACTATTCACGTGGACGACCTATTTTGATTTCAAAACGGCGAATTTCGCCGAAAGGTGACACGTTTGCAGGCATGTAGAATGTTTGTACCTGCGTTTGTGAAAAAGTGAGAGCTCTCACCGTATTGTTGCTCTGACAGGGCGGCTGGGTGATGGAGAGAGAAACAGGGAGGAGGTGAGCCTCCGTGGTGAAGATGTAGTCGTCAATATCGATGGGGATCTGACTCTTATCCGTAAACAGCAGGTACAGGTATTTAAACATCTCAGCCAGAAAGAAAGAGTCCATCCTACACACACAGAAACGTACACATGCAGAGACACAAGACGTTATCACACACTCAGAAGGGATATTTTGTGTTTCCATAACAACAGTTATTTGATCACACCTTCTGCGGTTGCTCATCCAAATGAAACGTGACATTGTGAACGTGCGTGTCATGGCATTCGTATACCTGTCTTCATGCATCCCAGTGCGGACGTCTTGCACAGCAGCAAAGCCGCAAGGCACCCGGGCGTAGGCGTTGAGCTTCTCCACGATGGACTGGCCCACTCTGAGGTAGTAGGGGTCGCCAGTGGCCTGCAGAAAGCAACATATAATCTCGACCACACAGCTCATGAAAAGCGTTGTGTGTGTGTATAGTGCAGGAGTGGTGCAGGTTTGTTATTTAGCCTACCTATAACAGACCTGACTTTTCAAATTATTAGTAACAGTACATTTGAATAGTATTATAGTGTGTGTGTATTTGCCGGTCACCTTATAGAGGTAGTAGGTGCTTTCTGCAAACTCTGGTCTCAGTAGGTGTTGGCCCCAATGAACTCTAAACTCTGTGGTGAAAGCCTGCAGGAAGATGAAGCACAGGAAGCTAAACACATGAGTGACACTGGCCTCTTGAGTTTGGTTTTGTTTTATATTAACTAACAGATTTCATGCACAACAGGATAAAGAGGCTTAGCCAAGACATGTTCATTTATCATTCCTTTGCTTGGTGTAATGTAACAACTAAATATATATTAACTAAACTCAATGAATGCAATATAAAAGAAATAGCATACATTTATATTTTAATACCGTTTTGAATTTCTAGAAAACGCACAATAATGCAATGCATAATTATATTGTGATAAACAATTATTTATACTGAGACATATCATTTTATCAATATTTACCAACCCAAATGAGCGTAATATTTTCTATATCCTGCCTATATATGCCCAGTAAACTCAGATTGTTTACCTCTGGAAGGAACTTGTGCTGTTTGGTCACTTGATAAAGCATTTCATGAGTCTCAATCGCTGGTTTCAGGTCTCCTCTCAAAACCTGTAAGAACAATCAATGTCACTCGACTCCAGAGACACGTGTGCAACCATTTCTACGCCTTTTACCATGTTTAATGGTAGTAAATGTGATTAGTCGAGGATGCCTGACCTGTAAGCCAGGAAAGAACGCCAGGAGAGAGTCCATCCAGCTGCGCACGCTCACAGTGGGGTTGTGCATGTGTACGTTAAGCAGCAGAGGAGGCTGACTGATGTACTTCATAATGGCACTGTAGTGCTGTTAAAGAAAAACATGAAACGTATATTGGCAAACACTCCAACCCACAATCACAATGTGAACACAATAGCTAATTCTGTTGCAACAGGAGGGACAATACAGCATATAGATGTACATGCAGGCTTACAGTGATAGAGGACTTACAATGTTGAACCTCTCAAGATAAACATTGTCTCCGAGAAGAATGTAGGCCTTCATCAGATATTCGTAGTAGGAGTCGATACCAGCACCAACTCCACTCTCTGCAGACACAGACGTGAGATGATTAGTATCATATGGTTCATGTAAAAAGCTGTGGAATATGTTTGTACTATACATATGGATTATTAGTGTGTGGGTTCAGTTTTAATCTCATGTTTTTGCCAACGTTTTGCCTCACCTCTCCGGACCCATTCTTCATTATGGATATTGATGACTGTCCCCACCAAGTCACTTCCCTTCTGTCTCCTCTGCCAGAGGACATCCAGAGCCTTCCTCGCATGTTCCTATCAAACAGCAACAAGTAGTAAATCCTTAAGATGTTTCTAGAAAAGCAGTTACAACATCCTTACAAGATTTCATCTTCCAACAACAGGCATCAGTTATATCCAGCTATCATTTCTGCAAAAATGACTGCATTCTACTCTTATAGCTTTCACAATAAGGCTGTATTACAAATAGATAAATGTTAAGAGCCCTTTCACAATAAGGCTGTATTACAAATAGATAAATGTTAAGAGCCCTTTCACAATAAGGCTGTATTACAAATAGTTAAATGTTAAGAGCCCTTTCTCTATAGTAGTGTATGGAGATAATACCTCAAACACTGAATTTCCTGACAGTCTGCTGAGGGCAGCAAACTCCAGGATCATTGTTCCAGCACATGCTGTGCAGGTGTCCGATTCAGTGCCCGTGCGTGAAAGTGGGTTTAAAACTCCATAACGCAGATTCACCTGGGGAACCAAAAAAGGAAACGACACATTAATCTTGTCAACTTTAGCTTCTAGAAATACACTCAGCTCAAATAATTTCTAGTTATTTACTCAAATAAATACTATGTTGTTCATTAGTTCCTCTATGGTGCACTGACAGTGGAGGAACTATTCTCTATCAATGCATCGAGTTCAATTCCAGGGCCATCCTTGATGAGATTGGTCAGTCAACTGTCTGTTCCTTCTGCTTATTATACATCAAATAGGCCCTGTGGTTTAGAATAAAATAAGAAATACCTTAGGGTAGGGAAGGCCACTAGTGGTGTTAAAGGCAGGCAGTAAGCGATGGCCCAGCTCTGTGGCCATGTGTAGGAGCTCATCCCGATACCACAGCATCCTCTCCCCACGCTGCCGCAGCAGGTCGGCCATCACATGGGCTCCCAAAAGCCCTCTGCAGAGAATTAAAGGAAGGGAGACAAGAAAGAAAGATTTTGATTTCAACAACCAACTTTCAAAACAGTAATATTTAGATCTTGTATTAGCAATACACTGTGATGATCTGGAATCATTCTACATTGACAATTTGTATTTATTTTAAATGATTAATGTATTAAAATGAGCATAAGTTTACAATTTTTTATTTAAATTTTATAGTGCTGTATTACATATATGTTGTGTATATATACATATATATTTTATTTTATATTTTACTTTGCACACTTTACTTTATGCACAGTCACTTTCTTTCTTTTATTTATATTTTATTGTGTTTAGTTTTATCGGTGCTGCTACTGTTGTCAACAAATTTCCCCTTGGGGATTAATAAAGTATATTTCTATTCTATTCTATTCTATTTAATAACACGTTTCGTACCCTAACACTCTGATGTTGGTCTCAAACACGGACACCACCACATCGTTGTCAAGGCGTACATCGGTCACGGTCTTCTTCACTGCGTCCTCAAACTCATCAAGCTTGTTTAGAACCTGCACACACACAAAAAAATAAAAAATAAATAGACGAAACAGACTCGGAAACAAAAGCTGATAAAACTACTTATATTTTTGTAAAGAATATAGAGCAAGATCTCACCACCAGGGTATCAAGTGTGTCGATCAGTGTGAGGGAAAACCTACAGAGAAGATGGACGACACGTTATGAAGAGAGTCTCTGGCACAGCAGGGTGGAGCTGATGTCCCACTTCATCATGGATCCAGGTTCATATTAATGAACCACAGACTATGAAATGTAAAAGATGTGCAGTCAAATGACATTATGCAACATGCATGGTACATAAATGATGTATTGCACTGCAAGTCTGTGATTTACTGCCTTCTTGTAAATTAATTTGTATTAAATCTACATTCACTTGCATATTTGCTCCTATACAAATGTATTCTGGATGTTGATTTAGTTATTTATCATAAAATAGAAAAACTGCATCACTGTTTTTCAATAATAAAAAATATATTTTCATCATAAATATAATGCAAAATACAAATGCATTCTATTGTAAATCCAAAGCACCAGATTTAGTTTAAAGTATTTTTTGTAATAAAAAAATTTGCAAACAAATAGAAATGTAAAGCTCTATTTTATAATTTAGCATGGATAATGATAGAACACCTTTTCTTCTTTGGTTATATTACTGTCTTTAAACATTCTCAGTGAAGAGGGAATCTTGAACGCAGGCAAAAAATATAACGTATAAAACAACTAGACAGAATCAAGCAAAGTTCATATAATGTAGTTTCATTTTTATACCCAGCAAATTAGGAGTTTAAAAAGCAACTGTGGCACAGTTTTATGAAGCAATGCTCTTAAAGCACAGAGCATGCTAAGCTAGTTACTGTACATATTTATTAGAAAAGTGTGTGACTGTGCGTACAACTTAGATTTCAGCTGATAAATAAAAAATACATGACTTGGTTTGTTTGAGGACATTTCACTGAACTTACTTCCCCAAGGAGTCATCTATGTCCCCTCTGTTGGGCTCCTGGCCACGGACTCTCCCCCTGCAGCTTAGAGGCATTAGCTCATCTGCTGGATAGGCATATTTCTGCAACACAAACAACAGTTAGTGTCTTTAATCTTCATTTAGCAGAAAAGGTGTCATTAAGGAAATGTGGAGGCTTAAAAATTCTCTAGGAGGGAACATAAACTAGCAGCCTGAAGCTGAATACCCAGGGAGAACCCAGTGTGTCAGAGTGGGTGATGTTCCATCATCTACTCTAAGATCTACCGTGGGAGTACGCCAGGGTTGTATTTGGGGATCCCTTTTATTCAGTTTATACAGACATCTTTTTCCAGGTGTGCGATGGGTGTGATATTCAAATGTATGCTGACGAAACAGAGATTTATGTGCATTCAAAGAACAAGTTGCACTTAAACTCACGTCAATAATGACAAATTTAACGCAAATTCCTGCCTTCATCTGAATGTTAAAGACTGTTTGAATGTTCTTCACAAAGAGGGCTTGCAAAGTGTAACTGGAGCCAGAGGATTACGTGGCTGGTAAGAGGCTACAGGTAGTGTCTGATTTGAAATATTTAGGCATTTTTATTGATTTTAATCTCTATTTTAAAAAAACAGGTAAACCATGTGCTAACGGTATTGAAATTAAATCTCGTGAATTTGAGATGTATAAGACACCGTTTAGCCATGCGAGTTGCAAAATTGTATTTTAATGCAATGATTGTCCCCCATCTGACCTATTGCCTTACCAGCTGGGCACATGCCAGCGGCATAACATTAATATATATTCACATTCTCCATAAAGAAGCCATAAAAACACCATCACTGCAATATTCTCACAACACGTGTGAGTTGGGAGGACCGCTTCAAGCTGTTCTTAACCAGATGATCCTGATAAATGCCAAATGTCAAAATGACCTCTTCAGCTTTCCAGAGCTTCCCTCTTATAAATACTTTTTTCAAAGTGAAATCCTTACCATGTAACTGCCGAAAGCATGGTCAAACATTTCAACAATCTGGTCCCTGCAAAAAAAAAAAGAAAAATATTAATGAATCAAATGTGAAAATGGCAATCACACTGTAAAAGTTGTCACGAACAGCATTGTACATTTCTGTCTGGATATTGTTCTACCTGACAACAGTCTTCTCTTCTGGTGTCATGCTCTGGCTCTCTTGACATGTTGCCCAGCCCAGAAGACTGGTGATCAGTAAGGTCCTCAGCAACATCTCAGGGCCAGAAGTGTGGATCAGATGCCAACACCGTGTATTTCCTTTTCTCTTCATGTAGTCCCGCTTGAGTTTAAGCTGCTATACAGACACATAAACTCCGGTCCTTAATCCAACGCCTCCAGAGTCAGGAGGCACAGATGTCCTCCTGCAAAGCCCCGATCATCCTCATTCAGGTATGAGTCGGCTGCAGAGTTCTTGTTAGCTTCCACCCAGCCCCATGTCCATATGTCCACTGTATTGTTGTGAAGCTGATCCAGGACTGTTAGGACCACAACATGCCCATCATAGCGCACTTCAGCTGGCCGATCCGTGTCAACAACAGAGGCAGCTTGCTCTTGATCTCGATAACAAAGACCGACCACTAAAACACTGACTTGATGTAACTGCACGCGTCTTGTTAATTCAATAACAGTGAAGAAATATTACGACAAATATTCAGGTAGCAGCACAATCGAAAGACAGTGGAGCTAGAGCTTACTCGCCAGAACAGGGTTGGGAGGGTCCACGATGCTAGCTAACGATAACAAGTTCGCCCTGTTAGCTAACTAGCATTAGCTTAACGGCTAAATACAGAAGTAAAGCAACACATATTTTGGTCTCAAAATAAATGGTTGACTTGAACTTTCAACTGACTGTCATACAGTTAAATGGTCGACGACACGTCGTCAAGTGTCACTGCTGCCGTACGGTACCGTGACGTCGAGGACCGAGCTGTCAAAGGACCGACAGGCGGTTCTGCTACCCAGGCTGATCTAATTAGGGTTAAATTTGCCCTCAGCGCAACATTTAAGGGAAGCTTCAGTCCCGCGTAGGATACGGTGAACTCCCCTCTTCAGCGTGTAACACTCCTCCTGTGGTTGACTGTACTCCATTTGGGGCATGCTTACGGTTGCAGTTGGACAAGTAATGTATTTCGGGTTATTGTCCAAAGTCTCCAGACAGGAGGAAGATCCCCTGGCAAGCTGAATTTAGGGCATAATACCCTCTTGTAAAAAGACTAGACACGCGTTCAAAGTGGGCGGAGTCAAATAGAAGGGCGTGTCTGTGCGTGTGTGTGTGCGTGTGTGTGGGTGGGGGGAGGTATGAGAAGTATGGAACATTTTTAAAAGTTAAATAAATAAATAAGATGAACATATCGAGATCCTAATCGTTCTTCCTAGTCAGGGCGGGTCTTATGAACGTCCGGAAAATTATTTAAGTGAACACAGGATATAATGTTAGCTCACTGGTGGAGAAATATATAAATGATACACCAGCGGTCAACCACACAGCTATATAGATTCTAATTAACTGGAGAATATATCTTTGTTATATATATATATATATATATATATATATATATATATATATATATATATATATATATATATTGTTCTCAAACCCTTGAATATAAAAAGGACCCCTTGAAATCGGATGGGGAAATGTAACTCAGCAACAGTGCGAATAAGTCAATCTATCTAAAGGTCAGATGATGTCATGTCTCTGGGAAGGCCCTCTGAGGCACATTTGTCATTTGTGATTTTGGCCTAGACAAACTAATTTTAATTGCCAAGCTGCCACAGCAACATCACTAGATGTCAGAGTGTATTTGGTATTTGTTAGCTTGTAAGGTTCTGTGATGCTCGAGTTAGATTAATTTTTTTTTTAATGGCTTTTCAATAAAATAAATGCTGGCCAGACATAATTGTGCCTTGCCACTCCCCCTCTCAACCTCTTGTAACTGTAATGAGGTCATGTGATTACAGTTTAATCCATTATTTAAGAAACACAGAGTAAAGTCTAAAAACGATGAACACCTATTGGTTCCTCTTCTTTTTATATTGAGTAGGAACAACTTCTTCTACCACAGGAGACTTGGGGGGAAAGAAGAAACAACTGAAGAGCAGGAATAGGATATTGTTGTCAAATGTTTTCTCCTTGTTGTCTCATTTTACAGCTGAAGCATCCCCAGGTGTAATGAAGTCACTTCCCTCGGGGAGCAGTGCTTCCCTCCGGGTAGACGTGTTTGTTTACATCACGTTTTTGCGCTCCACGTGCGTCCTCGGGTGTTTGAGAATAAAGAGTCAGGATCTGGAGTTTTGTGTCTTGTGTCCTTTTTTTAAATTGTGAAGTCCCCCTCGTGCGTTCACGTCCCATACGTGACGGGGCAGAGCAGTGACTGCGCATCAGAGAGGAGGAGTTTAGGAAAGAAAGGTCTCTGTGTTCCAACTTCCTCCAGATAAAAAAAGGGCGTTGACCATTTTCAACTTCTCTAAAAGGTGTGGCGATTTCGGGACCTCGTGAAATTTCTCCTGTCACGTCAATCCAGTGCCCTCACTCAGGTAAGAAGGCTGTTGTCTGACTTGTGATCGCAGTATGTGTGGATGTACACGGAGTTATTCTCTGTGTGTTTCGTGTTTGTTGTGTTGTGTGCTTACATTTGCTTATCGAGGAAATGGCATCTGCAGCGGTCGACATTACAATGTTGTAGTTTTTATGTTCTGCAGTTCTAGTCACGTACACGTGTCCACACGAGTATGAAGGCTTGGTCGAAAAAAAAATTGTGATCTCATTTTTTATTGTTTTTTGAGATATTCGCAAGCAAAAGGTGTATACAAAGGTGCTTGGACCAAAAACCTACAATAAATAAAATTGTATATGTGTATATATATATTCATTATACACGGGTAGGCATGCAAACACCTGCACACATATTAACATATATATATATATATATATATATATATATATATATATATATATATATATATATATATATATATATATATATATATATATATATATATATATATATATATGCACATACCTTTAATACATGCACACACCTACATAGTGTTAATGTACCTCCCTCTCACTGTTAGGCTTGGTCGACCATTAACTGTCAAGTTCGCGTACGTTACAATGGATTCATATGACTATATTTAGAAGAAAAGACAAGTTTATTTTACCCAAAGTGGATGCCAAACTCTCAGGCAGTGAGTCAGAGGATGAGAGTGAATCTGAAGCGGAACTGCTGAGGAAATGCGTGATACTGATACTGTGGGCTTTTCCATCTCCCCAGTTTGAGACTTCAACCACAACAATGTCTGTCTGGGTGAGTAGTTGTATTTAAATGAGATTGGTGGCCTTCAACAGAAAATACAGTTGATAATGAAGTCACATTTATTGACTTGTGTTGTAGGACGACTTGGACCTACTCTTGGACTCCCCCTCCTCCTTTACTGAGACAGTAAGTCAAACACACTCTTACCTTTTTAGTTCTTAAGATGATGATGCTGCTGCTGATGATGATGATGATGATGATGGTGGTGCATGAGATGCAATAGTTTGAATAGGTGGTGACAATGGGTGGATGTGTGTGATGTTTGTGTGTTCAGTCCGGTGCAAGAGGAACTGTGAAGGACAAGGCCAACTTCAAAGTGGAAGAAGATGTGTCTGCACTAAGGACAGCCATAGAGGGCGTTGGTAAGTTAATAAGTTAATGACTCATCACTATCAGTACTCTGCTATATCAGACCAACATTTGAAGGACTTCAGTCATATTTTAATGACCGCACACATGCGTCTCCTAGTGGGACACGTTTTATATACATGTATAGTGCAGTACAATAGTACAGTCTAAGTGATAAGCCTGTGTTGTGTCTCTTCTCTAAAGGTACAACAGAAAAGACACTAGTTGAGGTGTTGACCCAAAGAAGTAATGCTCAGCGTCAGCTTATTGCCAAGGCCTACGAGAAAGCCACAGGCAGGGTATGTAAATGAACTTTTAACTAACAATTCTAAGTGTTTGGATAAAGACAGAGAAAATGTTGGGCATCAACCTTCCTCCATCAGAAATTAGCAGCTGACCTAGAGGGCGACACCCACGGAGACTTTGAGGATGTGCTGGTCGCCATGGTAACCGCTCCTGCCATCTACGACTGTCAGGAAGTCATCAAAGCCATCAAGGTAAGACGGTGAGATGATGTATGAACCTGCCTCAAAGCCGAGTGTGTACTGGTCTGCTCAAAGAAACCAAACAAAAGGTATCAACGGGAGCAAAGACACCAGTATTTCAAGTTTCATTTATTTAATCAGACTTTATTTACTTTGGATTGTTTTAGATTCATACTCCCATTGGGTGTAAGAACCGCTGTAATGTTATCATTCACTTGTGCATCTAAAAACTGTATACAAATTGTGATTTGTATACAGGGAGCAGGGACCACCGAGAGTACACTGACCGAAATCTTTGCCTCGCGATCCAACAGGCAGATCAAGGTCTTGTCTGAAGCATACCTCGCGGGTAAGCGCTGGTTGTATACAGATTAAACAAACTCAGAATATTGTGAAACAGTTGGCAAATGTTCACCATGCGTCTGGATTGTTGTGAAATCGACTATTGTGCCATTTCATTCAAGAAACTGGAAAATCGATGATTCATGATCTGCAGTCGGAGGTCGGGGGAGATTACGGCAAAGCACTGCTCATCTTGGCTGAGGTACAGTATGTTGCATTAAAACAGTGACCGCATTATCAACTCGTGAGAATCAGACTTAAAGCACTTACTTTATTGTAGCTCGACGGCTGTAAATGATTGAATCCCATCTTTAAAAGAAATGTAATGCAAAAGAGTCAACCTCCACCGCGAGGAGGAAGAAACATCTCAATTGTCGCTATAAGTGAATAATGATGGCTCACTTCTACACTTACACATGACATGTTGTGGTTCTCCTCACAGGGGAAGAGAGACGAGAGCACCAATGTGGATGCTGCCAAAGCTAAAGCAGATGCAAAGGTATATTTACTTTTTGGAAAAACACTACGGCGCAGTTTAGATACTTTGACTAATCCGAAGGTGCAGTGTTTGGCATACTTCTGTTATTTTGGCATTCTTAGCTCGACTCTTCAAATTCACGAGCAGCGCACACCCAGGTGTTTGTTTCATCCTCAACATGAAATTAGCACCTTTTTTATACGATGCACATGTATATTCTAAAGCTATGTATTTTCATACTTCCTCCCCCCCCCAGGCCCTGTATGAAGCAGGGGAAAAGAAGTGGGGAACTGACGAGGAGGCGTTTATTGACGTCTTGTGCCACAGGAGTATCCCCCAGCTCCGACAGAGTGGGTTCACCCCTCACACGCTTGTTCTGTGGCTGCAGCCATGTTGGCGGCTCTGTCAGGTTTTTAAATGGTGGTTTGAGCTCGATGCCGACGTCAGCATGCGTACATGGCCAAACACAATTCTGACATTCCGATGTTTAGCGGATACCATGCTACCTTTAGCTTGCTTACATTTGCTGATCAGCTCTATACACAGAGCACAGCCGACACTGATGGTGTTTTTGGTAACAAACAAAAGCATTGCACAAACTAAAAGCTTGACCTTATGATGGCGGGATTGGAAAGAGAAATCTAATTTTATGGAAATCCATCCAAATAACGTTATGTGGCCCTCTCAGGAAAAAGTTTGGGGACCCCTGACATAGAAGATGGACCGATATTACCGTCCTCGGAGCACTGCCGCCAGCATAGCTGCACATCTATATTCATGAAAGAAATGTATGTTTGCCTCCATCTGATCTTCGACGGTTGTATTGTTGTTTCGGCAGCTCTGGTAGAGTACAAGAGTATTAGTAAGAAGACTCTACAGGAGAGCATTGAGAGCGAGATGTCTGGAGACATGGAGAGCCTACTGGTGGCTGTTGGTGAGACCAATGCATCATACTGTCTGCCTATTTATAATACATCAGTCTATTTCTGACCCTCACGTTGAACTGATCGATTCACCCCGTTTTAATTTGTCCAGTTAAGTGTGTGAAGAATGTTCCTGCATACCTGGCTGAGAGGCTTTTCAAGAGCATGAAGGTAAACATCTGGATCATAACGGCCCTTTAAACCCCTAAAGCCACATTGTTTGGCCGCATCCCGCTCATGTTAGCCCTAGCTGACATTTGTATTTGTCTCCTGTGGTGTGGAAAAGAATGCTAAGCCGGTTTCATTGTGGCCTTTGACTAAATGTGCACCGCTGGTTGAACCGTGTCAACAGGCTCAAAACCATGTGACACGCAGCAGTTACTGCAGGATGATTCATTTAGACACACACAGGCCCATGTATGCCTTTTGCTTCATTCCCACATGTTCCTTTGTCCAGGGTGCGGGGACAACAGAGTCCGATCTGACCCGGATCATAGTCAGTCGCTCAGAGCTCGACCTGCTGGACATCAGAGCAGAGTACAAGAAGCTGTTTGGATCTTCCCTCTACACCCAGCTAGAGGTCAGTGCACACGTGCACCTCAACAGAAATGTTTAAATGTCATGCGATCTTGTTTTGAGAAAGTTGGACAACTGTTTTGTTGAGTTGTTATAAGATACGTCTTCTTAAAACACTGCCTTTCCCCCCCACCCCTCTTTGTTTGTGTAGTCTGAAGTTTCTGGCAGTTATGGCGACGCCCTCAAGCGTCTATGTGGCCAAGACGACTAACTGCTTCCAGCTCCAGTGATGAGCAGCATGTGGCTGCAAGAGGCTACCGGTCACTAATAGGATTATGCTTTTGAATGTGGGATCCAGTAATGTTCAACCAGACTGATTAACACACATATTTAAGACGTGCAGATATGAAAATGGTGTCAAATGTATTTTTGAATTTATAAAAAAAAATGTTGTATTCCATGTGACTGCTGCCCCTCAGCTCCACATGCATATTGTAATGCAAATAAACGGTCATAACTTTCAAATAAAAGAAATACTCTGTTAGTGAACTGAGATACAAGACATGTTTATAAAAAAATACTTTTTATTTCAGGGTTTTGTTTATGTTGCTATAACCGACTCCTACACAGGTCATCAGGACCTTGTCGCCCCCTTTCCTTTCGTCTTCTAGAGGCTTCTGCACTTCGATCTTGAACATGATCTGGAAGAAATCTTTAATGTGTCGCAGGAACTCGATTCTGCAGAGAGGGTGGGGGAGAGAGGGAGGAAAGTCAAAAATGGGAGGTATGTAGGATAGGCGTTCACCCCAAGTTGGCTATTTTTCCTACTGTCAACACACAGTACACACTGTCCTCGGTCTCCTCCACGCTGTGTGCTGTACATGACGTAGGTTACCATCACAGTCCAACCTCCAATTCTTAAAGCTAGCATGTGTAAAATGTAAAATATTCCAATTTAAAACACAATGCAAACATGTCAACTTGATTTCCGTAGTCTTCAGATGAGTCGGGGTTACCCGAGTAATGAGGAGCGCCTTGGGATGGCACTGCCAATCTTCAGTTATCATAGTACTGTACTTGAGACGGACACAGCACCGGTACCATGATAACTGAAAATGGACAGTTCATAGTTGTCTCCACATTCGTGATTTTAAAAGATGTCTGAAATTTATTTTATTTATTTGCACAAAAATAAGTAACAAATGTAACATTAAAAAAGACACAGAAATGAGTGCAGGCGAGAAAAGAAACCCAAAGGGCTTATGCAAGGTTCTCACCTAAAGTAATGAATAATAAACAAGAATAACATTTAACGTGCTAAAAACAAACAATACACATCAAGGAATACAAAACACTATGAAGATGATGAAAAGGCTTGATTCACCAGTCAACTTTGTATTCAGTTAGTGTTCCATTTGCTTAGAAAAACTTTATAATAAATCTATTAATTCATCATGCATTCAACAAGCACGGGAATGCACAGCTGGAAAAGTCTGATAATACAAGCATGCAACAGCACGTCATCAATCTGCACACAGAAAAAAGAACGATCCAAAGTCCATTGAACGCAACAGTTGTTATTTTTCTGCCCATAACAACAATTTTCTCACGAATGAAATCCCCATAAACTAGCATTTGTTCTCTCACTGTACTCATTGCAATACAGTCAATGAAATATACAATTACAATTTTGCGTATGTGTAACAACTTTTGAGAGAGCATGGGACATTCAATTTGTTTGCAACTTAGTTATACATTTTAGCAAATTGTGTTTTTGTGTGGTGAAAATCCATTAAAGAAACAATGAGTAAATGAAGTGTATTTTGTGCCAGTTTATCGGTCCAGCATTTCATGCTCCACAGCGGAACAATAACTTTGGAATACACAGGGTTCTTACACATTTTAACCAATGGATTTCCATGACTTTTAACCAAATTTCCATGACTAAACTGAAATCTCAGTATATACATGAACATTTTAGAAAATGTTGCGCATTGAGAGCTTACACCGGCTTATATTTTGAGCGTCTTTCTTTAAAAAAAAACATAATTATTTCAAACTGTGTAAATGAACATGTGATTATAACAAATTTCCATAACTTTTCCCAAACTTTTATGATTTAATTTTTTTCATAACTTTTCCAGGCCTGGAAAAGACCATTTAAAAATAAAATTCCATGACTTTTCCAGGTTTTCCATGACCGTACGAACCCTGAATACAGTCATTTGCCAAGATTAGACAAGTAGAGGAATAACAAAGTGCATCGGCGTCGTTACTTAATACGCGTGCTACCGAGCGGTGGTGACTTACGTGTATGGCGAGAGGGGTCCGAGCAGAACCTTAGAGACGTCCTGTTGTCCGAGGGTCATCAAGAGCAGAGTCAGGCTTTGATTGGATGAATCCACGCAGCCACCCTAAAACAGAGAGGGGCGACGAGTTTCAACAACAACAACAGGATAATACGCCATGGAGGCGGAGCCGTTTGAGAAGGACTCGGTGACCCCCGGACGGGGAATGGACTCTCAGGTCCAACACTGATAACACTTGCATAACAGTGAGGCGTAGGTTTAGAGGCCACATGTTTTTCAGCTCTACGACACAAATTCCAGCCTGGAAAAACAAATATTAAACTTTATGTAGCATATGTATTTACAGTTCTGTTGCCTTTTTAGAACCGTGATCATTTTCTAAAAGTGCATATTATTCATTTCAATCTTCTAAAGTGGGTTGTTAAAAACAATATATATTTATTGTTATCTTTCGACATGTTTTCTTCCTTTTCTTTAAAAACTTTGCATTGTCCGGCCCCCTCTGACCTTCTAGACTTTGCCCTTTCTTTGACGTCCAAGACATTTAGAGGACAGAGGACTGACTGTGATTACTTGACACAGCTATATGCTGGGACTCCCCAGCCTGTATGAAGACTAGCACCCAGAGCATGTTAGACGCCAAATGAACATTTAAATCATCCACCCGTCTGTGAATAGTAAGCTAAAAAAAAAAATCTGTTTCTTGAAGTGTGCATTCATTCTAACGATACGCATGTGGCCCAGTGTCATGGCAGACTGACAGCAGGAATACATTTCAATTACATGACCCAAAAGCAGACATTGTTTTTATTGCCTTTCCTGCCAATGAGGTAGAGCTTTTGCATTCCATCTCAATGAATAAGTTTTATCAAACTTGGTATGCTGTAAAAATCCTTAACAAATAACTCACGACTTCAACTATACAATCTTACAAAAAACCTACACCTCCATCACAAACATTACCAATTCTTAAGTGTGGGAAATGTGAGGGGTGTCACCGTAATTGGATAAAACCTCCTTTGAGAGCACCTTTAGTTGACCATTGAAAAAGTGTCGTGTCAACTTGACCTTTTCCATTTCCCCGGAAATGTCTGGTTTCCCACTTTTTGTTCGGCATCCTTTTCAATAAGCGGCTTAAATTCAGTAAAACACGAGAAATAAAATGCATCGAGGCCATCTCTGACAGCTAGACTCAGGCCTCTGAGACCAAACACCAGACCGCTAAAGTCTCCCAAGAGAATCAGCCACGAGGCCCTCATGGGAGAGCCCCCTGAATCCTCCGAGCCTCTGGGGCCAAACAAACAAACGGGGGAAGGACACTAGGTGTAAACAGGCCAACCAAGGAGATATCCAGATGTTGTATGTTAGTTTAACATTGAACATTTACATTAGTAGAAAAACCTCAACCGGAGATTATTAAGAACAATAAACTGAAATACTTTGATTACTTGACAAAACTCTTAACACAAAAAGTCGGTGCCATCCGAGATCACTTAATATCAAAAACTCAACAAAACTGGAACCACTCACGTCCCCTCGCGTCCCGTGTTGATGTTGCTTCCAAAAGCAAAATGTCCATCGTGTAGCTTTGGTTTACTACAAGAAGACGGTACTGATTAACCATTAAACAAACAAGACGCGGGATACAGAGGGCGCATGCCCTTTAATGCGACTCCAGCTACTCTCCTTTACTTTCTCGGTTAAAGAGAAGAACTATTCAAACAGACTCACTCTTCTCAGCTCTAGTGATCACCCCGTCCTCCTGCTGCAGTTAGGGGATTAAAATACGCAGTTATTCAAATACTATCTACTTTTTCTATCAGCAGCTGTATACATAAAAAAAAAAGTAACAAAATGTTCAGCCCTCCCTCAGTGGCTGCTCGAGAGAAACGTTAGCTACCCGCTTGGATGCGTCCGACAATATTCCTGTGTCAGTTAATCAGCCCCACCCTGACCAGCTAACTGGACTCACATGGCTCCTCTGAGGGGGCTGAGGGGAAGATGGAGGCAAACTCAAGTCACACAATTGTACCAATTCTGATGGTGAGCTCTTTTTCCTCCAATTATGTGACATTATTTTTGCCTGTATCCATTTTACTAGCAGCCAAGATAGGGAAACATATGGGACTTGTTATCCTGCCTCAAACAGAACCGTGAATCACCTCTCAAGAAATCTCATTCGTCGAGCTTGTTCGGACCATCGCTCTTCAGCTGACGTGTCCCTTAACGGCTGAAACAATCACTGACCTTTGACCTCTGCACAGACATATGGGATTTAAAATTCATGTTTCAACTTTCTGCTTTTAATTATAATGGCTGTTTTATTTTATAATGAGATTATTCACGTGGGGGTTGTCATCAGCCTCAGCCAAAAAACATTGTGAGAAAGTGGCACGTAACAAAAGTGTCACTAGGAACCATAAATCAGAAGTTGGAAGTCCTGATGGGACAAGGAGCCTCTTCTAAAGCAAGGCTCACATTTTAACTACATAGACATATGTCAATGGCTTAATGCACCAGGCTACAGCCTGCAAGAGATGGAAGCGGGAACATGCATGACCCAAACATTTGACATAGTTTTTTTTACATTGAGTTCTGCCCATAAACTGTTTCCCAGTTGAATTCCAGACTGGAGTCATTACTGGAGAATGCTGGCAGACAAGGGCAGCATTGCATAATGTGTCCTGACAGTCTATGTCAAGGATTGCATTTTGATTTGTCCGAGACAAGCTGAAAACTGACGCTTCAGCTGCTGTGTGCCCCGATCGCTTCCTCCAGTGATGGAGATATTCTGAAGTTTACGCGAGTGAGTTGAACTGAAGAAGAATCATAATAGTGCAATCCACCAGGTGGGAAATCAAAACCGCACAACAGATAACGTTTTACTGTGAAGTCTGTTTACTACATGGAAGTGACCGCTCTGCATTTGAAGAAAATGCATCCCATCAAAAGTATAAAACATTGGATGTAATCTGTAAATCAGACTTTAGGGAGACGAGTCCAGGCAGGTTACCAACATGGCTGCTTCAATTAGGCAAATAAAGCAGGAACACAAGTGGAATTTTGAATGGCAGTTTCTTTGTAGATTAGTAAGGCGAAGATCAAAGCCACTGAAACACAATCCATGAATAACAACGTCTGCTGGAAGGCTTGCAATTTAAAGTGATTTATCCTCAGACAAAGGCCAGCACGAACACGTCTCCTAGGTGTAGATCATTAGACGGAGAGCTCGGAACGAATAGACCATTAACAAGCACACACGTAGTCGTGTATCAACAGCACCACAGGGCGGCAAGACAAATCAACGTAAGCGGGAATGTTTCGGTCTCAATGTAAAAGAGGGTTCTGCATTATAACCAAAGAAAGAAGATCCTGTTGGTCGGGTGTTTTACAACGTTGTTCTCTCGATGACCCAAACGCATGTGCATCTCACGCGCCCCAGAACCCTGCAGGGCTTATGCATCTATCTAGATTATCCCTATTTAAAATAAATATTTTATTTCTCAAACGAAAGTATCTAGGACTACGGTGTTTGAATGCTGCATAAACAGGAGCACATATTAACATTTAAGTATTCATATAGCGAGTTCATTCTACAATATAACCTATGTGTGATGCATGTAAATCAGTATACCCTCAATGTCATGCCTTTTTGTACATGCTTTATCACAAAGTCTTGTATTATTGTATATTGATGAGAGACACTTGTGCCCTTAAAGCATGTTCTTAAATTAAACCCAAAAGCCTCCTCAAAAGTAAAAGTTAAGGAGACTACGTCGCTTTCTTTCCCCCTCCCAGTGATTGAATCGCGAGCACGTTTAACAGTCACAATGCATCATGCCTTTGCTAATCCTCTCTGGATTTAAAACGCTACATTTAACCTTTATTTTACTAGATAGCCCTTGGAGATTAAGTGAGTCCAGACTGGGACAAAAGAATTTGATCACATCAGCATCACATTGTTCCAGGTTTGTGTGGCTGTCCTCTGCACTAATAGATAGCAGGCCCCAGTTTGGAGAAAGAGACAGGAGTACCATCATGGGAGCAAAGTAGTGTACCGATGTGGTCACGGGCAGCTGGAACACTTATTTTAACCTACGAAAAAGTTTAGTCCGCACTGTAATTAAAATATATTCCTCAGGGGACAAAACTGAAAGTTACACTTATTTATTCTGTTTCGTCAACCAAGTGTGGTCAGTTAAAAAAAAAAAGTACTCTAAATTTAAGGAACAGATCATTTTAGCTCCACGTTGTTGTTCTTCTTCCCCAAACTCAGGGTATGCTGACCATCTACTGCAGGTAGGATGAGAACTTCATACAACCTCAGTTGAAAAAAGCTAAACTATCCCTTTAAGTGATGGAGGAACTTTGACTAAGATGAACTTACAGACTAAAATGTAACCACAGACAAAAGGTCTTACCACTTACAATTACTTTCACCACAATAAACCGGATCTCAGGCAAAAAAGACTCCCATCTGGAGCTTTGCGTGAATGGACAACATTACCAGTGTGTGGAACGTATTGAATGTTTGTTTTTTCAGTCCTTACCCGATGCACCTCCTCTAAAAGAAGTTTGGCACAGTTCCTGCCGAGGTCCTCTGGAAGCATGGGGTCTCCCTTCCCCTGCGGCGTGGACGACATCTCAGCACTGAGGAAGGTGCCGTTCAGCGTCTCTGCTACCAGGGTGAGACCGAAACCTGGAGACCTGCAGCCACCCAACATGAATTACTTTGTGTCTAGCGATTAATACGCTGGGATATTTGACGGTGTTTTCCCAGGCTATGTTTACATATAAACAATATGCTATGGTGTCGGTCCAGTTTGTCAGTAACTAATGATGGTTTGAAGACTGAAAAGTCATGAATAAAGGGAGTACACCTCTAAACCAAATTGATTGGAGCAACAAGTGGCAATCCTTTTTTATTAATTATGAAAGTTGAGATACTCACTTGCCAGAGTGGGCTCCTTTCATGTGGTCGGTGTAGATGTAAATGTCTGGAATGAACTGGTTGAGGACGCTCCTGGTTGAATCCACTATCCTGTTGGCCATCTGAGGAGAAACTCGAACTGAATATCTGGATTGAGACGGTCAAGGGGACAAACCTGAGATACCTCAATGTTTAGTTTTCGACATTCACGATGGGAATCAAAAGCCAGATGCCAATTGGCAACTTTTTCAGCGACTCAAATGTGAGGATTTGCTTTGAGAAGATATTTGGCGTTCTGAAGCCATTCCATTTGGCGTAAGGATATTACAAGAGGACATTATTATTTCTCACAATATCCCTATTTATAAACATGAATAATTAATAGATTAGATAACAGAATACAACAGGACTGAAAAGGCTTGTAATTGACTGTTTGTGTCACATCAGTCTCAAATACAAGTGAAAAGAAAGCCGTGAGTGAGCATGAGAAGGATACGCCACTCCTCTGATCCTCTTGATCTTTCCTGGGTCAGTCAGCTGCACTGGTCTGATGGTTCTGCGGACAGGACACGAGAAAAACACTTCTCCTCCACCACCAGGCGCCATACCCCTCTTCACCACCTGAGGGAGCAGTAACAGAGCGAGACAAGAGATGGATTGTCTAAAGTTGCATCACTATATTTGAATGTATAACATGACACCATGCTCATCAACAGACCACCAGTGTGTCCTCACCTTGAGATCAAGGCTCTCTCCATCAATGCCAAACTTCTTCATCAGAGGAAGGGCTGTGGCCTTCAGCATGTCGATCTGCAGGAGACAGTGTTAACATCCTTAAAACATGCATCACTAGTACATATTAGAAGTGTATGGTTCCCCATCACAGCAGCAATTATTTTTCGTGACATCCCCTCTCTCCCGAATCCACAATAGTTCTTTCTGCTTTGTCTGTGCTTGGTTGACATTATACATGTATTGTACAAATGCACACAAACATAATGATGCAGTGGCTGAGACTAGCCTGCTATAACGTGTTAAAAACATGCAAACAAACAGGGTCAAAAATGGGTGTGACTCAGAACGAAGAGAACAAATTGCATTTGTAAATATGTAAACCAGAAACTGAGAACATTTAAAGACTCAAGTCTGAATACAAACGTCTTGATTTATTCAAAAACCTGAATGTGTTTTTGCCCTAAATCCATTATAATACTCTCAAACTCCCCCTCAGTCGTACACAGCCTGTGGAGACACCCACATTGTTGATCTGCACAGACATAATTGAATGACATGATATGTGCACTAGACTAAGAGCAGTGATCAAGTGGGATGTACCCACAAAATAAATGTTTAAAGAAGTTGAAAGGTTTCTTTGCAGAGGCCTGATTCAGCTCCACCTGGTGTTCACAAGATATTTGATTCTAAAAAATAAATAAATCAGAAGGTGCTAAAAAGTACAACAATAAATAGTGAGACGGTATTCGAGTGCATGCATGCGTGTCCTCACCGTCGGGTCGGCGTGGTCGTTGGTGACGCCCCTCAGCGTGGCCTTCAGAGGAGTCTTCATGAATGGAGCCAACATGAGCAGGGCCTCGAGGTAGTAGCCAACCGAGCGCTGCATGTTACAGTCGTGTTCCACAGAGCCGCCATGCAACAAGCCAGGCATGTAGAATAACATTGTACCTTGTGAAGACAGACACACAGGGGTGGAGAGTGAGTCCATAACATAATATGTAGTACTTTAAAGTCATTACTACACCCAACACCATGTGCAAAGACTACGTACACACAAGATGTAACATAATGTAAACACTAAATAACTTATACTAAAATCCTGGTATTCATATCAAAGATGGCCGTCTCAGTCAGTCTGCTAGTGTTGATCAATCCCAGCAGAACTCATGAAAACACTCACCTGTTTGGTTAATCTCTATTTTGGAGCCATTTGTCACTTTGTCTAACAGTCTTATGAAACTGGCCTCAAAATCTGAAAGACACAGAGAAAGTTATTCAATTAGCTAGTCAAACCAAACATCTTAGGATCTGAGGATTAAATACTTGTTATCTTCCATTTAAGCAAAGTCTGTGACAACTTTAAATAATCAACAAGTTGGGGTAAACAAACTCATGCGTTCAACTAAATATGTTGCATACAGTATGTAAAACATATGGATGTAAACAAGTGGATTAGTTAAGTCCTGTGGCAACTTCTGATCAGCCCCACTCACATGTGCTACGAGTCGCTCTAAATAACGAGACACACCTCCGCACACACAGGTTCAAAGCTCTCGACAAGCAAAACAACGACATAACTCTGTGCAGTGTGGTATGCTATAATGCATCTCACATCTACACTCTTGCCCCATGGCGTCCCCACATCCGACTCCCAACTGCGTAAGAGCTAGCACGTTAGCCGCCGAGCTAACTGTGACGCCACATGCAGAGTGAAAATGCAACTCACCACGCAGCCCCGGGTTGTCGTCTTTGGACCGTATGTTTGAGATCTTAACACGCTTCCCGCTGAGTGTGGATAAAACCAGCCTCTGTCTGAAGAAATTGCAGCCATCGTAGGCGAGCCCCTGGCCTGCCATGTTATTGTTTCTGCCTGGAGTCACTGGAAATCCACGTGTGTTAGATCAGGAAGTAGTCGGTGGGAGGCGAATATACGGAAGCGCTGGAGGGACAAACGTGAGTTTTTTTTAAATGGTACTTCGCTGCTTTCCGCCACTAAATGGCGCCAGGAAACCATTCATTAAACCACGGTGGGCGTGGCGAGAGCTTTGGAAGACACATAGCGTGGTCAAAAATGTAAACACATGGGCTACCGCCATAATTGGCAAGGATTATCGCTATCATATTTTTTTGCAGACTGGAAGCAAATCAAAGTAAACCGAAGATTACTTTAATACACAGACACGCAGTGATTACATATCGCTCAAAAACTGCTTTCTTTTGTTTTATAGGCTAAATAAAGCGAGCAGACTGGTTTGTATTCGACCCAGCATGTCTGCGTGCGATTCTGCAGGTCTGTCCACGGAGGGGATTCATTACCGCAACCGTGTCAACTAGCGCTCTCCCTCTCGGTAGATCGATTGCATAACCTTGCCATAGCTCCGACCTACAGTGAATACTACAGTGTGCATCCTTAGTAAACAGTGGCATTGGGGAGGGAGTGTGTCCACACGCCAGTCAAAGGAGCTCTTTACGGTGCGGATCGAGGCTGGTCGCTGGAGCGGAGCTGGCCTCACAGCGAGTAGGATTCCTCTTCCTCTTCCTTGTGGCGTTAAATAAAAGTCGAGACTGCAAAAGACGCGCCCACTTTCCGTTGCGCACTTTAGTCGTCTCAGGTCCAGCGTCGGCGGAGCATCTAAAGAGGTTTCATGGGAAGGATCCGGCTATATTCTGTAGCTAAATACTCACTTTGAACAAATACTCGTGCAGAGATGGTTCTTCAGCGGATTTTTCGTGCTGTCATCATGGGACCTCCAGGGTCGGGCAAAGGAACCGTGTCTGCGCGCATAACCAAAACTTTTGGACTGAAACACATTTCTAGTGGGGACATTTTGAGAGCCAACGTCAATGCCCGAACCGGTAAGATACCGTCCTGTCTTTACCAGTGTCAATGTACATTAAAACACAACGCTGCAACTTCAGATTTGTACGTTTAATACAAATACACTTCAGAAATGTTATTCAACCTCTGTTTATTTACATCATTTATTATCATCCTCAAAACAAAATACAAGCAGATTATTACACACAAGATATATATATATATATATATATATATATATATATATATTAGTTTGTAATATAAAGTCTCTTCGTTTTTCTCTTTAGGACTGATAATTCTCCTGTTTGATTTCTTGTCTTGCTGTGTCTGTGAATCTGAGCATCTGTTGTTCTCATGATCCAAGGTCAAACTGACTTGCATGATTACACCCAATGTTGTTTTTCTGTGTATACTGGAAACATGTAACCCGCTTGACACATTACCTGAGCTCAGGAAGGAGGCCCCACTGCCCCTCAATATCACCTTGGAGGAAGATAAAGAGAGCTAAAGATAAGGAGGGTTGCACCTTTGTTCCTTGAGAGGAGGGACTATTGAGCAAGAGGTGTTTTTCCAGCTGAGGGTTGAAGCAGAAAGACAAGGTTACAGTGGGGTTTGGAGTGTCTGCTCTCCCACTCATCACGTCCTGTTAAACTGTCGTGCACATGCAGGCATTTTCCAGCTCCTCAGTTTGATTGTTTAGCTGATCCACTGCAGCAGTTGGTAGTCAAATCAGTTTGTCTTATTGACATCCCCTGTGTCAATCTTTCTAAACAGTCCTTGGAACTAAACCAGTGACCTTTCAGTTCCCAAGGGCATCTGAGTAGCTTCTCACAACTCAAACTGAACATCAGAAATGTCCGTTTGGGTGTGTGCACTGCAAATACACACTATCACAATCTTTCAGACCAACTTATCAGGTGTATTCCGAGCAGAGTCCGCCTTACTTTGCCAATACTTGCCTTGATGAACTGGGAGCAATGCAACAATGCATTTGTTTTCTCAACACCTAGTTCAGGGTCCAGTGGGCCGGCCCAGAGCGTACTGGTGTATCATCTTCAGTTATCATATTTGATAAGCAAACTGCAACTCATTCAGTAGTCCATGTTTGTCACATACACAACACAGAATAACAGTCATTGCTGTACTCGTTCATTTCCTTGTTGAATCTTAGTTGCTGCATGTGACTTGTGTTTGACCCATTGCTTTTTATTTTGGTTACATCACAGCAGCATATTAGCATATTTAGGTCATTTCCTCAAGGCTGCAGGAAATTCATTTCTTCAGCTCGTATCATGCCTGAACCTCTATTATCCATTATTCTGTAAAATGAGCTTTTAAGTACATTTACAGCTTTATTTAGTTTTTCTTGTGTAGCTCGAGTGTATGATGATTATTGTTAGGTATTTAAACCCGAGAAGTCCAAACTGTTTTGTGCACTATTCTATACATATTTCAGTCATCCTGCATTGCATATTATATATCTGTAAATATTTTGATGTTAAACTACAGCAGCTAAAATCATACAAACGTTTTACTTCCTGGAGATAATTCATTTCAGTAAGAGTTTTGTAATGGACAGCATCTCTTCTCCTCTCTTTGGTGTGTGTGTGCGTGTGCGTGTGCGTGTGCGTGCGTGTGTGTGTGTGTGTGTCAGAGCTCGGCCTGTTGATGAAGTCCTCTATTGATCAGGGTCAGCTGGTACCCGATGACGTAATGTCTCGTCTCATACTCCGCGACCTGAGAGCGATGGATCAGAGCAGCTGGCTGATTGATGGTAGGATCGATCATATCCGCTGCGCTTTATTGATGAACCCAACTGCATGATGGGACTTTGGTAAAGTTATGTATCCCCTTCTTTCTTTTTGTAACTTTTGCCTTGCTTTACCATCTCTACCAGGTTTCCCTCGTACCGTATTCCAGTCCGAAGCTCTGGATGACGCCTACCGCGTGGACACAGTCATTAACCTCGATGTACCTTTCCAGACCATAAAACAGAGGCTCACCTCACGCTGGACTCACCTGGCCAGCGGTAGAGTCTACAACATTGATTTCAACCCTCCTAAAGTCTCTGTAAGTACATCCCCTCTCACCTATTACTCCTTTAACTATATATACCATATAGGCAGAGTGCAGGTTTATGAATTACTTCACCTGTTTGTGTGTAACTGCTGGATTATTCATAGCTAAAGTGTATGGGTCACATGCTCTCACTGTAGCAGTGACTTGAAGCACGTTCCTGCTAGATTACCTGCACAGTCAGGAGAAGTTAATCATTGCCTTCAGATTACTCCTCACAATCCTGTTGGAGGGAGACAAAGGAAAATAAACATACTCAATAAGTGGAATGACGATCAAGGCTTTTAAAAGAATGGCAGTGTTTCTTCTTTCTTCTAGTTCTTGAAGCAGTTGTAACCTGCTCTTAAAACAGTGAACACACTTAAGGGTTAATTTCATCAGGTACGTAGTGTACCAGAGATCTGACTCGTGCACTCAGAACATGAATAGTTTGAGTGCTCCTCAGGGCCTGTGCATGAAAAGAGAAGAAGCAAGTCTCTGCATGTTTAATAAATATCATCTGCTGAAATACACATGGGTAGACTGATACTAGGAAGGGATGCAGTAGGCATGATGTACCTCAAGCTATTACTATGACCTGTGTTCTTTGTGGTTAAAGAAGTGTTGTGATATTTGCACACTTTGCTTCTCTTCCTTCTAATTATGTAAGTTCAATACACATGAATTTCAGTTATGCTAGCGGCTGTACAAATGGCAACCTTGGTCTGTTAGCCTGTTGGTCGGTCCAACAACTACTGAATGGATTTCCAGGAAAAAAATTCTGCGGAACATGTCCTCCAGATGGTCAACAACCAGCATGTCGGAAAAATGTATTCGTCCAATACTTCAGCCTCAGCTCTACTCTGTGTTTAGCTCGTATTCACAAATGTTATATGAATGATACAGCAGACAGACATCCACTTTGTGTGATTTAGATATTTCCCCCAACTGCGTTACATGTCACAGGTGTAAATTCTAAAATTGATGATGAGTTCATTACTTAACTCACTTCAGCTGCTTCTCTTTCAGGCTCCTGGTACTGTGCATGCTGGCTCGCTGCTGGTTCACTTGAACAGAGCAGAGCCCTCGTTAATGATATTAGTAACACCTGTGCATTCCTTACTGTGACAAGGGGAAATGTCTACTGGGAAACAGGCCTGTGGCTTTGCACGGCATGTGGCTATAACAGATATGGTGCGCCCATAGGTCACGTGACTGTTTGAGATCATTATCTAACTGCTATTCTGGTTTGTGTTTGCCAACGTGTATCCAATGGCAACATAGCCATGGCATCTATTCAATTCAGTTTATTTTATACAGCCCAACATTACAAATTACAAATTTGCCTCAGAGGGCTTTACAATCTGTATACATATGACATCCCTGACCTTTGACCTCACATCAGATCAGGAAAAACTCCCAAGAAAGAGGAAAACACTTTCATGGGGAAAAAAAGGCAAGAAACCTTCAGGAAAGCAACAGAGGAGGTTTCCTCTCCCCGGATAGACGGATGCAAGAGATGTCATGTGACCAGAAGGAGTCATTACAGAGTTACAACACATACAATGAGAATGACAGAGTGTATGAATAGTTGGTAGTAGGCATGGCCCACGATCCAGACCTCCATGATCCATCGGGCAGATGGACATCTCAGACGGGGTCGACATGTTAACACAAAGCAACCCAATACATTTATTTTTGACATTATTCAGCGTTGCTACTATCGACCTTGCGTCACCTCTTTGGTCGACTGGTTTGAAAGCAAAGGCAACATCTATGTGTCCTGAGCGGTGTTTACATTCTCGGCCCCGGGCCGTGTGTGTGTTGCATAAATCCTTCGGCTGTGGACTAGTACAATAGCTGGAAGTTACAGTGCCTCAAGTCTTTCTAAAGCAACTCTGGCTCAGCTGGTATTTCTTCTTATTAGACATCATCCATGCATTTGCAGCTTGCAACAAAACCTGCATTTAAAAAGTACTGTTACAGCTGTATAGTTTTAGTGTTGGACTAATTAAGTTGGCATTAACGGGAGTGTGTGTGTGTGTGTGTGTTTCCCTCAGGGTTTGGATGATGTGACGGGGGAGCCTCTGGTCCAGAGGGACGACGACACGCCAGAGACGGTCATGCGGAGACTGAAGGCCTATCAAACCCAGACGGAGCCCGTCTTAGAATACTACAGGTAGTACAGATAAATCAAAATATACATGCACCTATATTCGTCTGTGTCGATTACATTCTGACGTTGCTTGTTAAGAGTAACCAATTTTGCAGCTCTAGACACAGAACCTAAAGGTAAGATGATCAGAAGTTAGTTTAATATCTCACTGAATTGTACAAAGCGAACGACAATATGCAGGAGAACATTCCTGCCAACGGCTATGAAGCTCTATAACAAAGCACCTCCTGCCAGAAACTAGTGCAATAACATACACACACTTTGCATTTTGCACATTGTCTATATTTTATTTAATTTACACTGCTGTGTTTGCATATATGTGTGTGTGTGTGTGTGTGTGTGTATATATATATATATTTCACTTTCTATAGTTTATGCACAGTCACTTTTTCTTTCTTTCTTATATTTATATTTTATTCTTGGTGCTACTTTGTCCACAAATTTCCCCTTGGGGATTAATAAAGTATATTTATATTCTATTCTAATATGCAAATGCCACTGAACCTCCCAACAACATTTGATTTTAAATAAAAAGGCTAGAGATAATTATCGAAAACTCAAATTTTCTTCTAATTAAATATAATACAAACGTTTATTTAAATATATTTTTCGATCTTAGAAGTTGACAAAAATCAATAAACCCAGTGTGTACATTCATCATCATTCTTATTTCTGGACTAATTAGGCAGGAAAACATTCGACTGTGTTCCCCTCAAACCACCAGGTACTTCTCTTTTACCACAGCGTGTGTGAGGCTGCTCATCATTTGAAGAAGTACAGGCAACTAACCCCCATAATTCACGTAGTAAGAGCTGATTTTGGATTTCCTCTGCTTCTCCAGGAGCAAAGGCATACTGCAGATCTTCTCCGGGACAGAAACCAACAAGATCTGGCCGCACGTCGAGGCTTTCCTCCACAGGAAACTGTCCCCCGTGAAACAGAAAGTTGCATAATAAGCCTGAACAGATGTTGGAGAGAAGAGTTAACCGTTTACTCCCAGAAACCACTCTGTCCAATCAGCTGCCACTTTGTGTGAAACAAGAGGAGCGCCATCTGTGTCATGATATATTCTGGATGTTCAAAAGGAGGAGCACGGTCATGCCGTTAGGCAGGAAGTGAAGATTAGATTGCAGATATTGTTGGAGAGAACGCCACCGTTTCCACAGTGTTGCTGGAATTAGCGTTAGCATTTAAAGAGGGTCTCTTTATTGAACAATGTGCCTTAAAGCCAGAAGACTTCACTGAATCAAATGTCAAGGTCTTTAAAAGTAGATTAGAATGTAATTGTTTTATTTTTAGGTTTTGTAAATCGCAATTATGATTTCTTTTCTCAGTTGATTGCGGCGACGATAAAATGAATGGGACGATAAAATGAATGGGCCCAAGTAATAAGATATGTTGAGCTAAAGAGACTTTCCTGCATTTTGCCCTAAAAAATCATTTGATAACAATATTCATGGTATTTTTGTCCAAGCATCACAAATGCATAGAGAACTTGGGACTGTTTCTTGCACAACGGGTAATTATTAAAGGGAATTGTTGAATTGAAATGTTAAACAAATTACAGTATGTTCAGTTTTGCACTAGAGGGCTTCTTGCTGCTTTTTAAAGATAACAAATAGCACAGTGAATGTAGTTTGTTGATACTTTTACTGAAGATGGACCACAGATCGAATAATGTATAAACCACACTTATATAGAATATTTTTTATTTCTTAATCAAACCATCATTGTGTAACAGCTTGTTTTAACCACCGTAAGTCTTAATCATGTTGCCTCTGAAATACAATGTTTCCATTTCAACCAGCCACTCCTTGTTATGACGCTCTATACATGTATATTGATATTTGCCATTTAATGTGACTTGACAGCTGAAAACTTGATTGAAAACTTGTAACTTAAACATTTTCAGCAGTTTGTACAGAGATATTGTTCGGAGATACGACAGCCTTCAAAGTGGATCTGCAGTTTGATGTTTTTGTACTCGCGTCTTCAGAATATTTCACCGTGTTGAAAGCTACAGAAATGATAACTTATCCTTCAAATGTACTAAAGAATGTTTCCTGAAATGTACTGTGTACTTCTTACAACACTTGAATACAATACTTAAAAGTACATCTCCTCTTCACAGACAACTGTCTCAAGTGTATTTAAGCCACAATAAACTTCTGATAGTAACTCCATGTGCGATAGAGTAACTTCCCAGTTATTGTTAACTCATTTTGACACATGACTCTAAAACAAATGGTCTTATTACCGTCGCATTGCAAATACAGAAGCTAATGTTTTGATCGCCGTGTATTTGTATGTGTGCGTGTGTGTTATTCGCATAAGTAAAAAAGTATTAAACCAAATTGCATGAAATTTGGTGGGATGATTGGTTATTATCCGGAGACCATTTGAGGAGATTTTGGGATAGATCGAGTCAAAGGTTAAGGTCATGAAAAAGGTCAAGATCTTCTTGAATCACATGAAATTTGGTGGGACGATTGGTTATTATCTGGGGACCATTCCATTAGATTTTGGGATGGATCAGGTCAAAGGTCAAGGTCATGAACAGGTCAACATCTTATTTTTACCATAGCGCGGTCCATTTTTATCCAATTGGCATGCAACTAATGCCAAAATGTTCATAATTCACTGCCCAAGCTTGTGATATGCGAAGGTATGCGCTCTACCGAGTGTCCGTTCTAGTTAATCAATGCAGAATCGGTTGACTCGGCTTCTTTTTACCTTCACTCCAATGAATAGTTACAAATAAAGTCATAGTTGTGTTGATGTTGGTGCCTGTATTACCAACAATGCAAATTGAGATTTGAGAATTGAGATTTGGATGTTATTGCTAGTTTATGAAGACTCGAGTCATTAGTCCCAAGCAGAGAGGAGGAGCTAGAGGTCTGCTAAATTCTTTCTAACCCCAGATTGTTTTCCATTTTCACTCATGTAATCTTTAGCTACTAAAGATTAAAGCCACACGTGAATCATTCATTTTTGTTCGGAGTTTAAAATCTGAATAAAACTTGAATCTCTTTAAACTCAACTATTGTTTCCACATATAGCCCATATCCTGTTCTGTATCTAGCTCCAACAAATGTGTTATACATTCATCAGACACATATACCTACTTCACATGTGCAGTAGTACCAAGGCCTGTCACCAGATGTTGAGTTAAATCTCTTCTATGAGGATTTATAGGTGACAACATTTCAGGATCCTGTGATAAATGTCAGAGGAAGTCAGTACTGCCGCTCTCAAAAGAACTGGAGCCGTAAATATCAAGACAAACATGTAGCACTTGTTTTATATTTGAGTCGTTGACAGCCACAAGAGAAGACACATTTACAGCAGTCTACTGTGAATGAGAAGTGTATACTTTTCCTAAATCTCAAAGCTTAGTGACTGAATTTCTTACATCGAGTCTCTCAATCTTCACTCACAGCTTTTGTGATCATCTTCAAATAGCTCCGGACGTTGAGACACCATGGACACGGAGCACAGGCTCAGTACAACAGCGTTAAGCCATACAATTAGTTTGCATAGTGGATCAGTCCCTTGGGACCAAAGAAATAAATAAAAAGTACATTTCAAACCACTACAGCACATTGCTTACAATACCTCGGCTTATGTTTAGTTGGTGTGACGCTGCCCGACACGAGCGCCGTGCAGAGCAGACGTGAAGCTGGGACGTCACGACGAGTGAGACGACAGGTGCAGCGCACAGCAGCCTTCAGTCCTCCACGCGGCGGTGCACTTTAATGCATCACGTGGTACATTTTACTCTCCAGTCTGCAGTAAAGATCAGAAGATTTCCATTCTGATTTTGTCTGTCTTGTTAAAAAGAAAGAAAGAAAGACGACAGTTAACTGGAAGCCTGATAAACCTGTTAAAAGCTCCCTTGAACACTGATAAAAAAGAAAAAAACGTCGGAAAACAAAGAGTAAAACAAAATGTCTACAATTCAAAACGCAAGCTATTCTAAAGCCGGCTTTAAATTATCAGCAAAAAAAGTGAAACAAAAAAACTAAAACATCTGGTTGAGAGAAAGAAGTATAAAGCCAAGTGCTTCAAATACTCCATCTCGACCTCGGCAGACAGATATAAAGTGCAGGACACATTGGGATGCAGAGGATTCCTTCCCGCATATACACACACACGTCTTTGTGTGTGTGGGGGGGGGGGGAAGAAAATGTACGCCGGCTTTGCTCCGGCCTCTCGCCGAGCCGGAGACAATAAACACACGAAGCCCCCGCAGGCCGAGCAAACCCTTTTATTTCCATCACCTGTGGGCCAGTTGTCACGTGAAGCGTTGATCATGTGAATACCTGATAAATAACTCACGGGAGCAGCCGGATTCAGATGATGAAGAGTAGGCGACTGAACCAACCTAGTGCCCTCTTTACACCGTACACTTCCACTCCTCTTGCACCCGGATGACATCATAGATACGGATCATTCAGTCACAGTCCACACCAACTTTATCGCGGTTGACTTTGTCCCTGTGCTTTACCACGTGATAAAAACGACGTTTTATTGTCTCGCGTGTAAAAGCACGCCCTCGTGTCTGTAGCTCAATCGGTGTCTGTGCCTTATGGCGGACCGCTTCAACCGACTTGTTCTGAAATTATTTCTGTCTCAGGACAATATGAGTAGCCAGGAGAACGACGACGGGAAATGTCACAAGCATCGCATCTATTGGGTGAATTAGTGTTTTATCTGACAGGACGAGATACATTCTGAATGTCAAACGTGTTCATGGAAGATGTAGAGGGAGGTAGTTTGATTACTCAGCATTTGAATTGCTTCCTTAAGCCTCTCCAGACAACACGAGGAATACGTAACCACGGAAACCACTCTCGTGCAATATACCGTCCCCCTCCTGAAGTCTGTAACATGATCCAACGTTAGTTCTGCAAAGTGTTCAAAAGATAAACGGCCAACTCATTTGCAACAACAGCCACAGTTTAGAAACAACTCCAGCTAACTGACTGATGTTGCATCATGCATCGTCTCCTCTTACGCCCGAGAGCCCTGGGGGTCGTGTGCAAACTCCACACATCCACATCAGTGACGAGTCTGAGAGCGAGAAGAGAGAAGGCCCGCGGGGCGGCTCGGATCCCAGGCTCCCAAATCAACCTTTTTCCTTCATGATTGTGATTCATTTTTAACCGAGGAGCCACAGCCAGACCTGTATTTGTACAAATCCAGGCATTACGTCATTAAAACGCAGACAAACTGCTCTTTGCTCATTAGCATACGGCTAGGGGGAAAGCTTTTAGTAAAATAATACAAAATGTATGCCAAAATATAAAAAAGGTATGACGACGGAAACTCTCCGGGAAAGAGACTGGAGGACCACCTGGGCTCTCTTCTACAGGATGACCTGTAAACCGTCACGTGATCAGGTACGTTCATATGTTACTTTAAGACACGTTGCCTTAATAGACAGTAAAACAGACCGTCCACCGTATCAAACGTTTACGATTTAGCCCAAACTCCCCACACAGGACACAACGCCAGTGCTGCGTCAGTCTCTGCGTCTCTTTTAGCTTAAGCGGCTAAAAAACTGAACAATCGCCCCCCCCCGGACGTCAGCCGTTAGATTTGGTACCTAACTGCCCCGAAACTTTATTGGTGTGGTATTCTGTGTGTTCCTGGTTGGAATTTTCAATTAGTCCGTTTGTTTGGCATCCGAGTAAGGATGTTTCTCTGCTTCAGGAGAAATACAGGTGAGCCAGCTGGAAGGATGCAAGAACTCCATCTCTAGAAGCAGCGCACGTCCATTCAGCTGGAAAGAGCGACAACACCGAGAAACGTTCGTCGTCAACAAACGGGATTTCCTGCAGTTTCAAAGACGGATCCTGTCCTGTTAGTCGACCTGTCTGCTGTGTAAAGAGGGCGCAAAAATCAGGTTGTTCCAAAATGGGAAGGCGATGGCGATGGAGGGGAAGCGAGGGCCGATCCCGCGACCCCTAGGTGGTCTCCATCATGAGTATATCGTCCGTTTCTGTCGCGTCGTCCTTTGTCCACCTCCCTGTGCTCGTCCACTGTCCAGCCTCTAAACAACGCTTCACGGGATACTCTGCCACCTAGTGGAGGGACAGGAAGACAGGGGTAGAATAAAGATAAAATAGATATAGATCATAGAAGAGAACATTTAAATCAAATACAGGTTTAAAATGAAGCTGCATGCAGACTCTGGGGGATTAACCCCCTGTTGCCTGGTTAGAGGATTATGGTAGTTATGTAACTGCCCTCTGCCTCTTAAACATGTAATGCCCTAATCTGAGCTGAAACTAGAATTTGTATCATGTCACATGTTTTTTCCAGTGGAGAGATTTTTTTTACAATGAACTAAAACCAATCTGGGAGGACCCAAACATCCGTTTCTTTTGTAACGAAAAACGTAATTTCTCGTCCACATTACCCTGAGAGACTCAGTTCAAACTGAGATGATAAAAGAAGAAAACAGCAAAAATACAAAAGCAGGAATTGGAGAGCCGAGCTCCGCTTCCAGCAGGCCCGATCACATTCCTGGTAGCCATCTTTCCTCTGTGGGAGAAGGGGAGGACATTGTTTTTCCTTTTCTCTTTGTAACAAGTTTGGCAGCTAGTCAAGTTTAGGGGCCAAGGGGGGGAGGAGGAGGCCTCATTTAAAGCTTTCAAACTACAAGGATCAAGTTTAAGAGAAAAGCATATTGAATCTTTCATGTTTGATATTGCAGGCAATTTAAAACAATGTGGGAGGAGACGAACACTGATGGGAGAGTTGAGGACATTATCTATCGTTTGGATTTGTAAAACTATAGCCACTGCTGTGCTGATAAACAGTTTTAAGATTTCCTTTTTCACTACTGCTAGGTTATCAACTTTTAACTTGGGACGCCACGTCACACTGCCAAACATTTGACTGAGTCGGTAAAAGTAAAAGCCAGGGTGTCTCTACTGTAGGTACAACAAAAAGGTCTGTTTGCTCTCATTGTGAGGATCAGCACATGAGCCTGGTATGCCGGTATCATCAATGTTTGGCAGCTGCTGTATTTTTATTTGATGTGGAGATATTTCTGTCCATTTCTTGTAGCAAAGATATCACTAATAGAACATGAGTCCTGAACATTTTAAATCTAGCGTCCATACAGCAGCTCAACGGTGCCCCCCGACAGGCGGGAGGAGGAACTGCAGCAGCCTCTGAGAGGAGGAGCACTTACTGGAGGTAACGAGTCCACCACTTCTTTGGGGTCGAGCTTGTAGTTTGTGCCAGCTTTCTGCTGTTCCACATTATCGGTTGCATCATCTCTCGACTTGACCGTGTACTCTTTCACTCTGTGTTTGAAGGCCTCGAGCTCTGTATGGAAGACTTCTAAGTAGACGTCTTGTCCTTCCTGCAAAGGAACCGGGGTAACAGTGTGAGGAAAACTGCCTTTTAAAAAAAAAAAAATAATAATAATAAATGTATATATATACACACACACACACACACACACACACACACACACACACACACACACACACACACACACACACACACACACACACACACACACACACACACACACACACACACACACACACACACACACACACACACACACACACACACACACACACACACACACACACACACACACACACACACACACACACACACACACACACACACACACACACACACAGGGAGCAGTACACTCAGTGTTAATAATAAATGAATGTGTCTTACTTTGGCTTTGTGGAAGAACTGTCTGAAGCAGCCTCGAGGATCCTGCTGAGAGTTCGATGCCATCTCCAGGATGAACTGCATGACTACGGCTTGGTGCGCCACCTGCTCCATCAGCGCTTGTTTCTACAGGACAATACACGATCTTAAAGGAATGTTTCAAGTCACTTGTGCTGTGTGATTAATGAATTCCAATACCTAGCGTCTACGCAGGATGTGCTGTTGTATATGATGAGTTTCTAGATCCTACTCAGACGATCTTACATGGTGCACAATGGTGAATTCTTTATTTTAAAAATGTTCATATTGTGCTACGTTTAAAATCAAGACCCGCATAGGAGACTTTTAAAGCGGGTGAGGATATTTCTTTAATTGGAAGTGTAATAGTCGCTGTAGGCAGGAGAGTTCAGGCTTTAACTACCCCACAACTGTATATTCAATGCTATGTTATGTTATATAATGATGCAATATGCCACCGACTGCTGGGGACGACGCGTTATTAGAGGTGTAATTGTCAGGGTTCTGACACATTTTGACCGATGGATTTCCAGGACTTTAAATCAAATTTCCATGACCAAACTGAAATCTCTATTTAAACATGACCGATTTAGAAAATGCTGGGTATTGAGAGCGTACGCCGGCTTACATTTTGAGCGTCTTTCCTTAAAAAACATATCAGCCTGATCCTCTCAGTAACTTACTCCTTCGTGCTGTAGTCTCATGCACCACAGAATCAAGTAGTTGGCCGTTTCATCACAGATGAGCTGAGGCATGTCTGCGAGGAACCGCTGACTGTCGTCCCATCTCCGCAACATACCTGACAAAAGGATAACATTTAAAGGATTTTGATTTGTGTTTTCAAAAGATATAAAACAGAAAAAGACTGTGCATGTGGAACTACTGTCTAAAAAAACCTCAGGTACTTGCTAATATTCATTTTTATTGTGTATAATAAATTGTTGTCAGAAATATTTACAGCAGTTAGAAGTGAGAGTTTTGTATCATTGAGCACTTGAAGCACACAAAATAGTTCTTATGTTTACTGTTTGTCTATAATGGGAACATTTCAGCACAACCGCCTTGCTGAATAGAGGAGCACACATTTACATAAATGATCATTTTGATAACACATTAAATTCAACTAGTCTATAACTGACAAGGTCCAGGAGTTTGCTGTAAACCATTAGCTGCCTGGCCTTCTACTACAATTGTAATTGTTTAATGTGTTGATGAAATCTCTGCATAGAACTGAATCATTCGTCATAAAATGTAGCATCTAGTTTGCATACGAATAGTAAAGATTTCAGTAAAGCTGGAAAATAAATCCTGCAACAATCAACCGCTACATTGTGCTATTGTATGTACTTACAAACACACTAGACCCAAACGTTTGTGTACCCTTAGTATACAATAGAATAGAAATATACTTTATTAATCCCCAAAGGGAAATTTTTGGACACAGTAGCACCAATAAACTAAACACAATAAAATATAAATATAAGAAAGAAAGAAAGTGACTGTGCATAAAGTATACAAAGTGAAATATAAAATTATTTATATTTATATATATATATATATATATATATATATATATATATAGACAGTGAGGGCAGGACCAGCCTTATAGGAGATTAAACTTACCAAAATGCCTGAGCTCTTGGTCATACTTTTGGAGAAAGGTCTTGCACTTGTCCTTCTCCATTTCTACAGATTGACTTGTGACATTGATGATACTCTGGAAGAGTGAGACGACATTGATTAACTGCTGATAAAGTTATTAAATGGTTAATAAACAGTAGGTGCACAGTCAAGTAATAATAAAAGAACACCACGGTATATTTGTTCTTTTGAAATCCGTTTGCTGACCTTATCAAAAACGTCCCAACTTCTGACCGCTCCGAGCACGGGGCTGCGGCTGGGCTCCGGACATCCCAGCATGCTCTCCTTGCGGCGCCACTCCTCCTCGGTGTGCGTGAGTTCGGTGGGGCAAGCCCGAGTCCGAGCACGCTCCTGCTCCAGGGACTCGGAGCTGTGGACGCCGAGCGAGCAGAGCTGATCCTGGGCCTCGGCCAGCCTCCAGCTGGAGACGATGGACGCCTTCACACAGCGGTGCTGGCTCTGGCAGAGCGACGCCATGGCACAATCACACACGTGCGACGATGGCGACTGGTGAGGTAAATGGAACAAGAATGGAGAAGATTAGGACGATGAGCGAAAGGTAATATAGTGTCAGGGACTCAAGTCGACATGTAATGACAAACATTGTGCCTTGGACAAATGAGAGCATGCAACTTGTATTTCCCGTCTACATACAAGTTGGTACACTTCAAATATTCAAACGCTACTTTCGGTTCTCTACCAACCAAACGTGAGGTAAATGAACCAACCAAAGATCTTCTCTGGGCCCAGACGGTAAAATAAATGTGCTGTTTGAATCTAGAACGATAGAAAGTGAGCACTGTCACCCGTCTGAGAACACGGGGAGGCTCTTTTGCAAAGGGGACAAAGGGTCTAAGCTTTTCTTTGTGAGTACATCTACAACAAAAGCATGTGCAAGAATCCTGTGGTAGTGTACTTTATATGCAACCAGCAAAAGCACCCAAGGGGAGGCCACTTAAACATCCCGCAAAGGCATTAACTTCACCTTTTAATCTCTATCCTTTTTCTTTCCCAAGTTGTCAATACAGCCTGAATACATCCTTCCCCATAGAAATAGAAAGTACTTGCTCCCCTCCAAACGGCCCACTCCCTCTGAATCACACGCATGTAATGCAAGGCTTTAAACCTCAACCAAGCTGTATTTAGTACAGTGTGGCGCTAGAGGGCTAAAAATAAAAAAGGCATGTACCCAACCAAAACAGCCGAAAGCCTTATCGAGTCAACAACAGCCACCACACAGCTGTCACTTGTCTGAGGGTAACAAGGAGCTGGGGAGGGGACATGGAGCTGCTGCTGCTGCGTGATGTGGCCTCTCACCACCCCGCGCATGGAGGGTGGTGTTTGTCTCTCTTTCTGGCCGGGTGATGACACAGCAGGTGATCCGTGTCCTGTGTACCCACGCACACGTTAAGGTGGGGACATAGACAGCTTGGTTGCACAACTCTGGGTGTGCATGCGGCCAATATTCACTCCAACGTGCAGCCCGGACGGTGTCGTGCAGCACGAGAGTCACTGGCTGACGGAACATGTCGCTAGCTAGCCGATAGGACTGTAGGCAGAAAAGTTAGCAACAGATCCACAGAATACATCTTCAACAAATAACGCCGTCGAGCCCGGCTTGACGTCCCTTCGCTGATCCCCAAACAGGTTTAGCTAACCTAGTTAGCACGCGTAAAACCGTTAAGTTACCTCTGCGATGCCAAGTGGGGTTTAGCCGCCTCGTCCGCCGACAACACGGCCGCTAGCATGAGCTAATTACCTGAGGACGAACGCCACTGGAGCCCTCCGGTCGGCCGCAGGAGTCCCCCCCGTCGCGGCGGACCGGAGCTCCGTTACACAGCCACTCCATCGGTTCAGCTAGCTGCTGCTGCTGCTGCTAGCTGCTGCGCCGGAAGAAGCTCAGCGTTGCTCTCGGAGTTCAGCTGTCGGCCGAAGTTATGTCGGATTTGATTACCGGACTGAGCCAACAGTCAGCAGAGCCGCGCCGCGCCGACCGGGGAGTATGGCGTGCGGAGTTTAGAGTCCGTTAATAACATCGCGAGCTCCTCCAGCAGCAGGGTCTGGCTGCTCCAAGTTGCCCAGCTGCGTCTGCGGGTGACGCGCAGAGCACGTGGTAAACAACTTTGACCACGTGACACCAGCTCGCGTGTCTGTGCATTCAAACTACGCATTATTCTGCTTTGCAATAGTTTTCAAATCTCCACTCTTAATTACTTTAATTTAAAAACATGAAATGATGACACGTATTATGCATTAAATACAAAGTTGGATTGCATCCGTTTGAGAAACATGCGCTGTACCTGTAGTTGGTGTTGCCAGTAGCTTTTACACAGCATTATCTTTTCCCAAATCCTCAAGTCTATTTGGATTGATTTTATTGTAATTGTAAAAGCGTTTCATAAGGAGAAAAGAAATAATGAATCACGTTCACCATAAAAAGGTTGTCGCTGGGCCGGGGCCCACCGGTGCGCCTCAGACCGCCATCTAGTGGCGCGCGGAGGTACTACCAATGAAAGATGGATTGAATAAAAGAGTCTTTGAAAACGAAGCAATGTTGAGGAAGACTAACCTGCGCCAATAAAAGCTCCACAGCAAGGTGAGGATATATGACCCTGGATATATTACATGTGATTCAGATTCTTAATGACAAGCTGTGGTGGTAGGTTACGCAGCAGTTATTGTATATTCAACATTACAGCTGAGTGGACCAAAGGGAAATAAATAAAGCCATTAACAATTATAAACATTTTTAAAAACACAGTAAAACGGCTAAAAACGGGACATGACATGCAATAAAGACAACCCACACTGATATAATGTGAAAGTAGATAGCAGCTATTTATTAAAGGTTTATCACTGTACATGACAAAAACATTTCATACATTCCACTGTCGTCAATCAACAAAGCAGACATGTTCACTGCCCGTGGAACACGTTCACATTTTAGTGTTGTGTGTCATGTCTACAGTACGTTTCATTATTGAAACATGTCCTTCACGACAGCCGATGACCCATCATTCACACCAGTGATGACACACCTACAGTAAAACAGAAAGAGGTCAACATGGTACAGGTCACAATGCTTGTTATTTTAAACTTGTGTGTAGAAAGAGTTGCTATGTAAAAGTGGAAGAACTGTGCAACTTAGTTCCTGGCCATGTGACATGTCAGTATAACCAAATGTAATTACATGAAGTGTACATGAAAAATTATATTTAAAAGATGTCAGCTGTAGCCATCATTTATGACAGACTCACCACGGGAGGTCTTGCACTGTTTGAGTGCCTCATTGAAGCCTTCACAGAAACTCAGGTCGGTCTGGCTGGTGGCGCATTCGAGGAACTGTTTGACCTCAAAGTGACACGGGCCGGGCTGGGCTGGAGAGGCCCGGGGGGGCTCCTGTAATTATACAGGCAAGGAAAGAAACACATCACTGACTGGCACAACTCAACTAACGACACCAGCCTTAAAGAAAAGCTACTCGCCATATTTTCCTATGAATTCTATATATTTAACTTAAGATAATATTATCATTTTATTTATAAGAGTGGGAGCCATAAGCAGCAACACTTCCCATGACTTTTGCTTTACGAAATTGGTTTCTCATTCTATGGTGGCAGTGCAGTTTTTCTTTTATTTATTTGGAGTTCAAATGTTGCCACAGTAGTGCAGTTTGGTATGTTTTAGTGCGTGCACTAGTTAACCGATCAGTGGCTTTATACTGTAAATCAAGTCAAACTCAGAACACGCCCAGACACAAGTGCTAGACCTCCCAGTAAGTAAGGCTCTACTCGAGGTGTTGAAGTCCATCTAGATTCCGTTATCCAGCCATCTCCACGCCGTCTGAAGGCCCTTCAGCTCTTACCTGGTTTGTCGGCTTGGCCGGCTCATTGCTGCTTCCACCACCGGATCCTGAAATGGCGCCGATGAGGACGTGGCTCACCGCCGAGCCGACCGCCACCCCAGCAGCTGTGGTGGCGATCTGGGCCATGATGCCCGGACCCTGGGATGGAGCTGGAGCTGGGGCCAGAGCGGAGGGAGGCGCATGAGCTGGGGCCGGAGCATGGGATACAGCTGGACTACAAACAAACAAAGCAAACAAACAGTCAATTTATTTTGCATTAGAGATTCAACAGGACATATGGGGACATACTTTATTCTGTGGCAAAGCACAAACATTCATGTCCATTCATCTGTATCAGAGGCCTAGCTAATGCACTTTAAGTATGAAATATACCTCCATATGCCACGAGAATATGTATCTTATATCACTCAGGGCTTTACAGTCTCAGCTTCCTATTGCCTATTTGTTACGTCTATAATATATCACAAGGTACCAGACAGTGATGCCTTCATGTTTCTACACTTGAAGTCCCAAGGAACACATTTCAAAATTAACAAATTTCCCCATGGGGATTAATAAAGTATATTTCTATTCTTCTAAGGAACCTTGTTCTATACTAACGTTATAGTTGTTTGAGGACCTTCATGTAAGCAGCTATAATGCTGATGATTGTTTAAGTCCTTACACAAACACAACACGGCATGGCACGAGGTCACGATGGACGAACTGTTTTTCCTTTCATGCTTTGGCAATTGCTTTTTCAAAGTTCCATGACAATAAATACGATGAATAACTCTGTTACGCCTGAATGAGCGCTATTTCCTGCGCTTCAACCCAAATATTAAATTACGCAATATCCCAACATCGGAATAAGTCACTTTTTCCCTCATGATAAATAAAAGTATCTACCTGGCTGCCGCCGAGGGGCGGCTGCGGCTTCCTCTGGCCATGTCGGAGGGGACTGGAAGTCGGATTGATTGCCGGATAGAGAACGGGGTCGCTCTGCTGCTGCAACGTGCTTTCCTCCGGGTCTGTGTGGTCGCGGCCGGCTGACGGCTGACGCACGCGCCCCTGACCTTGCTCAAGGGTTCGACGCCGCCGGCTACGTAACGTGCGCAGGTGTCGCAAGACTTCAACACGCCGGCGCTTCCGCTGTGGGTCGCGCGGTGCAACTGTCGCGCGAACAGCGCCACCTGTTGGTCCGGAGGGCAGGCGCGTCAGGACTGAAGCTGTATGACCTGTGTTGTTCAGAATCAGAATCAGAATCAGAATCAGAATCAGAATCAGAATCGGAATGTAGTTTATTGCCAAGTAGGTTTACACCTACCTGGAATTTTCCCTGGTGTGTATGGTGCATACAGAACATACAGGACATACAAACACAAAAGATACTGTACAGTAAGTAAAATAAGTAAAATACAAAATACAATCACAATATGTACAAACAAAAATAGGGCAGGAGTGCAAAAATGAGTGTGAAAAAGTGAGTGTGCAAAAGTTAAACATGTTAAACATGTCAGTAGTTGTTGGTAACTAAATTACTAAATAGTAGTATTGGGAAGAAATAGGATAGTTCATTGTGTAGAACACTAATGATACTAGTGTATTAAAGCTAACAATGGTGGAATGTATGTGCACATTTATTTAAGTACTGTACTGAAGTAGGATACAAGTATGTGTATTAGTACTACTTTCTATTGCACTACTTCCCAAAGGGATGCATTTTTTGATTATTAATAGAAAATACAGAACATTTAAATAAACTAATGCATTATTATGTATTACAATAGATTAAATTAGCCAGCAAAAACAATAATTATAATCCATAAATATGTATTATTCTGTATAATATGTACTTTCTTTTTTGTAATTTAAGTACATGTTAATTTGAATACTTATGTACTTTTACTTGAGTATTATTTAGAATTTTGAAGAACTTTTATTCGTTTCATTTATGCAGATTAGTATTGAACCTGTACATTTATTGTGACTTTTTTTCTTCTCTTGTCATCTACGTCTGCTGGTTGTCATTTAGTAGATTAGGCCAGGAGGAGGCGACATTGCTCCATTTACAGATGATACGTGTATTTTGCATAATCTCATTAAAATAGGCCTGCAACACACACATTAAGAGAAACAAACAACAGGCTACACAACGGCACCACAATAGATAATGACATTCCTGTGCCAGTTATTCTACTTACAATTGAACTCTCCACTTGCTGCTTAAAGAAAATGAGTCATTCAATACACCAAAAAACAACAACAAAAAACAGAAATTCTCTCTCTCTCTCTCTCTCTCTCTCTCGCTCTCTCTCTTTCTTTCTGGAAGGAGCCGTTCTTCCTGCTCTGAGTTCCCAGAGTTCCCGGCTGCTGGCAGCAGAATGCTGGGAATATCCGGAGAGGATGGGGAAGTGACATCACAGCGCTGACCTTCCGTACCAGGCCATATCACCTGGCGCAGGCTGGAGGAGAACTACCAAACACACACACGCACGCACGCACACACACACACACACACACACACACACACACACACACACACGCACACACACACACACACACACAAATAGCCAGAAACACATACTTTTATTTTTCTCAGCACACACACTCCCTAAGAAACAGTATTGACACGCATCAGTTTGCTCTTCAGGAGAAGAGAGAGAGAGAGAGAGAGAAGAAATATTTTGATGAGGAGAGAGAAGAAGTGTTAACTTCAAGTGCAGCACACTTTGCTTAGACAGGCTGAGCGAACCACATGTTGGACACATTCCCACCTCACTCCAGAAGGTTCCTCACATCAGCTCCGTCTGTCTTTCTACGTATCTGCCATCTTCTACCGCATGAGTATCTGAATAGATCAGCACTACTTATTTAGACTCATCCAGGCCCACCGGGTACGGTGCTGTGCACACCTGCTCACTCAAAGGGTTTTAAAAAGATATAGAAAGACACAAAGACAGAGACGTGACTTCAACCAGGCCCTTTACCTGTAACACCTGCTGATGGTAGCCTATGGAATAAAGGAATCAGTGGGCTTTTCTCTTTCTGGGTGAATATTTTGGTTCATTTACTCATGTGTTTACGGGTTGAGGGCTGTGAGAGGCTTTAGCAATTCCACCAAAAGTGATTTCCCCCTTCAACTTCTTCATTTAGATACAAGTTTGAGGTAAAGTCATCCCTCATTTCACAATAAAAGCAAAGACCATATGAACATGATTACACATGTTTGTGGCAGAACTGTTTTCTTTGTGTCTAATCCTTTAATCTTCCCACAATCTTGTGCTGCTTTACAGGATCATGTGTGGTGTAGGCTGTCCAACCCTACAAACAGAGGCACCAGGCATGCTGAACACAGTGAAGCACACAGGTTGCACACAGATGGGAGCTCGGCGTTAGTTAACGTAACGTGGACCGGAGTGTAGATATGGACTGAGTCTAGAGAGTCTCAGAGGTTACATTCTTTAGGAGAAAAGGAAAAACACATAAATACAAACCCACGCACGCAGAGACAGACACACGCACACAGCAAACACTACACAAAAAGAGCAGGATGGACAGAGGAAGACTTGGAAGTCTTCAGGGGAGGCGTGGTCACAAGAAGAGAGGGGGGAGGACGTAGATGCCAGGAAAGAAAGAGAGAAAGAAAGAACATGCAGACGCCAAATCAGGCAGCGCGGGAGGAGGGATGAGTAGTGATGGGCTGAAGAGAGAGAGGGGGGGGGAGGGAGGGAGGGAGGGAGGGAGGGAGGGAAAGGGAGTGACAGAGTGTGTGTGGTGGAGACGTCATTATACGGGAGGACAAAAGAAGAAGGGATTCTCTGGTCAGCTGCTGCTGCCACTGTCTATTGTCCTGCCGGCAGAGGACCCCCCTCATCACACACACACACACACACACACACACACACACACACACACACACACACACACACACACACACACACACACACGCACACTCATCTTGTGGACATCACTTTCTTTCCTTCTTCAAGTTCAACTCTGATTACATGGCCGACCAACTGGCAGGCTCCGGCATTTAAAGATCTCGCCCCCCCCCCCTCTCTCCGAAAGCCCAGCTGTGTCATCTGAGTGTTTCTCAGTGCGTCTGAGATCCAACAGATGTTTGCTCCCAAAATACGGAATACGGAAAAATGTGCAAAGAAGTCCAGGCGTGGAAAGAAAGCAAGAAAAGAATAAATACTTGTATCACTCAACCAGAAGTAATACTGCTCACGTTGAAAACTAATCAAGTCAAAATATTGGTGGAAAAGATTGTGGATTTTTCCAAGTGGATATATTCTAGCATCTCTTTGCCTGGCAGTGCTCTGTTGACCAACACCTCTCTCTTTAATCACTTAATGAGGGGCCAAAGATTCATATAGAATAGCATATGCTCCTGATTGTGTAACAACAGCATATGGTAGCACATAACAAGATATAGTTACAACATGGGTTTTAAGTTGTAACTTATTGCTTTATTAAACTAAATAAAATAAAATAAAGTTTGTGTATGTTAACTAGTGCAATAACATATACACACTTTGCATTTTGCACACTGTCTATATTTTATTTTATTTTACACTGCTGTATTTGCACATATGTTGTGTATATACATATATATTTTATTTTGTATTTTATATTTCACTTTGTATAGTTTATGCACAGTCACTGTTTCTTTCTTTCTTATATTTATATTTTATTCTTGTGTGTTTAGTTTATTGGTGCTCCCTTGGGGGATTAATAAAGTATATTTCTATTCTATTCTGCCTTTCCTAAATAACTCTTAGCCTATAGCCCTATAGCTTTTGTGAAACATAGATGCTTTATGCTTTAGCTAAAAACCACGATTTGAATTCCATACCAGCAACTATTAAGCTAGAAAAGTTACGTCATAAACAACAAATATTGTTCACACGCACATCAGAAGTAAAATGATGTTGCTGTGTAATGTAATGTGGATGAGGGGTCTGGTGATGCAACTAAAAGGGAAGACAGATCACATAAACATCCAGAGAAGACACATAAAAAATACAGATGGGAGGTTGGGCAAATGACACAAAATCGCACCCTTTCATAAGTCACGTACACAACTGCATACATGATGTCTTGATAGAAAATCACCCACAAAAAGTAATTTGTTTTATCACATGGCATATTGTTTATCTATAAAACGTGAATCAGTGATTCATTGTCTCCTAATAAAGCTGTAATTTACAACTTATACAGCCATTGTAACGACGTCTTACTCATCCAAACCAGTTTCTGATTTAAGACCGTTTATCTTCTTTTTTTAAAGCAGAAGTGCATGAAAAAGCTGCCTAATTAAACGAACAAGGGTGCTTGTAATTAGTTGTTTTCCACCCATGCAGAAGTTTTATTGTTATAAAGAGGGATGCTTTATAAAAAAGAGGCAATAAATTCAGCCAACTAATAGAAGCAGCTATGAATGAAGCTCCTTTCTTCCCTTTGTGCGCGCGGCGTGTATGTATGCGCCTCACGTAGTCGTCAAAAGGTGCTGAGCTCGGCATTATCACGTATCCACCTCCCTGGCGTCTCAGGCCCTGTGCAGTCAGTGTGAGTTCATAAATGTTTCCAAGTCCATTTTTTTAATGCGTCTTCATTTCGGCTGGCAAATCCATCCAGAGCAGATGACCCTTGACCAACTGACCTCGAAAAATATTCAATCGTCCACTGTCTCCGCACAGTGTGTGACACTCTGGTCCATTCTGCTATAATTGACCTCTCTTTGACACACACACACGCGGACAGACACAATAGGAGACCCGACACATTCCTTTCCCCAGGTGGCATAAAAGACACGGACAGATCAATGGCCTAATGGGCTCCGAACCAATGGCCGACGATCATTAACCCCTGACGGGTTTGGGTTCCTTATACCCCGAGCCAGACTATTGTGCGACCGCCGTGTGTTCGTATACAGACTATTGTGTGAGGGGGTTTTCTGCCGTGTGGAGCTGGTTAACTGCTGGACGAGGGGTCTAAGTTAGGGCATGAGATGGTCAACGTGTGTTCTCTTGACCCGAAGGAATGGAGAAAGCTGGACTTTAACATTAACGTGTGCCCAACGAGCTACAACCTGCTGGTATTTGTACTTTACTTTAGTATTTCCATTTCATGTTACTCTGGACTGGTAGCTACATTTCAGAGGAATATATTGTTGGATTTACTTCACTATATTTATTTAACAGTTCCCAGGTTTTGCTTTGTTGAAAATATGAATGCATCTGTAAAGATAATCCAGCAATATATTAGATAATCCAGCAATATATTAGATATTCCAGCAATATATATGATCAATAATTTTCGCATGCTTTTTCTGTGTGATTTTGACACTTATGTGCTTTGATTTAAATAACATTTTCAATACAAAGCTGTGACTATATGTAAGTGTTTTATACTGGGGTTTTGCTACTTTCTCCTGCATGTAAAATCTTTAATATTTCTCCCACCAACAAGTAATTTAACACCTAAATATTTTGGGTATTCGCAATGACACCACTCCTTAAAATACACGACGTTCCTGCATCCTCGTTATATCAACTAATACTTGAACATTACTACATTAAAGAGATACCCAGACATTACATTTAAATTTCAATCCCTGAATTATCTCCCCTCTCTTTCTCGCTTTACCCCCAAACAGCTCTCAGACCCAGCAGAAGATCACTCCATCCCTCTTTCTCCTCCAGGCCTCCACTCCAATGTAGCCGTGTGTGTGTGTGTGTGTGTGTGTGTGTGTGTGTGTGTGTGTGTGTGTGTGTGTGTGTGTGTGTGTGTGTGTGGAGGGCTGGTGGTGGGAGGACAATGGGCAGAAAGGGGGCCGGCTGAATGGGACCATTGAGTCTGCTCAGCCAAACAGAAAAGCATCTCTCATCTCACTTCAAACCCCACAGTTTCACTCTGTACAACCAGGCCTTTATTCCCCATAATTACTCCCTGACACACATGTATACACACATGCCCGCACACACATGCATACACCTATACATACACAGACATACATATTTACATATATGAATGATTGTAGACAATAATCACACAAATAATACAGCCAGGCTGACTCTTGAAAGCCTAAAATATCAAGTGTCAGTTTAGTTGTTCAGTGTCTACAGGCTCAATATTCACATATATTCACATAACACAACAATTAAACCTTACATTTATATATATTTATACATGTATATTTTATTTTATTTTGTATTTTATATCTCACTTGTATAGTTTATGCACACTTGTTCTTCTTTCTTATATGTATATTTTATTATTGTGTGTTTAATTTAATGTTTATTGGTGCTACTGTGTCCGCAAATTTCCCCTTGGGGATTAATAAAGTATATTTCTATTCTATTGTATACTAAGGGTACACAAACGTTTGGGTCTAGTGTGTTTGTAAGTACATACAATAGCACAATGTAGCGGTTGATTGTTGCAGGATTTATTTTCTATTCTATTCTAATATTCAGAATGTTTTGACGTTTTAACTAATTACATATAACTGCATGTCCACACAGATGTTGTATGACTCTCAATATAGAAAGTGTAAAGGCTGTAGGTTTAGAGAACATACTGCATGCATCATCATAGTAGACAAGCACAAGCACTTCATCACTCACATGTAGGAATGCTGATTCACATTGATCGTGGGAAATTAATACTTGCTTTATTAGTAAGCTGAGTTTCAGAAGGATTGTGTGTTTTTGAGTGAGTCATCACATTATATATTCATACTAGTCATCCTAGAACTTCAATATACATGAATCAATACATTCCCTATATGTGCAGAGGATTGTATCACATATGAAATGTGCAATGTGCAATGTTCACATTTTGTAAAGTTATTATTGAGTTGTCTTATTGTCAGCTGTATGCCTTTACATACCTTGCCCTTTGGCATGCTATTGCATTCAGTATAACTCGTCTCTTCCTCTTCATTTGCTGTACACCTGCACCTGACCTAAATATCCGACGGGTGCTCATGCGCTCAGCCATCCAGCTAGAAAGAAGCAATTCAGCCAGTGCATATAGATTAATTTCCAAAGCCATCTAAGCCTCATTTTCTTCACTGTTATAGGAAAAATAGCTGCAACAGATGTGTCACAATATGTATTAACAACCTAATTCACTGTAAGCCCTTAACAAGAGGTATTACCGCGGAGCGCCTGTCAGACAAAGGCAGCCGGCCCTGACAGAGAACATGCTGCCACACAGCGCCGTATCACCAACAGGTTTTTGTCAGTGTTGCACTCGGCCATTTAAACTCCACCGAGCTCGTTAGCCTAGATCCAGGCCTGCGGCCAGCCTGCTCATTGTACGTCCTGCACACTGAATCATTGTGTAGGAGGATAATCCATACTGGGTAATTGGTACAGCCTATCATGCAACATGAGGACAGCAGGATGGAGATGAGGGAGGATGGGTGGGTCGATCCATAGTGTCCATAGTTATGGAGAACTTTAAACATGGAGAACATTGTGTTTACATACCCCATGACCGCATCTATCTATCTATCTATCTATCTATCTATCTATCTATTCATCCATCCATCCATCCATATATCCATCTATCTATCTATCTATCTATCTATCTATCTATCTATCTATCCATCCATCTATCCATCTATCTATCTATCCATCCATCCATCAACCTATTTATCTATCTATCAATCAATCAATCAATCAATCAATGTATCTATCTATATCTATCTATCTATCTATCTATCTATATATATATATATATATATATATATATATATATATATATATATATATATATATATATATATATATATATCCATCCATCCATCTCTTCAAACACAACTCTCAGTTCTTCGTCTCCCACCTGGCTTTTAGCAGGTCTGTGTGTTGGAATGGTCGGTCTCTATCTCTCTCCCTCTCTCTTTCTCTCTCTCTCTCTTCTCACACACACACACACACACGCACACACACGCACGCACACACACACACACACACACACACACACACACACACACACACAGAAACAAAGGGTGTAGGCAGCAGGAGATGTAGTGTTTGAGTTCTGTGTGCGTTAGGGATGGGGGCAGGCTGGGTCGGGTGGGGGGATGCGGGGAGGTGGACGCTCCATATGGGCACCCCACCCACCCCTTGTATCCCCCCTCCCCCCCTCCCTCCTCCTGCAAACAGGCAGATGTCAAATGGGACGTGCCTCCCTGGTGGGGCACAGGGTCACACTGCACAGGGGTAAATAACAGAACAGGAGGGACAGAGAGCGAGGAGAGAGAAATGCCTTCCTGCCAACTCCCCCCCCCCCCAAATCCACCCTCCTCATAACACACCAAAAGAGATGTGTACACATGCTACCAAAGGAGGAGAGATGCTGACACAAACATGCCAATACACCGCCGTGGGCAGAGCATTCCAACCAGGCGAACGCACCATTAATGGATGAAGTAAATTAGTAAAAAGTCACATTTCTAATTGGCTTTCATGCAGAAGAAAATAAGAAATACGTTAAACCTGAGCCTCATTTACACTGTAATATAAAATAAGGAGCAACTGTTTATGCAACAACCATGCTATTCAGTCATTGCCGTTACAATGTGTATTCAGTTCAATGGTGCATTATTATTATCTTTATTGTATTGTATTATTTTATTGCACGGTTTTCTTTACAGGACAGGACTATGGAGGGACACTCTAGTTTATATAATGCAAGCAATAATATGTAGCATTAGTCTATTAACTTTGATTATTGAAAACATTCAAACGTACGTCCTCCAAAATGACAGAGAAGTTAACCGACTCTAAAACACTTTCACGGAAGATTTAACTTTCATTAAGTTATGATTTGATGCTGTTTGATGCTGTCGTAGAAGAGAGAACTTGAGGATAAGTCGCTTAATAACAAACAGTGATTGGTGGATGTTTAAATGTGTCTGTTGAATGTGTCCACTAATGTGTCCACTATACGAGTATGAAGGGAGATGCAACTTGACTCAAGGACAGGTGTCTGTGTGTGTGTGTGTGTGTGTGTGTATGTGTGTGTCTGTGTGTGTGTGTGTGTGTGTGTGTGTGTGTGTAGGTATGGGCTGCAGTCCTAAACAAAGCAGGGGAATGGACATGCACACACATGCACACATGCATACACACACACACACACACACACACACACACACACACACACACACAGGCTGTTCTCTGTGTCTTGAGCCCTGAATGGTTACGCCCGCGGGGCAGGAGTAAGGTTACTTTACATACTGCACTTACAGCTCCCTTTACCACTGGGGTATAAAATGGATTTGAATGAGAAAGAGGGGAACAGAGGGGTGGAAGGGGGTGGGGGGGTGGGAGGGGTGGGAGGGTGAGAAGAGGAGGAGGGCCGGGGATTCCCTTTGTGTAACAGGAGGCGAGCTGCTGCTCTGGCATGGCCATGGAGATGGAGGAGCAGGGTCACTCTCCCTGCTCTCCCTCCCTCTGTCCCTGTGCTATAGGCTGGCTGCTCTGCCTCTCCTCCTCATCCCTCCCTCCCTCCCTCCCTCCCTCCCTCCATCCATCCCTTCCTCCCTATTAGCATAGCAGCTGCCTGATACAGGGCGTAGGGTGGGGAATGGCCAGGTTGCTGTGTGCATATGTGTGTGTGAGGGTGTTTGTCGGAGGGAGGGATGTTAGGGGGGAGGATGGGCGGGTGTGTGTGTGTGTGTGTGTGGGGGAGTCCAGTCAATGGCGGTCCGTCTGGCTGGTGAATAGCAGCTAAAGCAGGCCCCCGCAAGCTAGACAAAGGAGCCAGGAGGGAGGGGATGGGGTCGGGGTGTGTGAGGGAGATGGAGGGTGGAGGGAGGAGGGAGGGGTGGAAGAATGAGGCAGTGAATGGAGCGCCTTGTCACTGGCGCTATGGAAAGAAGCACAGAATGAACTGGAAGAATGAAAGAAAAGTTCAAAAAGGAGCGGAGGGCAAGGAAGAGACAGGCCTGACCACCTGTCTCTCTCTCGCTCTCGCTCACTCTCAATCTCACTTTATTTATTTTACTCCCCTTCTTACCCACAGGCAGGACTTGGGCAGGGGGGGGGGGGGGGGGGTGTTCACTGGTCGTGTTTAGCAACAGACGTGTTTTCGGAGAGAAAGTGTTGCATCAGCAGGATTTTAAGCTCACTGTCATCCAGCAACATGACGCTGGCATTTTCTAGCATAAAACGAGACAGTTGGCTTTGATCTTAGCCACCAGGTAGTTATATGTTACAGATAGAATACACATTTTTAACGTTTACGGTTTGGTATCATCTTTTAAGAAGCTATTATCAATATTTCTATATGAATAATCTATGAAATGATTTTGTGCAATGTGAAAGGTTCGCTCCCGCGCCTCGTTTCTCGCAGCCCTACGGAGCGTCTGACCACGTTTGAACTCGTTGTTTTGGTTTTGTCATCCAACCCGGATGCTTCAAACAACGTAACGCTGCTCGTCGAGCACCAAATGGCACCGAGATGCAACCGGCTGGTGAACACAGTGGAGCGTTTGTCAAATTACAGAATTCTGTTACGAATAAACCCATTACAGGTGTGAAAACTACAGCGCCACTGTTGTCAAACTTGCAGTTCGAAGCCCTTTCATGCCGGCTTGAGACGCAACATTCGATCCCACGCAGGATCTGAGGAAGAGAAATGTCTGAAGGAGGCCTCGGCGGACAGATGTGCCCTTCTCTGAACATCTGTGACCACTAAGTACACGCCAAGGCTGCTACACCTCTGTGCCATAGCTAATTCATTATCATTAACACATTTAAAATGGCAGAAAACCCACACTGATATTTTGAATTACCGCGGATGCTCAGACCTCTAGTCAGGGGGGGGAGCCATGAAAAAGAAGAAGTTTCATATGGATCTCAACAAGTGCAACACAACGAAGATACTGGAAGGACCGTTAACCGATTCTCTACGTTCCTCTTTACGTGGTCGCAGGTTCCTGCAGCGAGTCTAAAGCTTCCTCATATGTGTTCTCATCGTAAATCTAAAACTTATTCAAACCGCTCAGACGAGCCGTTCGCACAACATTATTACCCAATCGGACGGCAATCATGTCCCCCCCGAAGCACTTTGAGGAAGTCGTACACAGGCGCTCCTCTCATCGCACGTACGTCGAACAGAGCCGTTTGAAAATGAGGACAAAACCAATTAAATTGCGTTTTACACATATCACAAGATGCTCGGTTAATCTAGTGTCTTACAGATGAAGTGTAACCCTTCAAACGAGGGGTGTGAGCATGGATATGAATATTTTATGAGATGCAGAACAATGGCCTTTTGAATGGAGACGGAAGATTATCACGCAGACGCACTTGATTGCAGCTGCTGTGCCATCGACGCAGCAACAATATTTGACTCAATTTATGTGTGAACAAGAACAGACAATGCATACACGTGCGCAGACAGGACTGCAACCGGTTAAATAAGCCACCGGGGCCTGTTCTGCTTTTTTAATAAAGTAATGCTCCTTTGATTTCTGGACTTGACCCAATCGATTCTGTCTGTTGCTCCACGCTCAGGCCAGACCGAGACAAGCGAGGTAACCCGAGGCACATGAAGAACCTATTAGGGGGCCTAGCAGCCAGCAGCAACCCTGGGAGGCCAGCCAGCTCAGTGTGTGAACAATAGGCAACCCAGCTCAACAAAAACATCCTGCAGAAGTGAGAGACTCAGGGGGGAGAGAGAGAGGAAAGGACAGGCGAGCAGCAAGCCGGATCGCCCATTCGGCCTGACAGAGGGAGCTGGTGCTCAGAGGGGATGAACCCATCGGGTCGGACGCAGAACATTTGAGGTCAAAGATGGTTCAGCCGCAGCTCGGAATGAACGTTTAACAGCTGCTCCAGCTATAACGTTTGTTTTCACCCTTCAGGATCACACTGGAAGGAAAACAAGCGTTAGTTCACTCACGTTGGATGCAACCCTCCTTCTCAGACCGTCGCCACCCGGCAAACGTTACGACACAAACAGCTCCGACATGCAGGGAGATGTATGGTCGTGTTGCTTTTCCCAAGACCCTCCCACAGCTGCAGGGAGAAGGTGACTCAATGAAAGGTTACTCATGAGGAACATGTAGCTCCCAGTATCTTGTAGGAGGACATGGCAATGTCCATTTAAAGGGCCGACCTACATATGCACAGACAGGCAGTGTTTTTCACCTTTTTGGCTCGAGGCCGGCTCGTTTAAGCTGAGCGTGTTTAACAGTTTAATCAACTATTATCAGGCAGATGTCATGCACCATCACAGAAAGCTTCAAAGTACATATTTCCCCCAACAAATAAATCACAAAAAGTACTGAGTAACATTCCCTTCCGCATCAACAACATCAGCGGATTGAAAATTAGCAAGTCTTTTCTTACGAGCAGAGTCGTGCTTGTGGGAAGAGGTTAGCGAAGTGAAAGGAACAAAGATAATTTGAGGAGAAGAGACGAGATGAGGAGGGAAAGACACTCAAGTGTGTGAGCAGGTTTGTTAGCGGAGAGCTGAATTGTTGCGCAGAGCTCGGGCCACATCCGTCAGAAAGGGAGCACAAGAGAGGAGTGTGTGTTGGAAATGTTTTAAGTGTGTGGATGTAACATAAAACTAGCTCTCCCGCAACACACACAGGGGAGGGGACCCTTCTTTAAACGGAGTCTACCCACAATGCACTGGGCTCTTTTATCCCGGCAGTGAAAGGATGAGGCCAGATGAATGACAAAAGGAGAGAATGGGGATCTGGGCTGGGCTGGGCTTGGGAGACAGGGAGGGAAAAGAGAGAGAGGAGGGCATGGGGTGTGTTTCCCAAACCAACCTTTTCAATGAAAAATGCAGGAGGGAGGATGAGGAGGAGGACCGAGTTAAAGGAAATGTAGCTTTTTGCTTGAGTGCTGGATAAGAAATGTATGCATACACAGATTTTTGAGTTTAATGATTTCTTTACTGGCTTGTACACAAATGTACAAAAATAATACAGCACTCATCTCCACATGACATCACGTCATCATCACAGTGTTACAAACGTTCAAAAATAAAAGAATACAAACAAAATGAAACATGATGGAACATCTGCATCACTCGTGAAAAATCAGCCGTTTCCTCTTGCTTGAAATGAAGCAAGACCAGAAACACAACTTGGTCCAAAGAAGTCAGCAAACATGTACACCAATCCGGCAGATGGCTCCTTACGTCATAAATGTTATGACCCTGGTAAGCCAAACAACCACATAACCGTGCAATTTAACCATGTTACAATGATCTTACCATCAAATGTATTATTCCCCTTTCAAAAAAACAGGAAGACAGCACTTCAAAAAAGAAAGTGCTCCCAGATATCATCATCATCATCATCATCAGCGTTGATATATATATATATATATCCATATGTATATATACATACACCCAATCACAGAGATACACGCATCTTTGTGAGAAAAAAAACATAATGTTTTTTCCACAAAGTAACACACACATTAGGACTTTATCACCTGGAGCATATATTTATACAATAGTATTTTGTTGTGTTTGTTTTTTTCTATTCAGAAAAAAAAGAAAATGTTGACACATAAAAGTCAACTTTTCAACAACAGTCATCAGTGCAATATTCAACAAAAAAAAAAGGAAACAAAATGGTAAAAAACATCAAGTTTAAGACAAGTGATGCATATTTAATTTGTTGCCTGATACCAATCTAAATCTTGATGTGGTGGACCTATCGCTTTAGATTACGTGTGGTTGTTCCAGGGACGTTTGCAGGCTGGATGACTGTTTTAACGACAGCCTCCCCATGAGAAGCTCAGAATCACTCAAACACACTTCAATTTAAAAAACACACTCGTTCAACAGCTTCTCATGTGGAAAACCAGTGCTGGTGGGAAGCTTCTATACAACTGTTGGCCATTTGAGCAGTCGGCTTAAAAATAAAACAATGTTTACATCAACATTAAAAAATAAAAAACAAAAAAACATACAAGCAGCATTGATACAAATGTTAGGGTGCCATGACTTTCAAAATGCAGCAGGCAAGTTTATGAAACCATTTTATTTTTCCTTTTCTATTCCGTGACATCCTGTTGTTGCTATTTGAAGTCTTCATCGTCCAACAGTATTAGGGTCCTGCTCAGTAGTAGTAACTATTCCAAAGCCTTGGCTCCTGCAGTTACCCCCTAAAAACACTGGGGGCGCACAAGGCTCCGCATTTTTGTGCAATAAAACTCCCTGCATTTATAAGTCACGCGATACAATTCCATTTTTTTGTAAGACTGGAAAAAAAAAAACCTAGAAAACAAAAAACACAGGCTGATGAAGACAGAGATAGAGTGGAGGCTTATAGGGAAACGATAGCAGTGTGTGTGTGTGTGTGTGTGTGTGTGTGTGTGTGTGTGTGTGTGTGTGTGTGTGTGTGTGTGTGTGTGTGTGTGTGTGTGTGTGTGAGAGAGAGAGACACAGACTCCCATGCAGAGGAGGCAAAACGATGCATTGCTCGACAGAATTGGTTTGGTTGTAGTTTAAAATAAACTGCCCCGACTGAGTGTGCAGGAATGGGTTCATTGCATCTTCTGTACTGAAGTCCATCGGTCTGGTAGGCGACACACAAAAAAATAACATACTGGCATGCGGATGATCACAGACAAGTTGTGAACCTCCTCAGACTCCAAACAACGTGGCAGAGTGGTGAGAGAGCTGAACAACTTGAGAATACTTTATAGTCGAGGTAGCTGGCAAAAGGCAACCAAACAAAGTCCTTTTAATGGGAGGAAGGGGAGAAAGTCCTCTTGGGTCAACAGGCTTTGACAGAAGGGGTTTCTGTGTGTGTGTGTGGGGGGGGGGGGGAAGGGGGGGAGTGGCAGGTCAACCTCCACACGGGACACTTTATACCTCGAGTCTGAAGCAGCTTGAGTCACCCTAGATATTCATATATGCTTATTTTTTTTTAAAGAAGAACCACAACATGTATTAAAAAAAAACAAAAAAACGCATCTTCTCAATGTACCTTCATAAATAAAATAAAAAAGGAAAATAAAATAAAAACCCAGCCTGCTTTCACAGTGATGACCAGGATGTTAATAAAATACTGAAAGGAGATTATAAAGTGAATTCCAAATGCGACTTTTTTTTTGATACAAAGCGAAAGCAGCGTTTTTTTTGTCGGTTTTTTTTTCTTACACAATGACCATCGGCGAAGTGGTCGCAACTGGCCTGACAAGTTGGACGCCAGCATGGCGAAAATCTGCATGAGCGCATTCAGCTACTGTCTCTTTTCTTTTTTTCTCATAAAAAAACAAACAAAAACAAAGTAAAGCTATTGTGTACAGTACTTCACAACAATGATGGAGCCACTTGTTGTTACGTAATGATTACACATGTGAAAGCGTGTTGGATAGCCATAATGCCGCTCTTTGAGTCAAACATAACGAAACCTCTGGGAGCCAACAGAGGGCAACCCTTCTTCTCTTGTTCATGCGTCTTCCCTTTTCAGATATTCCAGCATGCAGCCATTTAGTATCAAGTGCCGTGTTTCATATAAAATAACTTAAAACGGGTGAACAATGAGGAGCAACAACCCTCCCCACGAAGAAACTATTCCACTTTAAACTGGAGATGGGAGGTCATGGATAGAAAGAAACTGGGCCATCTGCACTCTGGAGTCCAAACACACACACATGTGATACACAGACACCGGCTTCTTTTATATTGGACGACAAGATCTAATATACACATTCAAGAGGAAAGCTTTAGTACCAACAAACTCACCGAAATGGCGTTTCTTTTGTTAAAGAGTCGTGTTGAAGCGCTGTGTATGAACCATGCGATACTTCTCTCAGGAGTGCAGAGAGGACCCCGTTTGGTTTACAATGAGGGAAGATTATTCTGCAGGTCTATTTTTATTTCTTTTTTATATATATATATATATATATATATATATATATATATATATATATATATATAAACATATATATATATATATATATATATTTATATATATATATATATATATATATAAATATATATATATATATATATATATATATATATATATATATATATATATATATATATATATATATATATAATTTGGCACAACTTTGTAGATGATGGCAGTTTTTTTTGTTGCTTTTTTTCAAGAGCCTGGCTTTCCCGTGTGTTGCAGCTTTATTTTCCACTTGTTGTTATTTTTTATTTTCTTATTTTACCTGACAGCAGAGACAGATCACCGGGCGCCAGAGGAGTACTTGGCCTTGGTGATGAGGTATAGCACAATGTCTTGGTGGCCCCCGAAGGCGGCGATGTGTAACGCGCTCCACCCTTCCCGGTTGGCCAGCCGGATATCTGCGCCAAACTTCACCAGCAGTTTTACCAGCTCCAGGTTGCCGTCAATGACAGATTGGTGGAGGGCCGTCTGTCCTTCTGGCCCGAAGGAGTTGACGTTGAACTCGCAGTTTGTCATGTTCTGCAGCAAAGAGTGCAGCTCCTTGGTGTTTCCCTTCTTCACCGCCTCCTGGAAAACCCTCTGCGGCGCGGAGCAAGTCGACACCTCCGCCTGGCTCATGGTTGCAGCTCGCGGGAGGGTGGGGAACCAGTAATCCTGCCTGGGCTCTAACGCGGGTAATAGTCGTCTTCTCCCTGTTGCGCGTCTCTGGTCTGGTGACAATGCCACAGTTACACTGGATTATAACCAGTTATTAAGGCACTTTTATGTACTAAAATAGAAAAAAAAGATCACTGTATATATCCCAAAAAGGACAAGAGATGAAATAACACACTTGGTGTGCAAAAAATGTTAATATTTGAGAGATCCTAAAATCCCTAAAACATAAGAAGGATGCTCTCAAGCGATCCAGGGCTCTCTGGACGTAGTTCCCTCTCCGCGGCAGCAGCAGGTAGCTATAGCTGGGGATGGAGAAGAGAGACACCTCCGACTCTGGGGCAAATTTGAAGAATGGCTACTATCTCCACTGGAAAGTCTCCGCAGGTTGTTTCTTGAACGGCCCGACCTGGTGCTTCCTGGCAACACGTCCCGGCTATATGTGGCTGCTCATGTGGCCAGGGTGTCTGGGAAGAAGAAGAAACAAGACAAGAGAAGTCCACATGAATCCCGATCCCTCACCAACGGGCTGCGAGAGAGACCCCGCATTCCGCCACATCCAAAGACCGATAGAGACCTCCATGCGCGCGCGTTTACGCACAGTTACGCTGCGTTGCCACTAAACATGTCTGGAAGTGTACTCCACTGCTCATGTGTGACTTACCTGTGACAGATGGATGAGTCCGCAGCGACGAAAACGATACAAATCCACCGTGTGGCCCGGTCTGTGTCCTCCGCGCGGTCCGTGTGAGTCTCTGCCCTGCGCTGCGCTCTGGGAGAATATTTTACGCGTCCTTTATTTGCATGACAATGCCGTCCCAAAGAATCAACTGTGGAGGAATGGGCGGAAACCCGGGGAGGTTATAGGCTGCCGGCTCGGTTAGGGGGCGGGATCAGTGCCCTGTGAATCTGCAGGGAGGAGGCGTGGTCTTCCGAGGAGGGATCCAAATGTTCCTGCAGAAATATTAAACAAGCCGCCCGCAGCAATGGTGAGCTCCATATCCGATCTCCTGTAGCCGACCCCGGGAAGCGGACTCGGAGCCAGAGGCGCGGAGCTGCCGGGGCTGTACACTGCTGAGAGAGCGGGCACGTTGTAGAGGACCATCCACTGGATCTCAGAGGCACAGGGACTCCAAACAAAACGCCATTAAGCCTCTTCACACTGACTCCGACGGACAGCATTTACATTCATGCAAAGACAGCAAAAAGTATCATGAAACAAAGTTAAAGTGGCGCTTTTACTCTTCCCCATTGTTGAGAGACTCACACTGTTGACGTTTGACCCTTAGATGGCGATTTAAGAAAAAGGGGAGGGGACTATGGACTAAAGATAATATTAGACCCTAATAGTTTATTAATGTCTTTTTTTTTTAAGTAAAGGAATATACCTGAACCCATTCCACATGTGTAGGGGGGTAAACCACACCCAACAGGAGAGGGTGTGGTTTACAACGGTGCTGCTGTTTGTGGCCCAACTTTCTCTGTGCTGTCTGTCAGTGAATGGTGTGAAATAGGAATGGGGGGTGCTGTGTTCAGTGTGTGTGTGTGCGTGTGTGTGTGTGCGTGTGTGTGTGTGTATGTGTGTGTGCTCTTGTGCGTTAAGGCCGTCGGTACGGTGACGGGTGCTGCTCTCCAAATGGTTTCACCAGTGGCTGTCTGAAGTGTGAACGAGTCTAAAAGCTCAAGACAGTGATTGCCTCCGAACCAAATGGCAACGACCGTAAAGTACAAAACCACAAACGAGTCTCTCAGCCCCCCCACACACACACACACACAGGAGGAGATTGCAGGTGGCTGTTTGAATCATAAACTGCGGATATATTCCAGTTGTGTGGGACTGTGAAACAAAAGCCCTGCGCTACTTCCTTTTTGCAAGTGAAAAGAAGTGACGCTGTGTGCGGATTGACGCGCCACTCAGCCCCTCCTCCCCCCTCTACCGTGGGAACTGGGTGTGTGTGTGTGAAAAACAGGGTAAAGGTGGTGATAGATATTGATAGATAGACGCAGGGTTTGACAGAAAGAATGCATGTGAACGTGACGGCGCCGGATAGAGAGAAGGGGAGAGAGAGACAGAACTATGTGGAAACCACATCAGGTATATAGCTCCATCTCAGCCTCCCTCGGGGCCGTTTGCGCTATTTGGCGGCCCATGCACTCTGCAGCTCGTCTGTGTAACATTTTGTAAACCGCTCTCCTCTCTGATGGCTTGGTGGCTTTCACGCTGTCGTCGTTTTCCCACACTGTGAACTGTACATGTGGCGCGCGTCTGTGGCCGCATCTGTCTGCGCGAGTGTGTCATGGTGAAGCTGTGCGTCAGCGTGGGAGAGACCCCACATACAGTATGAAGGTCGCAATCTGCTTTGGTTAATCCAGAACAAGACAAGCTGTCACCTACAGCTGAGTGCTGTACACGTGATTGACACTGAGCAGACACATCTGGAGCACATTATCATGGACATGGATGTTTGCCTGACTTTGACAGACAGGTGTCCATTAAAGGTATATGTGCTACTTGAAACTATACAGTCAAAAACAAATACATCAATGCAAACGGGTTCACTAAACAACCCCATATGCTTCAAGTTATACCAAAACCTGAACATACGGTCATCTTCCCCTAAATGTTGGTGGACATGGGGCTTGATGCACTCCAAAGTGTCCCATGTATAGAAAATAATGTAGCAATTTATTTTCCAATCCAATTAACATTTGTTTCTAGAATGACTTATAAGCGACCATGTACATCTATGGTAGATACATATTCGACCTTCCTTTGTTTGAACATATAAGGCGAGTGAATGTACAGTCGGGCCTCAGATGATGAACAATAGAAGAGCCAGGGTGGGAGACATGGTGTGCACCAGGGCTGCTGCGTGCTCCTCTGCAACAAGAGGCCCAGCTGCACCACAACAAAGAGAGCGGCTCTGACTCATTCCGAGAGATATGTTGAATACCTAAGTCAGACCTTTTAAGATAGGAAACCGTAACAGATGTTTTCCTCTCACAGCCCTGATGTGACGCAGCACCGACCTGCATCAACACCCTCGCATTATGTTAGGACACGTAGCTGCATGGATTCATTCTTTAGATTTTCATTTTTCTGAATATATTTGTAGGTTCTATATGTTTTTTTAGGGTTACTGAATGGGGCAGAACATCTTCTGGATAGCATCTGTCCGCTGTCAGAGCTTTTGGCCGCAGTGCGTCTGGACACTTGGTGAAACATGTGCTCAGACCGCAGGAGCCCAACGGGTCTCCGATTGGAGGAGTTTCTCCCCAAAGCTCCTCTCTGCCCCCCCCCCACCACTTCTTGGTATAATGTGGGTCTGGGAGGAAGCCAAACCCACATGCAATCATGCGGCTGGTGTGTAGGCACTTCAAGAAATACGTTAAGCAATTATCTGACAACTTCATATTTCCCCTTTGGCATCCATATAATGAAGCTACACTTCGGTTGAAACGTCCAACGACAAAGTGAGTAGTTGTTAAATAATCGATCGGGAAAGTATTTTTGGATATTGTCAGTCTGAGAGGTCGCCTCGGCACGGAGGCTGTGCTGGGGGCCAATTCTCCACAAACGGGCCACACCAAGATAACACCCGTGACAACGTTACTTCTATTCATGCAGCCATATCTCTGTTCCTGTGTGGCGATAAACAAGTCGTATTTTTTCATCCCTCTTTATTTCAGCGACATAGAGAGAACCCAGAGCCGAGGTAGAAGTGTGTGTGGCGCTCCTGGACGCGGACAGCCGGGGGCCAGGCGGGACGGGAGGAGCCGGGGGACGTGGTGCGCGCGCACCCCGCCGGGCTAGTCCACACCGGGGAACGGACACAGTGCGAAGAAACCCAGAGACGATTTCTTTCACCATTTAGCTTGGGCAATATTGTTATTTCACATTCTCAGAGAAAGAGAGAGAGAGCTGGAGAGAGAGAGAGAGAGAGAGAGAGAGTGAGGGGAAGAGAGAGAGAGAGAGAGAGAGAGCGAGAGAGACGTTTCACCGGGAGGGAGGGTCTTCTGAATCCAATTCATTCCGGGCACCACGTGTCCTCAGAGCGTGGGAAAGAGGCGAGCTTTTCTTCCCAGCAAAGAAAGAGCAAGGATCAAATAACACGCTGCTGCAGCGGAGAGCTCGCGCTCCGCGTAGAGGCCGGGGCTGCGACCACCCGGACGAGCACGGGAGGAGACGCACAGAGAGACGCACAGAGAGACGCACAGAGAGCGGCTTCTCCGGGCGCGAGGGCGTCGACTTCACCCGGAGAGCAACACCGAGACTACAGGGTGGATGAATGTAAAATATATAATAAAAAGAAAGAAAAGGCAATATGCCAAGACTCTTCTAAACTCCTGGATTTGAGTTTATATATATATATATATATATATATATATATATATATATATATATATATATATATATATATATATATATAATCATTAGGCATCATTTTGATGTCAGATTTATTTTTCAGTAAGGTAACTTCCGGCCAATAAGAATCGGGCCAGTCTCCCCTGGATTGATCCCAACGGCCTTTTTCCACTGGCAACATCCATCATGCGCCCAGTTTATCAACCCTTTCCCACACCAAGTCTGAAATTGAGATAAATTAATTGAATGAATAAATGAAAAGCTGAATTAAATGAAAATCCCTATTTTCTATAACCAATGGCAGTGTCTCCAGAGGAAGGTGTTAGAACGTGGTGCCATTAGCCTCCTATAAAGACGATACCGTGGGGAACCTAAAGGGTTTACACTTCAAGAATAACCAGTAAACACAATTTCAGGATGCTCTTATTGAGGAGAACCTGTGAGTGATGTCAGAGATGGACCGCAATTCCACATGAACCCCTCGGTCCAACAGTTTCTTGTTGTAACTACGACATATGAGAAGCAGGTTCAGATCAATGGGCAGTGAACTTCACATATTAAGCCACGGACAGACTTCATTCTTAAAGTGACAATACTACCGCTGCAGTCCTCAGAGATAACGGCATTATTAACATTACTTACTGCAACACAAAGCCCAAAGCCTTCACAAGGTCATATTTGGTTAAAGGGCGCTCCATTGCTCCCATGTGGAGGTCGTGACCTCCTCTTCACACGTGTGATGTCGAAAATTGTCCAAAATCTCCTCTTTCCAAAGTAACTTTCATTTCCACAACTTGCTTTGATTAGGATCTGGCAGCCGTGGAGTTCCCTGTGAACGGAGCGTTTGGGAAGGAGGTGAACCAGGAATTTCAGCTTCAACACATGAAAGACTTCACATCTGAAAACTCCACAGTAATCAGGTTATTGTGTGCGTGTTCTGGAGAAATGTGTTGACTGTAAGCGCTCTGAGGAAGCGTTAATCATCGTCAGGGTCACCGACTCATCCAGAGGTCCAAACCTGTGACTTCAGACCCGCTGGAAACACGTTCAGCTCAGGGATCCACAGGACGGCTTCTTGATGCACGTTAAGATATCAAATTAATAAAGTCAGAATATGTGTGTGGTTCTGGCTTCTTCAGATTGTAAACAGCCTCCCAATAGTCTCAAAATGCACTGAACATCAGACCATATGCGATCGCATACATTTCCACATTACATCTTTTAAAAAACTCTTTTAGGCAATCTTACTTTCCACACATCCGATACGCAGAGGAGAGGAGAGTTGGAAATAAAGGTATACGAGAACATGTGAAGGGATTTCGGCGGTGTGTGTGTGTGTGTGTGTGTGTGTGTGTGTGACCCTGTGTTACACTTGATCATGTCGTCCACTCTTATCCTTGACCATCTGTGAATGAAAACACGTCACATATAGCTGTACACTGACGGAAACAAAACTTACTTACTTCAAAAGTAAAATGAAAAGCACTTTATTTCTGCATATTCAGCTTTTAGCTAAATAATAAAAAATGATACAGATGAAAACACAGAATAGAAATATACAGTATTAAAGACTGCTAAAAAATGCCACAGAACTTAGCCCAGCAGATTTAAAATCAAACCATTAAAATAACAGGAAATAAAATAGCAACAAACTTTATAGTTTGATGATAAGATTCCTTGGCGAGGGAAATTCCTTGAGTAATAATTCAAACAATGTCAATACAATCCAGACCATAAACCCCCATGAATGAGGCAGAGCAGTGGATACGATCACCAACACAACTGGATCACAGCTGGACCCGTCTTTGGTTCTCTGAGCGTTAAACTTAAAACCTTCAACTTTAAACACAAAAGCTTTAACGCGGTCGAGGATATGGGAGTCTGCTTTTCGGTTTGACAAATGTTAAAACCAGATGGGGAACAGGAAATCCAATTATTTCAAAAAGGTTTTGAAGTTGGTGTCTCTCTTGTGATGTCAGGTGACTTCAGTCTCTACGTCTCTTTTTATTACACTTATCAAATCAGAAAAAGGTAAACCACTGACGTCATTGGATTGAATGAAAACTCAGTTTTTAAAAGTGTAAATTTAGGTGTAAATATTGAAATGTGTGAGGTCGGGTAAGGTGCGGTCGCTCGACGAGTGTCAGTTCTGCTGCGCAGCCGCAGCCGCTCTGGTGTCTGTTATGTGCAAGACGTCCTGAAACATGGCGAGGACGCGGCCGAAGTGGGAGCCTTCCCAGAACACCTTGCCACATCTGGTGCAGACGTAGTAGAGCGGTATCCTCGGCAGGAGGGCAGGGGGCACGCTATGGAGCTGGACGGGCGCCCCCCCGGGAAAGGTCAGGGTGTCGGGGTCCAGCTCTGAAAGGGGGGCCCATTGACACTGAACATACCTGGGGATTTCAGGGGTCATGCTTGGGGTCAGAATGTGGCCGAGCTTGTCCTCTTCCTGTTGTTGCGTGTGGTCAATGTCGTCCTGGCCCTGCAGAAACCCTAGAGACAGAATACAGAGCGAGTGAGGCGAGCCGTACCCATTTTAAAACCACGACAACCCGAAGAGGGAGATACACTACCGTTCAAAAGTTTGGGGTCACTTTTTCCAATGAAAATGACATTAAATTAATCAGAAATACACTATATACACTACACACATACACACACTTTGCATTTTGCACATATTTTATTTAATTTTACAGTACTTCATTTATATTTATATTGTGTATATGCTGTGTTATATATACATATATATATATATTTTTTATTATTTTTTATTTTATGTTATTTTGTATTTTATATTTCACTTTGCACATTTACTTATGCACTGTCACTTTCTGTCTTTCTTTCTTATACTTATTTTTTATTGTGTTTAGCTTTATCGGGCTGCTTTCTGTTGGCAACAAACTTCCCCCTGGGGATTAATAAAGTATATTTCATTTCATTTCATTTATACATAGTTAATGTGGTAAATGACTATTCTCTGTTTGTTAATGAAGTCTCTACAGAGGTGTGTAGAGGCCTATCTCCAGTTGTGTGATATTGCCTTAGAAGACTAGCAGAGGGGTAGAACCCCCTTGAAACCCTTTAAAAAAAAAAAAAAAAAACTTTTTATTTAGCATTTTCCACAAACAGATTATTCCTTGACATTGAAACAATTTTTATGCGAGCGCAGCTGAAAACAGTTATGCTGGTGAGAGAAGCTGGCCTTCCTTTGAGCCACAAGTTTGAAGAACAACATTAATATTTCCAATGAAAATCATTATTTCTAACCTTGTCAATGTCTTGACTATATTTTGTATTAATCTTGTATACATTTAATAAATAAAAGTGCTAGTTCTCATGGAAAACACAAAATGTTCTCGGTGACCCCAAACTTTTGAACGGTAGTGTACATCCAAAGACATCATGTCTCAACAAGGAGTCCGCTCATGACTGACCTCTCTGTTTCAGCATCCTGACCATGTCCTCTCGGGGCACCGCGGCGTACCGGTCACTGTTACACGCCTGGACAGACGGACAAAAACAGCCATTAACAGCAGGCAGGGTTCTTACACATGTTGACCGATGGATTTCCAGGACGTTTCCATGACTTTTCACCAAATGTCCATGACCAAACTGAAATCTCAGTTTATACATGTAAAAGTGAGAACATTTAGAATTTAGACAATGTGAATTCCAAAGCATAAAGTATACATTTAATGAAACAATTGAATAAGAGACAATATTTTATTTAAAGAATAAACATTTGCTTCCCGAGCTATGGCCATCCAACTTTCCAGTTAAGGTGCGTTCACTTGCAATGCGGAAAAAAAAAGAAAATTCCGCCGCCAGTATGAGAGCGTACGCCGGCTTATATTTTGAGTCTTTCTAAAACATATTCATTATTTCAAACTCGGCGTAAATGAACAAGTGATAACAAAGTTCCATGACTTTTCTAAAATGTTTGTGATTTAAGTTTTTTCCATGACTTTTCTAGGCCTGGAAATGACCATTTTAAAATTCCATGATTTTTCCAGGATTTCCATGACCGTACGAACCCTGAGCACGCTAACATTAAACCAAACACTCTGAATACACATAGGGGGGACATGCACACAGGGAGTAGGGTGTATACAGAATTTTACTTATATTAGTGTGCATTGATTGAGTCAGTAAGATATCCACGAGGATAGTGCAAAATGCTATAAATAAACCAATGGGCTAGTATAGCCAAAAAGAGTAAAAAAACAGTAAAAGAGTAAAAAAAAAAAAGAGTAAAAAAAGATGGGCAGTGGGATGGAAAAATAAGAATAAAAATGAAATAAAAATAGCTGAGAAGCGGAGAGCCTACATATTCTAAATATGAACGCAGAATCTTAATTGAGATTAAGCAGCAATGGATGTGAACCAGAGGACCCATTCACACGGACGTTTCCCTTCGTGGCGGCTTTGGTGTGAAAGGGGCCAAGTGTTACAGAAAGAAGTGTGTGTGAGTGTGTGTGTGTGTGTGTGTGTGTGTGTAGACAGCGTTTACGCCTCAGCGGCGTTCACAGGTCCGTGCGGCGCTGCCGCTCCCTGGTGAAGGTCTCCCCGGTGGGACATTAGTGACCTCCTGTTTGCCGGCCCCTGACGTGCACACACACACACACACACACACACACACACACACACACACACACACACACACACACACACACACACACTCGTCTGTAAGCCGTCCTGACAGCACGTCGGTGCTAAAAGCCTCGTCAACACACCTGAGCTCCACCCAGCAAACAGCATTCCACTTAGAGGTGGGCTGTAAATCAAAGCTCACGGAGAGAGATCCTCCACCCGCTCCTCATCCAGGACAACTTAAATAAAGACTGCAAATCAGACACGCAGCCCCGTGTTCCCCTGCTGTGTGTGTGTGTGTGTGTGTGTGCACATGCGAGAGGGGCGTCGGCCTCCGTGGCGAGTGAGGTCGGCGCAGGAGAGAGAGAGAGAGCGGCTAGACGGCGGAGGTGTGGGAAGAGCAGGAGGTGTCATCTCCTGTCGTCTGTGGGAACGAAGCCCATCTCTTCGCCAGTGCACTCTGTATTTTCCTCTTTTGTATTCTGACACACACGCACACGCACACACACACACACACACACACACACACACACACACACACACACACACACACACACACAGAAGTGTGGCGACAGCCAGGAAAACAGAGCCAGCTATTTGCTGGGCTCAGAGTTTCCCAGAGCGGAGCAAGACGGAACCTGCTCTGACCTCTCAAGGCTAAGCCACAGACGGGGAAGGCACACACGCACTGCGGCGCACACACACGCAAACCTGGGTGGAAGTGAGTGGCGTGCATCCAGAATAAATCAAAACACGGGCCGGTAAAAAAACGCAGAAGCTCCCGCGAGACGAGCGGAAAAAACAAAGACGCTTTGGAAGAAAGTGAAATCACGCAACGTCAGAAAATACAACTGAAAACACACCTTTTTCCGACTATATCTGGATTAAAACACAGATTAGCACTTCAGTGGCTCTTAAATATCTCTTATTATGGTGCTTTTGTAGTTTGACTATGTTGAGGAAATGTTACTTTCTGTATTCTTGTTGTTCTTAGTTTGTACTCTAGGTTGAAATGCACTTATTGTAAGTCGCTTTGGATAAAAGCGTCTGCTAAATGACATGTGATGTAAGCAGGGTTCTTACACATTTTGACCAGTGGATTTCCATGACTTTTTTATGACTTTTCCATGACTTTTCACCAAATGTCCATGACCAAACTGAAATCTCGGTAAAACAAGAACAATTTAGAAAATGTAGCGTATTGAGAGCGTACACCGGCTTATATTTTGAGCGTCTTTCTTTAAAAAACATATTATTATTATTATATTATTATTTCAAACTCGGTGTAAATGAATACGTGATCATAACACATTTCCATGACTTTTCCCAAACTTTTATGATTTAAGTTTTTTCCACGACTTCTCCAGGCCTTGAAATGACAATTTAAAAATTCCATGACTTTTCCAGGTTTTCCATGACCGTACGAACCCTGTGCAATGTAATGTAATGTAACATGCATGCACGGTTCCCATGGAAATGGACGTGACGAAACGAGCCTGGTCCCAGTGGGGAGGTTTTATGCTGCCTTGTGTTTTAATGAACACCGACGGGAGCTCTGGGCCTTCATTTAGGATTTAAAAACCCGGTCCGACCAGTTAAATTCTGTGATATATTTCAGTTTCTGTCTGGCTGAGGGATATATCATTTTTCCCACAGTACGACTTAATTACTGGAGCTCCTCCGTCAAAGGGGTGGCACAGAGAGCTGACGGAGAACACTCGTACGGAGGGGCCTCCTCTGCAGCTCCTCTAGTCCATTGGCACAGAAAGCGTCAGGGTGGCGGCGGCGGCGAACCCGCCGTAGTTTGGCGTGTTTGCACAAGTAGCACGACATGTGGCGCCAGCTAGCCCAGCGTGGACCTTTGTTTTTAAAAGTTGTTATCGTAAAAGTTGTTATCGTGTTATTAATGTTTTGATCAACGTGTATTTATATGTGTGTGTGCGTGTTGTTCGCATAAGACAAAAAGTATTAAACCGGATGGCATGGAATTTGGTGGGATGATTGGTTATTATCCGGGGGCCATTTGATTAGATTTTAGGATTGATCGGGTCAAAGGTCAAGGCCACAAAAAAAAGGTCAACATCTTAAAATAAGTAAAAAAGTATTAAACCGAATCCCATGACATTTGGTGGGATGATTAGTTATTATCCTCGGACCATTTGATTCGATTTTGGTATCCATCGGGTCAAAGGTCAAGGTCATGGAAAGGTCAAAATTTTATTTTTACTATAGCACGGACAATTTGTAACCAATTGGCATGCAACTAATGCCAAAATGTTCATAATTCAATGCTCAATCTTGTGATATGCGACGGTATGCGCTCCACCGAGTGCCCGTTCTAGTTGACTTATTTTGAAAACCTGCGTCTTTTGGAAACTTCCCTAACCGCCACTCTCAAAGGCGGAGTGCATTTACAAACACGTCATATTTTCGAGATGAGTCGGTGTTCTCAGCAGGCGGTTTTACGTCCTAAAGATCAAAAGGGCTCCGATCATGAAATGATCAGCTCGTCTTATTTTGTATCATCTATGTAGTCGTAGGCAGTTGCTACATTTTCTCGGTCTTTTGTTCTTCCTGTTTTCCAGGGAACCTCCTGCATTCTCACACTCCGTGTGGCCGCGCCGGAGGAAGAATGCTCCTCGCCGTGACAACAAAGGCTATCTAGAGTGTGATACTGTGTTTCAAAGGATGGGAGGTGGTGGAGAGAGAGGAGAAAGGGGGATAGTGGAGAGGAGGTAGGAAAGAGAGGGAGGGGAAAGAAGGAGGCAGGGGGGTGGGAGATTTCCCCCTAACGTTCTCTCACACACACTCTCTCTCACACACACACACACACAGGCTCTGTAGGCAGCTCCCATGGGAAAATCCTCGACCAATCTCAAAAGGCGGAGCTTTTAGGGGCGATGTAGGTCACATGGTCAGAGCAGCCAATCGGGCTCAAGTGATTTGATTCAAATTGTGGTAAGTCAGGTACGGGGCAGCGTGGGAACTGGAGGGAAGGAGAGCGGGGGGGGGGGGAGGAGGAAGAACTGCACTATCACTTCTCTTTGAAAGCGTCGTCTTTCTTTGTCGTCTCAACGTAAATTAATAAAATCAAAGTTGAGGTTACAAATACTTAATTCCACTGTCCAAGGTTGCTGTGATCTAAAGAATATACACAATACGTGGGAATACAATACATTATTACACGCTTCCGTCAGCTGTGGCTACTGATGTAGCTTACCACAGGGTTCTTACACATGTTGACCGATGGATTTCCAGGACTTTTCCAGGACTTTAAACCAAATTTCCATGACCAAACTGAAATCTTGGTTTATACATAATTCTAAACAATGTGAATTCCAAAGCATACAGTATACATTAAATGAAACAAATGAATAAGAGACAATATTTAGTTTAAAAGAATAAACATTTGCTTGGCCAACGAACTTTCCAGTTAAGGTGCGTTCACTTGCAACGTGAAAAAAGAAAAATTGCGCCGCCAGTTTGCCGGCTTATATTTTGAGTCTTTTTTTTCAAAAACGTATTCATTATTTCAAACTCGGCGTAAATGAACAAGTGATTATAACACATTTCCATGACTTTTAACACACTCAAGTTTTTTCCATGACTTTTCCAGGCCTGGAAATGACCATTTTAAAATGACTTTTCCAGGTTTTCCATGACCGTACGAACCCTGGCTATATAAATGAAATGATTATTATTATTCTTGAAGCTTCAGTTTGCCTCCCTAGAAAACATCAGAGATGGATTGTTTGTCTCGGTCATTAAGCCACACTGTGTTCACCGTCACTCTGTTATATGATGTCGGTCCACTGGAGGAGGGACGGCCCGCTGGACCGGACCGCCTCCTCCTCCTGGAAGAATGATGAGTAAGGAGAAGCCGGCTGGCAGAACGCGTCGGCTTTTCTCTCCGCTTTCCCACGCGGTCCCAAGGTCGTGCAAGGTGACCTGGACACCGTTCAAAAGCACTTGACGAGCTCACACACACAGAGTTGTACTTACAGCTGTAAACTGTGGAGAGGTTACCGTCTTCATTTTCTTTGGCTGGACGGACGGAAGGAGAAAGAGTGGAAACATCTTGCTTCATTTAACGCGCTGACATCACGTCAGCGTCAATCGCGAAGTCAAGTGACGTTTGAGTGGAGAATAAAGGCTGCCAATTAATGCTGCCGACTAAAGAGGTGACATTATATTTACCGATTAAACTTACTGGTAGGCGGAAATTCATTGATTTGTAATTGATAAGTGGTTCAGTAACCTGCCTGGTTTGAACTAGGTTTACCATGTTGTGTCTTTTTAACCATGGAAACAAACTAAAGGCAGTAATTGTTTGGTATTGCTACGATTTGTTACAAGACACCATCAGATTTGGAAATAGATAGATTGATAGATGGATACTTTATTAATCAAGAGGGAAATTTAAATGCAGCCAAACTGAGGTGAAATTAGATAAACGATCTAAGCGATAAGATGAGGGGGCACAGGTAAATCATTTACTAAATTCAGAGCTATTGTTCATCGGAATTTCCTCGAAAAGTGGGTTAGTACAAAATAAAATAAATAAAGTGTGAGAGGTGGGATTCCACTAAAAAAACACTGTGAAATATGATGAATTAACACATTAAATCAACAGGAAAAACACAACCCTTCCTGTCTCTACTGTACCAAACACCTGGTGCCGGGCCGCTTTTCTGCTGCAGCGGGAGGGAAATACTGCAGTGACCGAGTAACGGCATGTACTTTCCCACAGTATCCTGAGGGTATCTGGCCAGTGTCTCAGCCCGACAGACTGCGGTAATTACCAGCTCGGTTAACTAACCATTACCACCTGACAGCAACCTGAACTTGGACCACAGCGGAGCCTGTCTGGGCTTGACATCACACACACCTTCCTCTGACTCACCTCATTCGCACACATGAACCAACATACACACTCACACTTACTCTGCAGGCATGCAGAAGATGTAAAAACTCACATGCAACGCTCTCACACACAGGCCACACACACACACACACACACACACACACACACTCTTCCCCTGACTCACGAGGCACACACTCATTTCACCTGCAAGTCCCATTATGTCTTTCCGGATTTTCCCAGCGTTGCATCCAGTTGTGTTGCCTTCAATAGGAATGTGAGCGCCTGCTGTTCATTTGGATGTTGTGCATAAATGCATGGAATGTAAACAATATGTAAATTGGCCCAGCGTTCATTCCACATATTACAAATCCAGTGGACTTCAAGTCAGCCGAGACAGATGCAGGGTTCGTACACATGTTGGTCAACGGATTTCCAGGACTTTTCCAAGACTTTAAACCAAATTTCCATGACCGAACTGAACACTCGGGTGTATACATGAAAAAATGAGAATTACAAAGCATACAATACACCTTAAATGAAACAAATGACATTATCCCGACCGCTTCCTGAGCTACTGTTGCTATGGCCAGCAAACTTTCCAGTTAAGGTGCGTTCAATTGCAACGAGAACAAAATAATAATTGCACCGATAGTATGAGAGCGTACGCCGGCTTACATTTTGAGCGTCTACTTTTCAAAAACATATTCATTATTTTAAACTCGCCGTAAATGAACATGTGAATATAACACATTTCCATGACTTTTCCCAAACTTTTATGATTTAAGTTTTTTCCATGACTTTTCCAGGCCTGGAAATGACCATTTCAAAATCCCATGACTTTTCCAGGTTTTCCACGACCGTACGAACTCTGCAGATGTGTTATAGTCTGTGTCAAGTTCTTTTATTATTGCAACACTACCTCATTAGATTAGATTATATCATGGAACCTTGTGCTCTACTCTTCTTTTTCTCTGAGGGTCGAAGGTGCACCAACATCCATTTATTATCGGCAATAATGTTTTTTCTTTTTAAACTACCAGGTAAATTGTTTATTTCCCTTCATAATCTGATTTCATCTCTTCCCAGTAAAGTCGTACATGTCCTACATTTATAAAAATGCAGCCTCTACTAGCGTATGCAGGGATACTGTCATCATTTGAGTGGTTGTATTATGACTTATTTATTTAAATTACAGATGTTTATTGAAGTATATTTGTCTTTTTATAGCATACTTGGTTGACTTGAGTATTGAACTGCATATGATATATGACACTAGGTTATGGTGGGTCAAATGACTTGTGAAATGTTTTATATTGGTGGAGTCATTCTTAATTCTTGCGTCAGGTCATCAGTAGTATTTCTCTGCCCTTCACAATATATTTAGTCCCGCCCCCTCAGTCGGTTGAACTCCTGCTCCTTTCCGTTTCCTTCACCTGTCAACGTTGTTTTCTCGCCCTTCACTCGGCCTCAACGTGTTTGCCTTTTCTTTGGTTCCCTCTTCAGCGGAGTTCACTAAAAGGGGAGATGAAGAAGATAATAGTCGGGGGAGTCTAGCAGATAACAGTCTAGCCGTCACACAAATAGCACTAATGCGTTCCCTCGGCTCGGCACAGTCGGTTCATTCTGGGTTTTACCCACTCAACCTCCACCTCTCTCTCTCTCTCTCTCTCTCCCTCTCTCTGCACCTACGTCTTCTCTCTTGCTCCAAGTCTTGCGTGAAGCTCCATCTACCCCCCTTCCAGTGTTCCCTTCAATCTCCTTCTCTCTAGTTGTCACTCACCTCTAACCTCTTCCTTTCTCTCCGTCTCCAAGTACCCTTTTTTTCTCTCTCTCTCTTCAGACGCCGGAGAGCCGGGGCCGGCCTAAGCCAAACAGCCGGAGACAACGACGTCCTGAAAAGGTCCGTTGACAATGCTGCTCGCTGGGCAGTGGGGTTTGAAGAGGGATGGAAACGGCTCATCTCAGAAGCATAAAAAGATGGATTAAACAACCAGCCACCCTCTATTGATATGTTGCTTTTTTGGATTATGAGTTGAAATTAAAACAGCCAGAGTAAACATTCTAAGTCGGGGGGGGGAACAATGTGTAAGGCGGCACATCACATCCAACACTTGCCCTAATGGGCTTTTCGATTGTAGCAGTTAACTCAAAAGGTCAGCGTTGGGTTGAAAACTGAAAATTCAAATGGAGCAGAACCGGCCAAAGATGACACGATGAGTCCAATTTGACAGAAAATGGATCTAACTATTTATCGTTGTTTATTTTGTCGTTTATTAAGCAACAATTACACATTTCTGCTACACGTCCAGTAGCAACCAATCGTTTTCTCTTTGTCTTTTAAGAAAATAAACTGAATGTCACCACACAATGCTTATGGTTGTGGATATAATGATTAATTGATGAATCAAGAAAGTAAACAGAAGCTATATTGATTATGACAATACTTGTTAGTTGCATCTCTAATCACATGGACCTTGCCGAGGACCCCTGGTCTCTTCCTAGATGTGTGATTATCTTAATTCACATTAATTATATCCATGCATGAGCCAAAGACTCAAACGGTAGCAAATGAATTCAGAACTGACATTTGACGCACAGCCAATTACTACGAATCATCCTCATAATATGACTTTGCTCAACTGCTCACTTAATTTGTAAAAGCAATTCATAAAGTTATTAAAAACAACAACAACCGCGCAGAGATTGCCGCTAATAAGTTGGAAAGACGCCATTGGAAGGTAGAACATAGCTATGGGACCAACTGAATTGTTTTCAATGCTAACAAATGAATTGACACATTAGCATCACTCAGCACACAATGGATCGGGGATAGCGGTGCAGTGGGCAGGCAGCAGGAAGCTTGGGATATGGAGAGTAAACACCAGGGAGAGGCAGGAGGGCAACGCAAAGAAACCGCAGATGAGAAACTGCCTTAAGTCACAGAAGCCAGAGAAACACTCGAGTCATACATAATCCTCACTTTATACGTGAAGCAGGACAGACCTCTGCATTGTTCTCACAACCTATTGAAAACCTATAAAAAAAAACGGAGAAAACTCCCCAAACCCTGGGAGCTTCTCTACCTGTTTTCATTTAGAAGACGGCGTGTTGAGGAGACAGAGGGTGGCTGTTGTGCAATAAAGACAACTGGCGCTCTCAAACAGAAAGCATCCACGCGATTGTTCACATTTGTCTTTTGGAGGCAGACGCGGCGCTCCGAATGCCGCCCCCCCGGGCCGTCAACGCACCCATTCAACCCGACGTCGTTACGACATCCGCAGCTTTCCCCCGACATGCGCTGACACTTCTCAAACTGTCACTACACCCACACACAGCTAACTGAAGCTCCGCCCACTCAACCTGAAAGAGAGACACGCACACACACACACACACACGCACGCTCAACGTTTATCGGCGCCGGCACATACTTCACCCTGCAGCCCCCCCCCCCCCCCCCCTTCACTTCACTTTTCCCTTTTTTTTCTCATCTCTGATGTAAAGGTATGCAGGGAATGTCATTGTAATGCAGAGTGATTCATCCACGACTCATCGACAGTGGTGGCAGTGGTGGCAGTGGTGGCAGTGGTGGCTGCCATGAGGTCTGCTACGAGGAAGCGGAGAGGGAAACGGGCTCCCGTGGCTCTTGATGGACACGCCGTCAGAGCTGGGTTGGGTACCCACAGCTCATTTTACAGACCGGCTGACCTTCTAATTGGCTAATTCTGCCGTTTGAGGCATACACCCATGGCCAGATTCACACAGGTGGGGGCTGGTTTGTTTTCTTCATTTCTCTCGTTTCTAAAGCACCCAGGCAGGATCCCTACGAAGCCAACGTGGCCTTTAATTGCGCTGCAGTCTGAGGAGTAAGTGGGCAGAGCGAGGGAAACAACTTCATCCTTTCCTGTGGGCGCCACAATAGTTGCACCATCTGGGGCATACTCCTTCCAGATAGAGCAGCAACACCCCAAACGGCATGGAGAGAGCTAGCCATCGGACTGTGTGACATCCAGGGTTCTTACACATTTTGACCGATGGATTTCCAGGACTTTTCCATGACTTTAAATCAAATATCCATGACTAAATTGAAATCTCGGTAAAAAAATTAACAATTTAGAACATTTTACGTATTGTGAGCGTACGCCGGCTTATATTTTGAGCGTCTTTCTTTAAAAAAAATCTATAAATTATTTCAAACTTGGCGTGAATAAACATGTGATTATAACACATTTCCATGACTTTTCCTAAACTTTTACGATTTCATTTTCTTCCATGACTTTTCCAGGCCTGGAAATGACCATTTTTTAAAATTCCATGACTTTTCCAGGTTTTCCATGACCGTACGAACCCTGGGCATGGAGTCCATCTGCTCATGTCCTTGGACTGTAGGCGTGGACTGTACACGTCAACAAACATGTGGACCCAGAGAACCCAGTTTAGGACCAGCACCACCAGCCATTATGAAGTCCACCGGCCCGAGTAAGTGGTAAACCAACTCTGGGGGTGTTTGACATATTTACAATAACACTTAGCAGAGAAAGATCAAGGAGGCCATTCATATGCAAAGCCGAGACCCAGGAGTTACGACGTCCCCTCCGTATCTGACCACCTGTTATGAGGCTGAAGTCATCCTGAGGCCCTTGGCAACTGAAGCGGCCACGAGGCACGAGGAGTGGCTGAGAGCTCCGTTAGCTTGTAATAGACCCTTTAACTTACATTATTTAGTTATTTTATACCCACTGAGCTTCCACGCTCACATTTGATGATCACGTCCGTAAACAATGTCCATTTGTTCGACCATTTAGAGGACACATTGAGCTTTTAGAGGACGGGAAAGAGGAGGTTACTAAAAACGGGGAATTGTTCCACAACGGACACCATAAACTCACATTCAATGTGGATCAATATTTCAGCTGACCAATAGATGGGTTCAAGAAAAACATTTGTGCACACTAAAAAAGCTGATAGTGTAAACTGAGTAGATTGTTTGCTTAGTTACACAAACAATATTATTATTATTATTATTATTATTATTAGTCTTTAATAATGAAAGGTGGTGCTTGATACTTCTTCTAAAATCTTCCTCAGTAAATAGAATAGAAATATACTTTATTAATCCCCAAGGGGAAATTTGTTGACACAGTAGCACCAATAAACTAAACACCATAAAATATAAATATAAGAAAGATAGAAAGTGACTGTGCATAAAGTACACAAAGTGAAATATAAAGTACAAAATAATATAAAATATATATGTATGTATATACACAACATATATGTAAATACAGCAATGTAAAATAAAATACAAAATATATATATAGACAGTGTGCAAAATGCAAAGTGTGTGTATGTGTGTAGTGTAAATGAAATGTGTGCAGTGCAGATCAACACAGTGTAAGTATGAATGTGAATGTGAATATGTACAGTGATAGTTAGTGCAGTTATTGCAAGTTTCTGGCAAGAGGTGCTCAAACAGACACATTTTGCAGGAAGTTACACCCCCCCCCTCCACACACACACAGACACACTTGATTATCACACACAGAAATGAACTTGATTATTAGTGGGTAAATGTGGTCAACACACATCTCTCGTTCGTGTCCTCTTGGTTTTGTTGTCGTCTGTTCTCAGCCTCATCCTGGTGCACTGGGGAGCGATTCATGCTTCTGTTCCTTTACAGTTTCTGAGTGGACTTCCCTGTCGTTGTCCTACATTTCGTGTAGATCGCCCTCCTAAAAGCCGCAAACCGCGACTTCAAGCGTCTGAACATGCCACTCGCCGATCGCTCCAATAACTCCCTCCGCATATTGACAGTAGCAGAATTATAAAATGCAGAATGTAACTAACTGAGTAGAGAACAAAGGTCAGTAACGCCTGTAATCGGTTATCCACGTTGAAATAACCACTGGTCGCCGATCCAACAATAAACGCTGTTGCTGTTTGTGTTGTTCTGGAAAAGGTTGATGTGACGAATCAGGGCAGGACACGTTGGGACCGCTAAGACCCGATCAGGTGGACGGGGGTGTCATCGTCATCGTGACCCCAGAGTTTTAAAACGGATGCGTCCTCAGGAGCATTTTTAAACTCGGCTGTTTTCAATGCTCTAAAACTCTGACCTAGTGAAGATGGAGCAAAAGATAAGAGTTTTAAAATGGAGACGTAGTGGTGTGGACGTGGTCCTCAGAGTCAACATACATACTATCAGGACACACAGACACAGGTCACAGGCTATGGGAGGGTGAGATAAAGGCAAATAAAAGAGCAAAAGGGCTCGGGGTTAAGTGGCAATAATGATGCAGAATAAGACATCAGTGTGTGTGTGTGTGTGTGTGTGCAAACTCAGATCAAAGAGTCTCTGGGAGCCTAGTTCATGTCAACAGGAGACACGAGGGAAGAACGCAGCATTAGAAACACAGAGAGGTAGAGGGGGAGGTTAGAGAAGAGGGGGGGGGGGGTAAAGAGGAAGCAGTACATGATAGTGAACAAAAGGCTGAGGGGGAAAGAGAAGACCGAGGTGGAGGAGGGTGAGGGAAGGTGGAGGAGAAGTGGGTCGGAGGTGAGAGGTTGGGATACGAGGGAAGAAGAAGAAGGGATGGGACTCGCCGTAAAAGGGCTTCACCTCCGGTGTGAATGCAACGAGGTAAAAAACACACAAATAGGAAGATGGAGAGTTTCTGTGTCGTACACCCTCTTTAATTCCACCCTTCCTTCCCTCCCTCCCTCCCTCCCTCCGCTCCTCTGCCCCCTTCCCTCCCTCCGCCGCTGCTCCCTCTCTGTGACCGGTCCCAGCAAATTCCCTAGGGCCAGGGGCAGTCCCCTTTCAGTCTCCAGTGACACAGTAATTAGAAGTGTGGGAACTGAATCTGTCCCTCTTTCTGAGCCCCGCACCCCCCCCCCCCCCGCACCCCTCCCTTGCTCCCTCCTTGCGCTTGCCCTCACCCCCCCCCCTCTTCCCAGGTCCTGGCTCCTCCACTTCCTTTGCCACCTCTCTGTTTGCACCGCGTCTTAACCCACAGAAACGAGTCTCACGGCGGGTTTTAGAAAGACGTCGGATTTGGACCCCATATCAAAAAAACGGTATCTGCAAGTCCGCGTCATCCATCTCTAATATGACCTTAAATAAATACAACACATGTTTTTAATTGACAACTTAAAGATATGAATATCATCTGGCGGATTAATTTGAAATTGTGAATCTAATGAGATCCCATTGGCTTAATCCCCTTGGGCCACCTGTGATGTCCATGGGAGCTACACATCACACACACTCTCAACCCCATACACTTCACCCCCACCCCCCCCCCCCCCACACACACACACACTCCTCACCCCCAATGCACCCCACCTCACCCCCCTGCCTCCCCCACAGCCACAGAGTCCCCTATCTCTTCGAACAGAGCGACGCTGTCTCTCCCGCTCCCTGTCAAGCCCACCACCCCAACCCCCATCCGCTATCTCCGCGGCGATAACCATGGGAACAGCAGCACTGTGGGAACGGGCCACCAGTTGACCAAAATAGACAGCAGGAAAATGGAGGGAAAGAAAGAAAGGGCTCGCTGCGTCCAAGGAGGCCTGTGTGTATGTGTGTGTGTGAGTGTGTGTCTGAGGTCCATGGGATCAGCCAGACAGACAGGTACTCAGGCACCCCGGTCACCTCTGGTTTCCATCGGCAACAAAGGGGACGCTTGGTGGTTTAAGTTGCAACATTAATTGATCAATGGAACCGATTTTATTTGAGTTGGTGGGACATACGGAGAGCTTTCCTTCACACACACACACACACACACACACACACACGCACACACACACACACACACACACACACACACACACACTTTTAACGGTTAAGATATAAGTGTCCAACGCAAAAAGGCTACACCCTTGACCATAAACACACACACCCTAACAACACACTAATATTGCACCATCATACATCAAGTAACACCCGCAAGAGCACCCTTTTTTAAACTACGGTTAGTATTAATGTCATTTGATTGTGTGTATTTGTATTGCATTGTGTACGTATCATCACTTCACTGGGGTCTGTGTCATAGGAACATGTGGAAGGGCTTCAGAGACGTGATTCCCACCGATGATAACATCACAGCCCGGGGATTACAAAATAAAACATGACCGTGACAATGTATTTAAACTGCTTGTTTGGCTCGTTTGTATTGATGCATTGGCAACGCTGCACACATGCAAACGTACTTCTCAGACTTCACGGCATTAGTTAAAATGCTGGACTGCAGTTCCTGTGAGAAACACAACACACTGTTTTTTTCTTGGTCTGAAAGAGGAGGAGGAGGAAATGGGGAAGACGCAAGTTGCGCATCATCATTTTTTCTTTATTACCTAATTTGGGTCAAATTTTCCATCCCTTATATATCCTGCGTGTCTCTCAGTAGCTTGCTTTGCCCAGGGGAACATTTTGTAAAATGGAAAGAGGCGTTTTATCAATAACATGATGAACAGTTAAAGGCCCATAACTCATCTTTATTTTGGTAATCATTATTTTAGAATAAACTGACCTTTTAACTTATCAACTACATTGGCTAAATGATTGATACTAGGCCTATAATTAAAGATACATTAGGGATTTCATTTAGGCATTTATTATATAATACCAATTCATATTTAAATGGTTGTCAGGCCACCTGGCAGATGGCTTTAAGTTGAGCATCATAGGCTTTCAATCTCCTTTTATTTACCTTTCTCTCTTCCCTTAACGTACAGTATCTATCTACATTTATTCTTTCTCCTATTTACCCTATTTATCTCTTTTCTGTACTCTCTCGCGCCTTTTTTCTCCTCCGATTTCTATCAATCCATCATCTTCCATAAAGCCCCCCTTTGCTCTTTCAGGCCTTTTCCAGGTCAAGCAGCATGACCCCTCCAGCCGCCTACCTCGTTGCTCCCTGGGGTGGGGGGGGTGGGGGGGGTGGGGGTCCTGCCTGTGACCATTCCCACCCGGCAAGGACTTTTCCTTTAATCTGACTCTGAGTAATAGAGGAGAAAAGGAGAGCAAAACACAGAAAGTAAGTGTGTGTGTGTGTGTGTGTGTGTGTGTGTGCCTGCCAAGCGAGCCTGCAGTCCCAAAGCAAACAGACTTCTAACCTCCTGATAGCATCACATCACGCAAACTGCTGGCTTTTGGAAAGAAGTTTTAAGGCCGAGCCGGCCTCACATTCCCAAGAGCTACACGTCCAACGAGCAGCACGACGAGACGCGATGATGTACACAGGTCCACACATCAGAGAGAGGAGAATACTAGATCCCAGGAGCATCAACACGCACACACACACACACGCGCACACACACTACAGTGGTTGAGTTCACAAACCACAGTCTATGTGGGGGGTTATCATCTATTATCTGTCTCCTTGAGGTTTACATTTAATGGTTTACACAACTCATTCTCGTAAACCACACACACACACACACACACACACACACACACACACACACACACACACACACACACACACACACACACACACACACACACACACACACACACACACACACACACACACACACACACACACACACACACACACACACACACACACACACACACACACACACACACACACACACACACACACACACACACTTTGACTGGGAGAGCCATAAAAGCCAAATATTTCTAAATAGATTTCATTGAGAGCCATATAGTATTTTTAACGTAATTGTAATTTTTTAAACTCAAACTCAAAAGAGCCATATGCCGTCACCGAAAGGGCCATATATGGTTCCCGACCTCTGGTTCACAGGTTCCCACCTTGTTGGTTTTCTATCCCATCATTTGCATTAAACACATTCACGTGACGCTAGAAGAGTAAATCAGGTCTCGATTGACCTACAGGGCAGAATCTGAATTCAGAGTAGTTAGTGTTTCCCACAGATAGAGTTAACTTAGACAGGCCGCCACGGTATAAGTGTATTTGTATACCCGCTTCAACGATGGATTAACTAGTGGATCTTCTCCCGCTCTGCCCTTCCCGAAAATGTTTGTTCTGCTATCGCAAGAAAAGGTTCCATTGACAACCAGTGATACTTTGCAGAAAAACCCAGAGGAGAAGGCTCGCTAAACTTCTGGATCGAATCAATCCGGAGGGAACAAACGGCATCAGGAACATCTCAAAGGAAACGTGTCCAACACGGATGCATTGAAGAGAACCCCGATGCGTGAGTTTATCTGTCAGGGTTCTTACATGTTGATTGATGGATTTTCAGGACTTTTCCATGACTTTAAACCAAATGTCCATGACCAAACTGAAATCTCGGTTTAAACATGAAAAAGTGAGAACATTTAGTATTTAAACAATGTGAATTCCAAAGCATACAGTATACATTTAATGAAAAAAATGAATTAAAAAAAATATTTTATTTAAAGAATAAACATTTGCTTCCCGAGCTATGGCCATCTAACTTTCCAGATACGGTGCGTTCACTTGCAACGCGGAAAAACAAGAAAATTGCGCCGCCAGTATGAGAGCGTACGCCGGCTTATATTTTGAGTCTTTCTTTCTAAAGCATATTCATTATTACGAACTTAGCGTAAATGAACACATTTCCATGACTTTTCCCAAATTTTTGTGATTTAAGTTTTTCCCATGACTTTTCCAGGCCTGGAAATGACCATTAAAAAAAAAAAAAATCCATGACTGTAAGAACCCTGTATGTTCTAAACAACGCTGCTACTATTGGAGAACCACTTCTTCAAATGAGTTGTGAACAAGAACGCGAGGAGCCTGAGCGAGTGGAGACAGCGAGGAGTTAATGTTCAGCGCCCTTCAGTCCAGCTGGGCCGTCACGGTCAGCATGCCGGGCGCCGGGTGTGCCGGCTCCAACGTACACACGGCGTCTGTGTACGTTGGAGCCGGCACGCCCGGCGGCGCCCGTCGCACCGTCACAAAACTCTATAAACAGGAGACGGGAAGATGCATACGACCACAGCGTGTCAATGCCCCTGCTCGTGTGTGACTAAGCAGACGCACAACAGACCACACACATGCATCACACACGGAGGCAGCAATCATGAACTGAGAGGTAGCTAAAACGATGCAGTTAATAACCTGACATTAGCTAAATAAAGCAGGGAAGGATAACACAACTTGCTTCCGAGAATTCCTGACTGCCGTTACTGTATTTTCTAACAGTAAACTGTCTCCCACAGCGTAAACATGGGAAAATATGTCACCATGCGTATCAATCGTAAACTTTTAGTTTTGCATCCTAGAGCTGGGTGCCACAACGCAGTTTGGTCACTGTAAATAAAATCCGAACTTCAAATCTGGAAGAATGTCAACAAAAGGGTAATAAGCAGCCTTGAATCAATCAGTAAACAGAAGACTGGCTCCATGTGAGCCTGTAAAGTTGTTTGCCTCCAAACTGATGTAACCCTCTTATTCTGGGCTCAACCCGACAATCAAGCTGAAGTCACGGCAAAAAGAAGGTAAAAACAGGGTTCTTACACATTTTGACCGATGGATTTCCATGACTTTTCCATGACTTTTCCATGACTTTTCCATGACTTTAAACCAAATGTCCATGACCAAACTGAAATCTCGGTATAAACATGAACAATTTAGAAAATGTTGTGTATTGAGAGCGTACGCCGGCTTATATTTTGAGCATCTTTCTTTAAAAAACATTAATTATTTCAAAATCTGTGTAAAAGAACGTGTGATCATAACACATTTCCATGACTTTTCCAAAACGTTTATGATTTAAGTTTTTTCCATGACTTTTCCAGGCCTGGAAATGACCATTTTAAAATTCCATGACTTTTCCAGGTTTTCCATGACCGTACGAACCCTGTAAAAAGAACAAGAACAATTGGGTTTCCTGCCAAAAGGACTCATTTGTAATATTACACGGCTGCATGTGGAGGAGTTACCCGAGCTACTAAAGTGGGCCCGTGTGCCACCGGGTTGTGATAATAACGACCCTAAACCTCTGGGCCATTTCTCACCGGCAGGTATTAGCGCGGCTGACAAGAGTTCTTCATCATCCTCTCTGAGCGGCGCGGGCAGAAGGAGCTCGGATGGTTTGCCGTGTTGCACAGCGTGTTGAGTGTGGGAGAATGATCCATGATTCACTAAGCTGCAAAGACCGAAGATCACATTTCACTATCGCAAGGGAAACCATTAGACCATGACCACAGACACAAAGACAATCATACCAGCAGCGTCTGGGAGAGAAAGACACGATTGCTTAAGCTGGTTCCCACAAAATGTTTCTACGGTTACCGACTGGATTTCACTTTTTTTGACAAGATAGTGCACACACACTTTACGGTGCTTTAATCCAATCGGTAACAAACATTTTCAAACGTCCAATCGACACATTTTGACCTACTTTTGCAAAAGGCATCATGTAGTCTAGCACTCAGCGGGCCCTCGTTCAGGGTTCTTACACATGTTGACCCATGGATTTCCAGGACTTTTCCAGGACTTTTCACCAAATGTCCATGACCAAACTGAAATCTCTGTATAAACATGAAACATTTAGAACATTTTACGTATTGAGAGCGTACGCCGGCTTATATTTTGAGCGTCTTTCTTTAAAAATCACATTAATTATTTCAAACTCGGCGTAAATGAACATGTGATTTTAACACATTTCCATGACTTTTCCAAAACTTTTATGATTGAAGTTTTTTTTCCATGACTTTTCCAGGCCTGGAAATGACCATTTAAAAATTCCATGACTTTTCCAGGTTTTCCATGACCGTACGAACCCTGTTCGTTATGTTTCCAGCCTGACTTAAGGACCTAAATGCACATCAAAACAGTGAAAAATAATGCATTTTTAATAGCTCCATATCTGGTTTTGTATGGCACTGTTGTCATTTGCTGACCCGAGCGTTGTTATTACACTGCAAAGAATTCTGCCTCCCAAAGGAGACTATTTAGACGCAGAGGGCAATCACTCCCAAGTCTGTCTGTGCAGCTCCTGTACTCCTAAAAACATGAGAAACTTCCTCTTTCTGTGTGTGTGAGAGAGGAAGGCATCAGTAAGTGGTTCCCTCTCCCTGAGCGGCGGGGGAAAGTAGACCCTCTCGAGTGCCTCTCGGCTTCCCCACCTCCCCCATGAGCCAATAACGCAGTCAGACAGACACACACATTCATGCTCTCGCGCACACACGCGCACACGCACACACACACAGTGTGGTTTCTCCTCTGGAGGGGAACATAAACAGGGCTGTCTGTCTGCGAGCGGGGAGCTAGTTCTCATGACATCACCACCCAGCAGGAATGCTCTGCCCCGTCAAAACCCCTCCACCGGCCAGCAATTCGCACACACACACACACACACACACACACACACACACACACACACACACACACACACACACACACACACACACACACACACACACACACACACACACACACACACACACAAAACACACAAAACACACAAAACACATGTTGAATGATTTATGTACGTCCACAATTTCATAGGGAAACGTACCGCATACTCAACATGCACGCAAATGGCACTTTGAGCAATTGTTCCTCCTCTGGACTTTTCTTTCTACATTGCTCGCTGCACATAGACCTCTTCTTCCTCTCCCTCTCTCGCTTCATCTTTATCACACTGGTATGCTCATTCTTCCTCATCATTTATCATCCTCTCCGTATCTGAATTGCCGGTGCTGTCCAGACCACACACAGGCCGAAGGAACAGCTCAGGCCCACGAGAAAAATGATAAACACTCAAGTGTATTTGGCTGCATGCATTGCGAATACAGCTATACCGCTGCTGATAAACTGCGTGTGTGTGTGTGTGTGTGTGTGTGTGTGTGTGTGTGTGTGTGTGTGGAGGGGGGGGGCGGGCATGGGAAATTACGCACTACTTCATTGTATCGGAGTTAGGAGGAAAAGCCCTATTGAAGCTCGCTCTCCTTCCTTCTCACCTCTCTTCCTCTCTAACTCCATCCTACCTTTTCCATCTCTCCATCACTTCCTCCCTCATCCTTCTCTCCCTAGCCATCTCCCACATCTTCCCTCTCTACATTCTCCCTCTTCATCCAACTTCTTGCTTCTCTCTCTCCCCATCTCAACCTGTTCCTGCTAAGAGTTCTCTACATTTCTCTCCCTTTTCTTTTTCCTCCTCCTCCGTTTCTCTCAGGCGTTAGGGGAAAGCAGGAGCAGGAAGCAGCTTGGCTCTCAGACAATGGAACACATCAAAAAGCAGCACCAGCCTCACCAACTTCACTCTCACACACACACACACACACACACACACACACACACACATACACACATACACACGTGAACACACACACACACACAGCAAGACAAACAGGACATTCCAGCTGCCGGCTGCACCGGATTCCTCGCCTTGGCTAATCTGAAACGGAGGAGAGTGAGACTGGGAGTGGAGCAGGAGGCAGGGTGAGAACGGTGGAGAGAGGGAGCGAGGGAGCGAGGGAGCGAGGGAGAGGGCCAAGCAGAGGGTGAGAAGGAGAAAGACACGGAGAGGGAGCAATGTTGGGGTGCAAAAAAGGGGAAATTGGAATAGGGGGGGGGGGGGGGGGGGGGGTTAGAGAAGGTGAAGCGCAACTGAAAATGGATCAAGAGCAACATTTTGTATGAAATAATGTGGTTGTCAAATCTTTGTGTGCATACAATGATGGCCCTGTGTCTTAGAAGGTGTATGTGTATTGTGATATGCATATGATAGTAGATTGCGAGTACACAATGGAAAGTCTATTTTGTTATAATAAGATATTAATGATAATACATGAACCCGGATCCCTGAATGTGAATCAGAGAATAAAATACGGTGTTTGTATCCGTGTTTTCGTTGAAATCGTCAACCAGGCACTAATGTGTTGGCGTGACTGCTGGGTGGAAACAACGAAGAGTAGAGAAACAAACAGGGGAGGACAGAGGTGGTGAAACACAGCAGGGAGGGGAACAAGAGGCTGAGCGTGGCAGCAGAGAGAACGGCTACAGTACAGCAGCTCCATACTAAAAACAACTTTACAGTATATATATATATATATATATATATATATATATATATATATATATATATATATATATTTTTTTTTTTTTTTTTTAAAGGCAATTGGAACATAAACTATTAAAGATGTTATTTGAGCATGTTTAACCCTCCTGTTACTTTCACATTTACTAACATATTTTACCCTCGGGGGTTAATTTGACCCCAGCGATTAAAACCTCCAGACAATTATTAAAATTAATATTGTTTCCCAAGTTTAAGTGTGAGGTACTTTATGTGTGTTTGTTAACTACCTAATAATAATATAATAATGTATCCTTTATTGATCCCACAGTGGGGAAATTATTCTCTGCATTTGACCCATCCTTCGTTATTAAGGAGCAGTGGGCTGCAGTGAAGCGCCCGGGGAGCAGCTGGGGGTTCAGTGTTTTGCTCAAGGACACTTTGGCATGCAACTAATGGGGGCGGGGATCGAACCGGCTACCTTGTGGTTACAGGACGACCACTCTCCCCACTGAGCTACAGCCGACCCAAATAATAATAACAAAAACAGCCTAAACAGCCCTTTAAATATATAAAAAAGTTGATATTTCTTATATGTTTGACACAGTGAAAAACAGCCTGGGGTCAAATTGACCCCGAAGAACATCGACGTTAAACATTGAACGGGGTCAAATTGACCCTAAAGGTAACAGGAGGGTTAAATATGCAAATTGCCCAACATAGGTGCTTAAATCGGCCTATATTCACAGAGTATACAACGGTAACATTTACTATATAATTGACAAACACATATTCTACCTACTTATCAAAGCCGATCAACGACATGTTACATCTAAGTGGGAAACAAAAGTGGTCGACGACACCTGTACAGTGGGACCGTGTGATCCGTGCACACGGGCGGGAGCAGCAGGACGCTGATCACTTCTTGAACGACCGCTGGATGTGTAATTAAATATCCTGCAAACATTCATTCACCCGCCCCTTTGGCTGGAAAGAGCAGCCTCAGTGGTGCCTGAGTAACACATTCACACACAAGCATGCAGATACATATCATGCACCCGCACACACAGGTGTCACTGCGTTGCTATGCAGTCCTGGGGCCAACTAGACTGTGGGAAACAAACAAAAAGAGCAGGCGTGAATTCATAAAGCGCCGATGCTCGCCGAGCGACGGCTCATCTCCCACCTTATCTATGTGTGTGCATGTGTACGTGGATCTGCTATTGTGTCTGCTCCGTCAGCCATGAGAATCGACTTCTCGAAATGAGTCAGGGACGGTAAAGAGTAAAGACGCCTCCAACGGGTTTCATGCTGCACATTTTTTCCCGTGGGATTTTCACACCGCTTCCCAATTAAAAAAAAAAAAACTGCCCGCTTCTCACAATTTCAATCACAACAGCAGACTGAGCGCACGCTGCGGCCAGCAGGTGTAGGTATCTAGGCTTTTATCTCGACAGGGACTCCTCATCATTAAAACAGCAATTCCCATTATCAGTAAATGCTTTTTCTTCAGTTTTTTCCGTTTCTGATTCTTCGTTCATCGTTGAGGCATCCGAGAAACACACAGATGTCTTTAGGAATTCAAGGTCAGGGTTCTTACACATGTTCATCGATGGATTTCCAGGACTTTTCCATGACTTTAAACCAAATGTCCATGACCAAACTGAAATCTCGGTATAAACATGAAACATGTAGAACATGTTGCGTATTGAGAGCGTACGCCGGCTTATATTTTGAGTGTTTTTCTTTAAAAAAACATTAATTATTTCAAACTCGGTGTAAATGAACTTGTGATTATAACAAATTTCCATGACTTTTCCCAAACTTTTATGATATAAGTTTTTTTCTATGACTTTTCCAGGCCTGGAAATGAACATTTTAAAATTCCATGACTTTTCCAGGTTTTCCATGACCGTACGAACACTGCGAGTGATTTGGACACAAATGGTCTTGTGGGAGAAGTATTTCTTGAACACGTGCACAAAATGCACAGTACTTGTTGTTATCGTGTTATTACCAATTAGCATTAGAGTCATATTGTGATCTGATCTTATGATGACAAACCTACGAATTCCTGGCCAAGCCGAGACGAAGAACCAACGAGTTAGTCGTCGACGTTCTTTCTCATGTGAGGAATAACACTGAACAGGGTTCTTACACATTTTGACCAGTGGATTTCCATGACTTTCCCATGACTTTTCCATGACTTTAAACCAATTTTCCATGACCAAACTGAAATCTCTGTATAAACATGAGCATTTTTGAAAATTGTGCGCATTGAGAGCGTACGCCGGCTTATATTTTGAGCGTCTTTCTTTAAAAAACGTATTCATTATTTCAAACTCGGCGTAAATGAACATGTGATTATAACACATTTCCATGACTTTTCCCAAACTTTTATGATTTAAGTTTTTTCTATGACTTTTCCAGGCCTGGAAATGACAATTTTAAAATTCCATGACTTTTCCAGGTTTTCCATGACCGTACAAACCCTGACTGAAACGCAGTTGACTACTTTCTGTTTCATTATATCATATCCCCATCAACAACAAATAGACAGGGAGCGCTTAATATTTACGGCCACGCCCGATGATTACTCATAAACTAACACAAATGAAGTGACAACAGTCACGATGGCCTTTCCTCCAGACGGTCAGACAGACGGCTCTTCGCCCTCCAGACAAACAGACATCCCGGCTGCTCCCCCGTCTCTCGTAACTGCACCCACTAACTGACTGAATGTGTGTTTGTTCATCAGACGTGTGTGTGTGTGTGTGTGTGTGTATTCGCATTTTAGCACTTTCAGAAACCGTATGTGTGTAACGGGAGACACGAAGCCCTCGCCACACACACACACACACACACAGTGGGAAATATTTGGAATGGTTTCCCTCGGAATGTCTTGGCGTGCCTATGGAATGCTCCCCCCCCCCCCCCCCCCACAAACACACTGCTCCCCCTTCACCTCCCTTTCTCTCGCTCGCTCCCCCTCTCGTCTCCGGAGAGGGGGGTGAAACGGCGAGACGCTCAAAAAACTATTTTGTCACCGCGAAAAAAACGGTACATGCACAGAGACGACCCGCACGGAGCTGAAATGCACTTAAAGACACACAATAGACGCACAACATGTGCACAGGTTTATTCATCTGCGCGTCAGGGCTTAATGGTGTGAGATACCGTGCATATGTGTGGTTATCTGCGAATGATAATAAGCAGCATGTGCAAATAACACAGATGTCAGTGGTGAATTAAGGTGTGAGAACAAAGTCGATACAAATAAAACAGAGTAATTGCATTTTAAGGCGTACGTACAGCTTGATATTGACGAAACTCTGTTTCACTCACATGCACAAATACACGCAGCCAGTGGAGGGTAACTTTAAACGTGTCTCAACCTCTCACATTCCTCCCGTTTCTCAGCCCGCGGCTCTCTTTGTAGATCAAAGGACAGACAACAAGTCTTTCTATCGCCTCGGCCTCCTTCACCCCTCCTCTTCCTTCAATGCCACCTTTCTCAGTCACTCTCTCTTCCTCTCGCTCTTCCTCACTCAACAAACACTCGTCTCGCTTTCACACACACACACACACACACACACACACACACACACACACACACACACACACACACACACACACACACACACACACACACACACACACACACACACACACACACACACACACACACACACACACACACACAGAGATTATTTCGGACTTTCTCACACAATCTCTCTGTAATTCCGTCTCAACGGCTCCATGTTATTTTGGTCTTTCTCCCAATAAGGATAAGGATACCTAAACGGGAAAGTGGTAAAAGAAGAAAAAAGTGAAACGCTTTTGACTTTAAGTAAAAAAACAAAAACATTCTGCTGTTGATGATGAGGAGTGAGTCGTCTTGTTGCACATGCACAACACCAATTTTGCAATTATCCCATGAAAATGGTGATGTGTGGCATTAAGAGGTTGTGGGGGAAAAAAATCCAGATTAATTCACTTGCATAAAGACTAAACAGGACAATGCACTTTGGGATTTGTTACTTTTATTCATTCTTATAAGTAAGACCATTTGTAAAGGGGCAAGTATATTCCTGACCCATATGCCTGACCTACTGTCTCCTTCTTATTTGCTGCTACTGCCACTCAGTTTCCATGTCAGTCCTTTTACCTCCCTGCCATCACCTCTGCTCTCACTTCTCTCCCTCCCTCCCCTTTTCCTCTCCCTAGCACCCTCATCTCTCCCACCCCTCCCTCTCTTGGTGTGGCGGTTCCTGTTGCTCTTGTTTTCACTTCCCCAGTCGTCTGGTGCGTGGGAACAAGCGTTTCTGCTGCAATAGCGTCTACGACCGATTCTCAGTGCGTCTGTATCTGTGACCGAGTCCGTGTACTCTTTACTGTTGTGTATGTAGAAGGTATGGGGGTGACTGTGTGTGTGTGTGTGTGTGTGTTTATGATTGTGTTTATAAGTTTGGGATTTATTTTGAGAGTGTATGCCTATCACTGTATGTGTATGTGTATGTGTGTGTGTGTGTGTGTGTGTTTGGCTGGCTTCATTCATGTCTATCTCTCAGGATATCTCTGCTATCTCAACATGTCTATAAAAGGCCAGTGTGGGACATCTGATGGAACTACTGAACGGAAGCCCAACGGAAGTGCGTGTGTGTGTGTGTGTGTGTGTGTGTGTTCATGGAAAGTATAGATGCAGCAGGATTTAGGGATAGGATATAGCTGAATAAGGAAGCTGTAATGGACCAATAGCCGACTCCATAGTGTTACCCAACCCCTTGCAGGAATCCACACAGATGAAAGACCTCAGACTAAATACAGTGACATTAGTCAACATCTTGACACAGTACAATTAAGCTGTTTTTCTATTTCAAAATAAATGTATAGTTTTTTTATTAACAACTACATTTGTTTTAACAACATCGATATTCAAACAAATCCATAGAATGTATCGTGTTCAAATCCTGTTTTCATTTGCACTGAAAAATAATTGGTCATCTGAAACTATTTTATTCGAACACCAGCGGTTTGAACCTGCTACTAACTTTAGGAAGAGACAGCAATTTTCCGTCAAAATGATTGTGTTATTAATGTGTTATTAATGTGGCTACAAACCAGAAACAGGTGTATTTGTCCGTGTGATCGACATACAGAATATTGATTATCTCTGGTGAATCTCATTCATCACGTGACTTCGGCCGCTGTCATGAATATTTGTGTTTCCATCTATAATTATTTTGATATAACCATAAACAGCATAGGGCTCAGACCAATGCTAAACACACACCACATCATCTTACAATGGGCCTTTAAATATCTGACGGAATCCAGTTTTACAGGCAGACGTGGTTTTAAAGTTCACATGATTCTTCAACTTTCAGGAGTCGAGTACAGAAATAAATAGGTTTTCAAAGTTAGTTTAATTTTTTGAAAGAACAACTCGGGAGTCGGGTACTCGCAGGACTGATGATGACCCAGGATTCCATAAAACACCATAAACAGATTGAATCATTTGATCGCGTCATAAAAAAACCGCTGTGTCCTTTTATTTTGTACCACCCTATTGTACGCAAGTGCATGTAAGTATGCAGACAAGGACACACTTAAACTGGAGGCCTTTCTCCATCGCCCCTCTTCGGCTCTCAGACACACATTCCTACGCTCCAAAATCTCTGTTGCGCCTATTGATACATAGAGACAAACATTAACCCTTTCCCTGCACAATCTGTACACACACGTACACAAGTCTGTGGTTAATCTCCTCTTTCCTGTCTTTTTTCTACTTCCCTTTCCTCATGACATTGATCAGTGGTGTATGTGCATGAGGGAGACACAGAGACAAAGGGGGAGAAACTAACCCATCCATTGCTAATCAGAGAGCTTTACAATCAGACAACAAAGGGGTTAACTTCGCCTGGGTGGGCTACAGAGCAGCCCCCGGGGTGAAGCCCTCTCCGCAGCTCACAAATACACTCACACAATACAACGCCATTTGAATATGAAGTGCACATCGTATTTCATAGCCTGCGTCTGCAAGGTGCTTGTAAACACTCATGTACGTACGCCAAGACGTTTTTTGAGAATCTTCAGAAATCGAAGTCTAGAATATTGAAGTTGAAAAGACAAAAGGTAGGCTATTTCTAAGTTATGTTAGTTGCATTAATTATTCTTGCAGTGACAGTTATCAGGGTTCTTACACATGTGGGCCGATGGATTTCCATGACTTTTCACCAAATTTCCATGACCAAACTGAAATCTCGGTATAAATATGAACATTTTTGAATATGTTGCGGATTGAGAGCGTACGCCGGCTTATATTTAGAGCGTCTTTCTTTAAAAAAAAACATATGAATTATTTCAAACTCGGCATAAATGAACATGTGATAATAACACATTTCCATGACTTTTCCAAAACTTTTATGATTTTAGTTTTTTTTCCATGACTTTTCCAGGCCTGGAAATGACCATTTTACAATTCCATGACTTTTTCCAGGTTTTCCATGACCGTACGAACCCTGAGTTATTATGACTAGGTTAAGGTTGTCAAATATTACCCACATGCTATGACAAAAGGTCTTTCAGGTTTGTCGTCTAAACTGGTGCGAAAGCTCGGATTCAGAGCCGTTAACGCTAGTGTGCAACACCAACGTCACATCGTGCCCTTCTTGAGCCACAATTTATCAAAAACAACGTCGTCTTCAAGTGGTGTCCCGAGTGACCAATAAATAGGGAAAGGCCGAAGCCCATTTGGCCACTGTGTTTGTGTTGGTGTCATCATTGCATCAGCAAGGTGGTCCAGGTTTTTAACATCTTGAGCCAAATGCACCCAGTGGTGTATCTTGACATATTTAGAGTCGCCCCACAAGGAGCAGCAAGAACACCCAAGTTTGGAAACTGTCCCGCGGAAGATACAACCCCCCCCCCCCCCCCCCCCATCACAACTGCCGCTACAGACACACAAACACAGCCGGCAAAGCACACACAAGTCTCCCTAAACAGCCACCCAAGGAGATATCTACAGGTCAGGTACCGTATATATTCAACAACAGGGTTCTTACACATTTTGACCGATGGATTTCCATGACTTTTCCATGACTTTTCCATGGGTTTTAAACCAAATGTCCATGACCAAACTGAAATCTCGGTAAAAACATGAGAAATGTAGAACATGTTGCGTATTGAGAGCGAACGCCGGCTTATATTTTGAGCGTCTTTCTTTAAAAAACATATTCATTTCAAACTTGGCGAAAATGAACATGTGATTATAACAAATTTCCATGACTTTTCCCAAACTTTTATGATTTTAGTTTTTTTCATGACTTTTCCAGGCCTGGAAATGACCATTTTTAAATTCCATGACTTTTCCAGGTTTTCCATAGACCGTACGAACCCTGCAACAATGATTGGTGGCAACCAGCTGACTAACAAACTCATAAACATCATCAAATGGGAATTAGAATAATGCCATGCATTGCACGATTATGTGTATCCATATGCAATTAGCAATGATTCTGTACATGACAATGAAACGATCATATCCAGTTTCATTTCCCCACCAGATTCAATGTATTTACGTCCTGGTTTCCTATTGGTTACATTAGATGAATGCATTGTGTTTTATTCTGCCCACTCATTCTGTTCATTTTCTCACCCATCCAGACATTCATCCCTCATTGTTCCACTTCTTGCACACGTCCAGGTTGTGGTGGCAGCAGACTGAAGAACCTAGACCCAGACATCCTCCTCCTCCTCTTCCTCAGCTGCATCCTCCAGCCCCTCCTTGGGTCCCTGAGGCATTTTAAGGCCATATGGGACATGAAACCCCGTCCAGTGTTTCCTGATCTGACCCAGAAGGTCCGGCCATGCCGAGAAAACCTCACGGCCTCAACTGGCCACCTTCAACAACAAGCTGCAGCGGATCCACTTCAAGCTCCTTCCTCATCCTCGCGGTAAAGGTGAGCCCATTCTGGCTGCACACCCACGTAATTAATGTTCTTTAAAAAGTAACGTTGTTTTTGTAAAGTCCCTCTTCCCCATATCATATATTAATGTCTTCCTCTTTTTCCTCAGCGTTACACAAAACACCACAATCTTTCGTCTCAGAAATTGGGAACTTAAAAAGCGTGGCAGCTTTTTATAACCACAGAAATATTGCTTGGTAATAGTATTGCTCGTACTTCACACAGATATAGGAACTCGTCCCTCTTTTTTATTGAAAGCTGTTGTGTATAATCAGCCGATGGCACGGAACAGAAATGGAGGCGTGTGCTGATTTGTCTTTGACTGGTGAACTTGTGACTCCGTATTTCCCCAATGTCTACACTTTAATAACCACTGCTTCAATGAGTAGAACGACTAAAGTTTATACACAGAACATTTCAAAAGCGTGAATCTTCTTACCTGGCAGCGGCTGAATATATCACTGGGGGTGAGCTGGACGTTGAAGTGCCGGAGGACTCGCACAGCCTGGTCTCTGGCCTTTTCTGAGCAGTCTAGGGCCAGACAGCGACCCTCGCCTACCTGGGACCGCAACTACGTGGGAGACAGAGGCAGCGCGTGTGTACAAGCAAACCAGGAACACACACACACACACACACACACACACACACACACACACACACACACACACACACACACACACACACACACACACACACACACACACACACACACACACACACACACACACACACACACACACACACTCGCAGCATTTACAGATTTGTTTATTAGCTAGTACTTACCGTTTGGAACGGCAGTCCACATGTGAGAATGAAGCGGCCTTCAGCGTGTGCTAACTGACACACAACAAGTACACATTAGGAAAATAAAACACATAAATGCTTGTATTATTTGATTGCATTATCTGAAATGTGGTTGTGTTGTTTGATTTCTTCTTGTGTGTGTTTATTGCAGGGTTCGTACACATGTTGACCAGTGGAATTCCAGGACTTTTCCATGACTTTAAACCAAATGTCCATGACCAAACTGAAATCTCGGTGTGTACATGAAAACTTTTTGAAAATGTAGTATTCAAACAAGGAGAATTACAAAGAATACAATTTACCTTAAATGAAACAAATGAATGAGGGAAAATAGTCTGATTAAAAGAATAAACATTACTATACATGTTTATTCCTAGAAACACTTATATAAATGTTTATTCTTTTAATCAAACTATTATCCTTTATGTGCAAATCTGTTTGGACTTGGCGTATGCCGGCTTATAATTTGAGTCTTCCTTTCAAAAACATTAATTATTTTAAACTCGACGTAAATGAACCTGTGGATATAACAAATTTCCATGACTTTTCCAAAACTTTTATGATTTAAGTTTTTTCCATGACTTTTCCAGGCCTGGAAATGACCATTTTGAAATTCCATGACTTTTCCAGGTTTGCCATGACCGTACGAACCCTGTTATTGTGTACAAAAAGGTCCGTGTGTCTACAGCTTGGACCTTGAACTAACCTCTGCTGCCACTCTGTGATCATCAGTGCTCTCCAACATGATCACATCAACACCTAAACAGCGCAGGTACCTCCCAAGTCCCTGCAGCATGTTGTCACACACCACCCGCAACTGCTGGGGGGGCAGAGGGGGGATGCCTTCTGAGCGCTTCTCGCCACACAGGAGGCCTTTCTCTGTGCTGGAGCGAGGGGGACTGACCCTTTGAGCCCCCTGACATTCCTAAATGGACAGAGACAATAATGTGATACTTAACTGATCCCCAAAGGGGATTTTCTTTTCACTTGCACCACGGTGCAGGGAGGTCAAAGCACAGGGGGAGCCATACAACTGCACCCCTGGAGCTGATAGAAACTTCTGAAGTGTCTCGGTCAAACACGTATTGTCCCTCTCTGCAGGTTGGATGCTCAAATCCAAGTACTTTGGGGTTTTTTTCTCCGATATTTTATTGTGTCACAGCTCTTAGAGTTGTTAATAAATGCAATAGCACAATAGTTAGTAGAATACAAAAAAAATGGGTTGGATTCAAAACATTGCAGTCTGTAAAAGTTAAACACACATCGGAAATGTCCAAATATTAGCCTCCTTTATTAAGGATTCATTTATTTTCACATCCTACCTAGACCGAAAAGGCTTTCGGTATCAATTGAAACCTCACAACATATAACACCAATTTATGGAGGAATAGTAATTGACTGCTGACCTCTTTGCCATGGGCCTGTTTCTTGGTTGCACTCTTCTCTGGTTGGCTTGATGAGATGCTGCGCAGGTCAGCTGGCAGCCCAAAGTAAGCCGGGTTGCTGGAGAGCGCCGAGTACACATCCAGCAAACAGTAGGCATCCGCCACTAGGAGAGGTTAAGAAACAACAGAGGAAAAGGAGGCGAATATATATTTCTTTGCAGTTCGTCCATAAATGACTAAATAAAATGTACTCTATGATGAAAACAACTGCGACCGTCCGTCTCCCTGACAGTGTCTGTGTGTGTGGGTGCATAATATCTTACCTGCATATCTAATTTGGCTGATGCGCAGTGGCCGTTTCTCCCAGTTGGACATCTGCTCCGTCTTGTCGAGGGGCCTTCCCAGGACCTGTTGTACCATCAGACTGAGGCCTTTCTCTGGGGAGTTCTTTCCTACCAGCACCTCTTGAGGTCCATTTGGAGTCCTATTGACCTTTCGCCGCTGGATCTGCAAAGGCGTTAAAGACAATAAAGTGGGAATTAAAAAGGTATAGTTCCAGGGTTCTTACACATTTTGACCGATGGATTTCCATGACTTTATATCAAATTTCCACCACAAAACTAAAATCTCGGTATAAACATGAAACATTTATAAGATATTGCGTATTGAGAGCGTACGCCGGCTTATATTTTGAGCGTCTTTCTTTAAAAAAACATACTAATTATTTCAAACTTGGCGTAAATGAACATGTGATAATAACAAATTTCCATGACTTTTCCCAAACTTTTATGATTTTAATTTTTTCCATGACTTTTCCAGGCCTGGAAATGACCATTTTAAAAATTACATGACTTTTCCAGGTTTTCCATGACCGTAAGAAACCTGTAGTTCAGTCTTGAACAGTCTTCATCCAAAGGTCTTATGTGGTTGCAATTACAGCAACCCTATTTATTGAAAATGATCTAGAATGTTTTAAAATGCATGCAATACATTTTTTCTTTTTACAATTTACAGTCCCTCCCATTTTATGTCCTGCCGCAATATCCTGTTTCTACCAGACATTCCTCCTGATGTTCAAAAACATTTCTTGGATTCCTTACATCCTGCAACATGTATTCTACTCCAGCAGATGGTGAAGCAACTTCATCAGTTACAGACCCGTGTTGCCATTCTCACATTCCTGTCCACCAGAGACTCCGAGCGTATAACTACATAGATCTCAGGCCGACTACAGGGCCACAGCTGCAGCATGCACCTGAGTTATGACCGTGCAAATGAAACGCAGACCCAAATGTTACAATCCTCAGGTCCTGCAACCCTTATTTGAATGGCGTACAGAGGACCAGAATTTTACATCATCCCTTCGGTACACATTATTTGTATGCAGGGTTCTTACACATTTTGACCAATGGCTTTCCATGACTTTTCCATGAATTTTCCATGACTTTTCCATGACTTTAAATAAAATGTCCACGACCAAACTGAAATCTCGGTATAAACATGAACAATTTAGAAAATGTTGTGCGTTTTTGAGCGTCTTTCTTTAAAAAAAACATATTAATTATTTCAAACTTGGCATAATTGAACATGTGAATACAACAACATTTCCATGACTTTTCCAAAACTTTTAGGATTTTAGATTTTTCCATGACTTTTCCAGGCCTGGAAATGACCATTTTAAAATTCCATGACTTTTCCAGGTTTTCCATGACCGTAAGAACCCTGTGTATGCTACGGAGATAGGAACTCAAAGCCAATTTTAAAGGCACCCAATTGTTCCGTTTAAAAAAAACCATTTGAATTAACTGACACCAATCTTACAAATCCAGACCAGAATTAAGTTAAACATTACAATCCTGCATATTACAGAAGCATGAGGTTCAAAAAGCGTCTTATTTTATCAATCACTAAAAGACCAACTGTTGGATTACATTTAAAAGTAATTAGTATGAAGTCATGTGAATGTTACCTTTTGGTGTACATTAAGAAGATCAAGCATCGCCTCCATCTTCAATGGCTCCTCTATAAGCTGGTGCCAGGTGGCTATGAGACATTTGAGATCCCCTGACATACCATAACCTGAGAGGAAAGGAAGGAGAAATGTGAGAGACAGAAGTTTAAACTGAAACACTTAGAAGTACTTGATGAATACTTTGTCAAGTCTCTTTTTACCCAGTTTAAGGATGTTTCTTTCCGAGAACAAGGTCTGGATGAAAATAATGGTCTCTGGGTGTTGGCGGAACCCATTTGCACAAAGGTCTAATAAGAACACCTGGTCCAAAACGGCGAGCTGTATCAGGGCAACCTGCTGAGTTGAGATACAGCCAAACGTGGGCTGCCACTCCATGTCAACTCCTACAATACCCGCCTAAGAAAGGAGAAAGACAGGGATTGTGCAAAATAAAGAAATGATTCACAATCATATTTTTAAAGCTGCGGTATATTATCATTAATCAGGCTTCTTACACATTTTGACCGATGGATTTCCAGGCATTTTCCATGACTTTTCCATGACTTTAAACCAAATTTCCATGACCAAATTCAAATCTCGGTAAAAACATGAACAATTTAGAACATTTTACGTATTGAGAGCGTACGCCGACTTATATTTTGAGCGTTTTTCTTTAAAAAAACATATTCATTATTTCAAACTCGGCGTAAATGAACACGTGATTATAACAAATTTCCATGACTTTTCCAAAACTTTTTTGATTAAGTTTTTTCCATGACTTTTCCAGGCCTGGAAATGACCATTTTAAAATTCCATGACTTTTGCAGGTTTTCCATGACCGTATGAACCCTGATTAATGGTTGAAAACAAGTTATGAAAACAAAACCTCGTTTTAAATCAAGTATTTGGTTCTCTGTACCTTCAGCACAGTGTTGCGACATCTCCGAAGAGCTTCCGGCGAGTCCACAAAATGAACCTCGTCTCTGGTGAGCGGTACCTGGTAGAAGTTCTGACAGTGAGACCGAGATGGTCTCCACTCCTCAGGTTTTGCTGAACCGCTGGGACCGATCTGTCTGAGCAGAGGCGTGTGTGCAGTTTTTTTGCGAGTGTGCACATGAAAAAGAGAGAAAGAGAGGGGAGAAAAAAGAAAGAGAACGCAACGTCAGCCAATGCAGAATGGAAGTGGATCGAAACCATTAGAGATACAGAGAAAAACAACGGAGTGACATGAAACGTAAACAAAAAAAAGATGTGGCGCACAAAACTTGTGCATACAAACTCTGAGGCTGTTGCATAATAGAATATGTTTATGCTTAATCTTGATCAACTCACTGTTGCTCAGGCGGTAGACTCTGCTGCATATCCCATATGGACCAGGGAAGTCGATTTCTGGGGATGTTGTATCTCAGAGACCACTGACAGGCTTTTTGAAGACCACAATACTTCATCAACATCTCCACCAACTGGATCTGCAGCTCAGAGTCATCTGCCACGACGTACTATAGATACATCATACGCATACAAAAAACACACATTCATATAAAGAAGTCACATAGAACACACATCCTGAATATCTCTACACTCTTACACAGTACAGTACACACCTACAGTACAACACATACCTGTACATGGTCACTCCAGTTCTCATCTGTCATACTTTTCTGAAATAAAAATAGTACAAAACAAATAAATAATGAGCACACAATGGGTACCATTACTTAATTATATAACTGGGGAATCTGAATCCAATATTCTCTTTTCCACAATGTGACATAAACACACATTTATGAGCAAGTCCTTGCTCAACACGTCGGACAATGAGACGTCATTCATCATATAATTGTTGATTACAGCAAACTCTTGTTAAGTGCCAGAAACATTTATTTATTTTATTATTTCTTAATTTTTTATTAGTTCTGTCAACCACAAAAGTATGAAAACATCTTAATGCCTCCAGCTGCTCATGTTTTTAGAAACGGAGTCAAATCACTAATAGTTAACAGACATCTGTTACAACTTGTATTGGATAAAAATCATAAAACTACAGAAATAATGACTTTTGATTAGTGATTAAAGTTGACTTATGTGTAATAAAACAGCAACACGAGATCTGAGGAGTAGAAAAACATAACATTGTGAATAATTTTTATTTTTTTAAAGCTTGTCCATTCTTTTTCTTCCCTTTTAATATTTAATGAAACTGCATTATACGTAATAACAACGAATAACTCTTTCTAACTAATTTCTCACTTTATCAATATTGAAATAACTTCCATAGCACTCCATATGAACGGTATTAACCCTGTGATTTATTTCCGAGAATGTTTTCTCACCTCAGAATTTGTATTATCCGAGACATTCCTCCCAAGAACTAGTCTGACGGATTATGCACTGCTTTTAAAGTTCAGAGTACAATCTTAAAATCAAATAAAAAATACATATAGGTGTAGTGAAAAAACAACAACATTAATTTCCTAATTTTCTTTCAAATGTAGGAAGCAATAAAATGTAGAGATGGACACAATAAAGGACGGGTGTCCTCGTCATTATTTGCACTAGTTAAAAATGCATATCCCTGACTAGAAGCTTGAAGACCTGATATATAATATATATGATGCTTAAATGAAATAAGAAGCCGGCTTCATCACTTGCCTCCACAAACCTCTTGTACATGAGGAAACGTAAAGAGTCCAATCTCCTCTTGTGCAGAGCGTTGGGACACAGACCTGAGTCAAAGAGACAAGATCACCATCATTTCTGCCCGAGGTATACACCCACGATGAGAACCCCTCCACTCCTGCCCAGTCACACACCTTGGTCTATGTGGAACTTCTCCACGAGTCTGAAGACGTGTTTGGTGAGCATTTTGGGCTGGATCTGGCTCATGCCCCGTTTGGTTACAGAGAAGTGAGGGAACCGCCTGTGGAGTACCCACATGCAGACACAACCATATGAGTTCATACACTAATGCTGACACTACTACACTGTAGGTTCCCATAGGCTCCAACACATGACCCATACTTGTATATCTCTTCCTCGTTGAAGTAGGGGTGGCACCACGAGTCTAGCAGTGTGACCAGTTGTTCTTCTAGATCGTTGTGGCCTGTGACGAAGGACTCTGCCATGGGCAACTTATTTTGCAAGATTAGTGGTACGCACATCTGCAGAAGAAGATTTAAGATGAAAACGTGTTAGAGATTTTAGCGTCTCCATTTGGAAAAGTTCAGACCTCACATGTCTTAAGGATGCCTATTTATTCACTAGTTGTGAATCGAGGCTGCACAGACATGTCTGCAGAAAATATTTGATCTCACCTCCTCCATATTTAGTTCTTTCTGCAACTTCAGCTTAATGCTGAGCACAGCTGCCTGTGAAAGACAAAGTATAAATCAGTGCAGTAACGAATGTGTTGGTCTGAAATCGTTCTGGCATGTGTAATAATAATCAGGGTTCTTACACATTTTGACCGATGGATTTCCATTACTTTTCCATGACTTTAAAACAAATTTCCATGACCAAATTGAAATCTCGGTAAAAACATGAAATATTTAGAACATTTTACGTATGGAGAGCGTACGCCGGCTTATATTTTGAGCGTTTTTCTATAAAAAACATGTTAATTATTTCAAAATCGGCGTAAATGAACATGAAGATGTCCATGACTTTTCCCAAACTTTTATGATTTAAGTTTTTTCCATGACTTTTCCAGGCCTGGAAATGATCATTTTAAAATTCCATGAATTTTCCAGGTTTTCCATGACCGTGCGAACCCTGAATAATGTTAACATCAAAAGAGAGACTCACCTCTTTGTAGCAGTGGAGCGCCTGCAGCTTCATAACGTCCGATCGGAGAATGTCTGGATCCATGGAATCCAGCTGGTAGATGAGAATGAGACCGTCCACAAAGCTGGACTGGGTATCCGTCATTAAGCTCAGAGCTCGCTGCTGAAGTGCCTGGTGTTCGAAGAGCGAGCTCAGAGGCACCTGGGGAAAAAAAACAAACACACAAAGAACAATCAAGGTGGATCATCGGGATGTCGGTGATAAAAAATGCAAAATATACAGGAGCGCTTGAGTTGATCCATGTGCTCCAGGATTCTCTTTCTTCATGCAAGGCCCCTCATAAAGATGGCTTCAATCACGCCACTCCATAAGTGCACTGGCTACTCAACATATTGCCATCATTTTTATATGTGAGAATTATTAACTAGAATGGGCACTCGGTAGAGCGCATACCTTCGCATATCACAAGATGGAATTATGAACAATTTGGCACTAGTTTCACGCAAATCGGATGCCAATTAACCGAGATATCGCAAATTTACGTTGTTCACCTTTTCGTGGCCTTGACCTTGACCTTTGACCCAATCACTCCCAAAAACTAATCGATTGTTCCTTGGGTCATGACCAATCATCCCACCAAGTTTCATAAGAATCGGCTCAGTTTTGTCTGATTTAGACGAATAACGGACAGACGGACATATTCACAAATAAACACACGCCGGCCAAAACATTACCTTCTGCATTTCCAATGCGAAGGTAAATATGCAAAAAAAATAGGCTCATTCAAAACATACCTGTAACACACCTGTGCAGGTGGCACAGGTGTGAAAATAATTTGTTTGGTATGTGTACTAAGCTGCTGAAGCCGGTTGGACTCGTCCTGTAATGCAGCTCTGACACGGATGGACCGGCAACTCTGCGGTTCATTTCTTTAGTTTAGAAAGCTTTGGTTGATGGTTTGTGTTTACCTGAGGATGTTCCTTCATCCATGTTTGGAATTCCATTAGGATGTGAAGGCCGAGGGTGTGGCTCCGACCCTTTTGTTTTCCTGGACAGCCCTCCAGGATTGTTAGCAAAGCCTCCAGAGGCTCAGACAGCTTTGAAAATCCCTGGATGGCTGCCAAATGTAGCTATAAGGGAGAAAGGGAAGGTAGTAGCGTGAGTTAAAAGCAAAATGCACGAGAAAAGAAAGGAAAATGTCTAAAATTTCACAGCCTAATCATCTTTTTAATCTTGTTTTTAGGTGGATGTATTTCAATCTGAACCCTGAGCATCATTCATATTTCAGCCACACGGTATTAAACAGAATGTCATTCAAGATGGTCTCTTTCATTTGTGTGAAAAACAACGTTGGTTCAGTTTGGAACTAAAACTTGCTTCTTCGCCATTATGTAAATATAAGGTCAGAAAATTGTGAATTTGTAAAAGAACATTTAAGTGATTATAGAGGGTAGAAACTGTCTCAGACTGACCTATTCTTCAAGAACCAACTGTGCAGTAAGAATGTTTCTATAAATGCGAATAGTACACAAGTCAAAGTTGTTGATAAAATGGAGTTAAATGACAGGTTCATTTTTAGAATAACCGAAACACAGGAGCCGGTGAAGACAAGCGGCTAACTTCCCTCGCTAGAGGCTTGTAAAGAATGCGCACTCTGGCATTAGGAACTTCCGACACAAGAAAATAATATCTGTGTGAGAATGGCTTGCGCTGCGTCTTAATTTTCAAAACAGATGTCATCCACTCAATATCCTCCTCACACAGATCTCAAGTTCATTCAGTGCAACGCAAATTCCTTCCTCCTACTGACAGACACTCTGGTTTCCTCATTAACGTGTGCACACGCACACGCACACGCACACAATTTAAACACGCAGGTATGCCAGATCTCTCTCTCTCTCCCTCTCTCGCTCACACACACGCACAGAGTCCATCTCAAAATCGCACGTGTGGAATCGGCATACGCTCTGAAAGTGACCCTCACCGTCTGCAGATCTTTCCGGTTCCACAGCTCGAAGAGTTGGTCTCTCAGCACGGCGGGGTCAAGACCTGGGGGAATCACACCACACACACACACACACACACACACACACACACACACGCATAGATGAGGTGGGGTTTCACGCTGACCTTTGACCTCCATCAACCTGTCAAGGAACCAAACCCATCAGCCCTGAAAGTATTTTGGAGGTTTGCTTTCTTCCCCATATGAGGCTCTTGATGGCTTTCTATTCCTGTATGTTGAGCCGTAAAATAAAGAGTTCAGATTTTTGAAGATCCAAATCCTCTAGCTCTAATTCTCACGGCACATGCAGAGGTGCATGTTTGCCAACAATTTTAATCCATTTAATGACTATACTAAAGCCTCCAATGACAAGACATTTGATCCCCCCCCCAGTAAACACTATTACCTTCCCTGGACAAACGTTGTTCAACTCTTCCATTCAATATTGCCTGGCTATAATGGGTATGACCTTGTAAACACAAGAAAACAACGCAAAACTCATTTGCCCTTGCTCATAATTGCCGCTCATGTTAATAAAAAGTCGGCAGCTTACAGGTAATGTGATACACTGAGTGTCATAACGTCCAAATATTATTTTGTTAACAGCCATAGCAGAGCAGCCATAACATTGGATTAACAGCTGAGGCTGATCGGAGAGGAGAGGAACCGGGCATTCGCTCTGCATTCCAGTTGAAGCTGCAGCCGACCAACTCTCGAGAAGACTCTCGGGGCAAATCTTTTGGGAAAGCCACGGTGAGTAAGAGAGCCCAGAAACAAGAGGAGCATGCATCCACGCTGCGTGTCTATCTGCCTGTGCCTGTGTTCCACTTCCACTTCCCAAAAGCTGCAGCTCTTTCTCCGTCGCTCATGCTGTGTGGGCTTTACCCTACCTGCCCCCCCACCCCCCCCCCCGCCTCCCTCTTCCCAGGGCTAGTTTTCCTGTTCTCCTCTCCCTCCCTGCAGCAGCCTCTCTCGATTTTGTCTCGGATTTCCCCAGGAAAGGGCTATGTGGTGGTCATGGTGTAAAAAATACAACCTTCCTGATGCATAGCCTGGGAAAGCAGACTAGAAGAGCTCTCCCTCGCTCTGCGCCGGCCTCTTTCTTTACCGCCTCTCTCCTGGCTTGATACCGTCGGCCTCTTTCATGTTGCCTCTTAAACATTAACTTTACCTGCCTGAGAACATACAGGGTTCTTACACATGTTGACCAATGGATTTCCAGGACTTTTCCATGACTTTAAACCAAATTTCCATGACAAACATTTAGAAAATGTTGCGTATTGAGAGCGTACGCCGACTTTCTTTTAAAAAATAAGTTGTTTCAAACTCGGCGGAAATGAACGTGTGATAACACATTTCCATGACTTTTCCAAAACTTTTATGATTTAAGTTTTTTCCCATGACTTTTCCAGGCTTGGAATTTACCGTTTTAAAATTCCATGACTTTTCCAGGTTTTCCATGACCGTACGAACCCTGAATATATCTCCTACATTTGTCTTACAGCTGCACCCTCTCGACTTCAACTTGTTATTTCAGTGACTATGCGTCTCTTTGATTTGTCAATTCTATATTTCACTCCCATGCTCATTATATGTATCACTTGTTTGGCCTCCTCCCTCGTTAGGCTGGCCGCTTTTTGTGTCTCGGTGTAAAAACACACAGTGACATGATAAATAGCCTCCTATTAGCCTCATTGCAACATAATAACCTCCATCATCACCATATACAAATACACAGACACGCATACGGTACATGCACTCACTCACCTGCGGGAGGGTGATTGTATTTGCCAAAGCCAGAATGACTTATAATGTCACTGCGTAAGGCACTTTAGAAAAACTTGACTTTCTGCATGTTCTGGCCAATTAAGTGCACATCATGCATTCTCCATTAGTGCCAGTCACTTCAAAAAATATATAAGTTTCTGATTTGTTTTAATGCATTTCCTATCTTCCAGATAATACGTACTTTTCCAAATAGTTTCCTCTTGATATAAAAATCTATTTCCAGTTCAAAGAAGTCACTTTTTTTAAACCCATCTCAATGGCTGTAATATCTGCTTTTCTTTTTGTAAAATATGCTTAGCTATTGCATGGCAATACAGCACAGACTTTTAAAAACAAACTACTCTTCAGTATCTCACCATGGGGCAACCACTCTGACAGCAACATGACAGAACGCTCTGGAAAACAGCCAACAGCACAGAAGACTGGATATGTAGCAAATGGGACATGCAAAAACACCGCAATGGTCCTCTGAAAGGTCCTTTAATTTCAAGAATTTGAATAGCGACAGAGTTTCCTTAGCTTTTCTCCGTGGTTCTCCGATTATACACCCCACTCCAGTCCATTCATCCCGCTGACGAACACGCGTACATGCACGGGGACTCACACCAACAGCGCAACCCACTTCAGTCTCCCTGTTTGTGTGAGGAGAGGTGAGGAGAGGAGGGGAATGTGGAGCATGCAGCTTCTTTAGAGTTTTGACTGGTGGATGAATGACAGAGTTGGGGACTCCCCATTCATTGCAACATAATAACCTCCATCATCATCACCACATACAGTGCATGCATTCATTCACCTTCGGGAAAGTGATTGTTTGTCTTTATTTTCTTTAGCACAAGATTAATTGAAATATCAGAAAACACTGTATTTAAGGTAATAAGACACTATCCTGAACTCCCAGCCTTACAAAACAAGACAAATCTCACTTCAATTTCAGTAAAACGAGATAGAGATTAAATCCACAGGCAGATTGAAGTGCCGGTTGCCAGGCAGCTGCCAAAATAAAGGAAACACAAAGATCAAGTGTCTAAATGGGGCATTTGGTGTCCCTACAGCCACCAGAACAGCTTCAGTGTGACTTGGCAGAGGTTGTGCATGTGGCTCAACTCCACTGGACGGATGCCACAACATTCTTCTATACGTACTTCTGTCCTTTTGTATTTTGTAGTAGGAGCTGGAGAAAACCTTTCAACAGGTGCTAAGACAGAATCTTGAAAGTGAAGAGAGTACACGCACTGGCAGAGTTTGATGCTTGTTAAATCAGTGTTTGCATGTTAATTACCTCTCCAGAATTGACTAAAACTTCCCCAAATGTGGACTGGCACATACCTACAGACTCTACGGGGAAATAATGAGTGATGATGCTGATATCATTGGATACCTCCAGAGTGTTCAGCGAACTAATGTTGCTAATAAACGTGTAGATAGAGTTACTGAGATGAGTCAAAGTTAGTAACTACAGTGGTAACAAATTTGTACTTTAGAAAACAGTTTGTTAGTAGAAAACTTGAAATGCAATCCATCAAAAGACCTGGCATGTGTTTCATAGTTAAGTAAATGTTACATTTGAAATTAAAACATAAATAATCCAAAGTGATAACATAGTCACTCAGCACAACAACCGGCTGATCAAAACCTTTATCAAACCCGTCTGACATAAAAGATGTGTTTATCTCCGGAATTGTTTTTATCCCGATTAATTGGATGAAATGTGTGAGAATACGCTTGCCTTTTAACCAGTGTATAATCACTATATTACGCTTGGAGCTTGTTCACAAATCCGGTTCACTCTACATTTAACCCCCATTTAAAACTGAGATACATACCCACTGCCTCTGGAGTCGTACGGCTCATTTCTGTCCACAGGATGGTGTGCTGCTGTCACTCCGCTGAGGAAGGCACACAAAACAACACTGCTGTGAATAAGACCATTACATTTGGTCAAACATATAGGAATATATTGAAAGGAAAGGAAATATGTATTTATGTACCACAAATGTATTACGGTAAAGCGACGGCTCTGAGCCGGTCGGCTAGGATACAATACACTACGACACATAACTGTGCCCATAGTAAAATTTGGGCAACAACAACTTTGCTAAATCTTGAATCAAGTCACTGTTCAAAAGAAATAACCCAAAATCAAGGAAAACTGTACAACATCAAATGATCATAAACTGGTTTTGCTGATTATCCCACGCATGCATACACACACACACACACATACACCCACACACACAGACACACAAACCTGTGGGAACAGCAGACTGAGAAAGGGCAAGATACCAGCTGCCTAGAGACTGTCAGACTGAGGATGTTTTTGCAGGTCTGATGTGTGGTTGTGTCTCTGAATGCCTACAGGCTCAATGAACCCTTTGAAACCCAATAATTTATTGACGGATGTAGAAAAAAAAAAATCTGTAAAGCCTCTCGGATCAATTAAATAATTTGTTTTTTTTCTTCTTCTTCATTCTTTGTAAGATTTCGTGAAAACGTGGCAACAGCCGTCTGAAGACTGACAAATATCACCACTTAAATGTTAACAAATGCAACAGATTATTGGGAATTTATGATTAAATGTTGCAATATGTATATTTTTCAAAAGATACAGCACATTAAAAAGCCATTTAATTTGACAACACAGTACATGAGAACATTCAGAAGTAGCTGTTACTCAAACCAGCCTGACTGGCACCAACATAATATACGTATCTATGACTAAGAATTTTAGGAATGTAATGTAAACGAAATACTAACTTGGACAATTGTTGAAATAAATCCAATAGAGAGAGCCTAGTCAGTCAAATACACCCATGTGTCTTACAGTATCACTTCTGTACCGGCCTAACGATTAATGTGGCTTTAATATGCACTATTAGGGGCATATTAAAGGGTAGAAGCACCTTCTCTCAGGGGATGGAGGAGAAGATGGCTTAAGGTTTAACAAGGCCCGCCTCATCCCGCTTCCACACCTCACACCGGTGTTACGCTAATCACTCACCACACTGTATACTGATTATTATTAGTATTGCACATGCACTTTGCACATTCGCCTTTGCACATTCGGCTTTGCACTCATGCCCTATTTTTTGTTTGTTTGTACATAATGTGACTATATTTTGTATTTTGTATTTTGTAGTATTTACCGTCTGTGAGTGTGCAGTACCTTTTGTGTTTTTATGTTCTGTATGCACCATACACACCATAAACAAATCCAGGTAGGTGTAAACCTACTTGGCAATAAACAACATTCTGATTCTGATTCTGAAGCAGCTTGTGTGTCGTGCAAATGATCTTCTATCCCCACCTAGTGGCAACGCAACACACATGACTTCCTGAGTGTTTGATGTCATGCTACGTGTTAGCGAACATGAGCTCGTCTGACACAAACAAATCACGACAGCCGAGTACCGACACACGTCCCGCGTGCTGCCCTCGGGCCTGCTCGGCTGTTTCCGGTTGCCAGCGCACAGACAATGACGCTAAGCTAGTTTGGCCTGGGACGTTATTCTGGTTAGCTCGTGACTGACTAGCTCGAGCCTCAGTTGCTCTCCAACAGACAGTCGACTTTATTTGTCATTGTGTTGACAAGCGAATTCATATTGAATTACGCACATGAAACGTTATGGATACAAATGGACTCACCATGTGCTACTTTTCCCCCAGTTTACCAGCTACCGTCAGGTAGACTGCAGTGTCGTTACCTTGACGCTAGCTACATCTGTTGAGTTTGTTGGGGACAGTGGGGCAATAACAGCGTGGGTTTTATTTGCCCTGCGTAAGGACGCACAGGAGGATCTCGCTCTCACATTAAAACACAAACTGTGATTTATTCTTAAGGATTTACAGACAATAACTCCTGAATCGTGTCATATTCGAGCAGAGAGCATTGATGACAACACTGACAGAAACGTGTTCGATGGAGTTTATCGGGAGCCGTGAATACGATGTAGGTACAGCTACCTGTAATACCTCACTGAGGGCACAAAAACCCAATTATAGACTGTTTTCATTGGATGCTGTCACGCAGGCTAGAAGTGCACTACTGCCGACGTCTGACGAACACTCGTCGTCTTTCCTTTTTAATTTTTTTATATCTTATTCATGCTCGCGACTGAAGTTTAACCACATTCTACGAAGCGATACATTCATCCAAAAATGTATTCAAAAATAAAAATGATGCGTCCTCTATTCTATACAACATATAATTTTGAAACAGTCTTAATCTGAAAACAACCATACAATCCTGCATAACAGTATTAAAACAGACGCTGTTATTCCCTGTTGAGTTAAAGATTGAATACCATGTATTCCAAAAACAGTGAGAGACTGTTCATATTTTTATGAAACAAACTGAAATGTCTCCTTCAATATATACTTTTTACTAAACACAAATAAACATAAATAGGAAGGAATTATATCCGAATAGGGGAATATATATATATATATATATGTGTGTGTATATGTATATATGTTGATAAGATAGATAATAATAATTAGATGTAAATATATAATACTGTAGCCCTGTCTACAATAGGATTTGAATTTCTAATTTGTTTTGCTGTTTAGCCTGCCAAGTAGAGGGGCGTGGCCTACATTGAGGGGCGTGGCCTAAACGGAGCGTATTGTTGTGAAGTAGGTGACAGCAACAGCTGTTGAGCAGCTGCGTGAAAGTAAGTGTGGGACAACGAAGGGCTGACGAATAGTTACGCCTGTATGGATCTACACTACCGTTGCAGACCTCTACGATCTTCAGCCACGACTCAGGCCTGCAACGGGGGTGTTGTTAGTGTGTATGTGCTAGGGTGTGTGCGTGAGTGGATTTGTTATATTTATTATATTGGTTATATGTGTTATATAAGTGAGGTTCATTAGAAAGGAGATATATACATAGTGTGCCCATCGTATATTTGCCATAGCTACATGGGCCGGGGCCTAACCCTAACCCTAACCCTATATATCTGATATATTGTAGAGAAACTGAAAAGAGGACATGTCCATGTTTTTGTTTTGCGTAATTTTTAAAATGTATTTAGGGTTGCCAGGAATCAACTGTGCTAGCAGAAACAAATGGGCTAACACTAACACACAAGAAACCAAACAGAGCTAGAGTTTTATTAACAATCTGATATAACATATTCTGTAAGTGCTGAGACAAAATCCTGTTCTAACGTGCGTTTTTTATGATGCTGCCTCAAGTTGCATCGCCGTATGATAAGTTCAGCTGGGCTTCAATGTTTCCTCAGTTTGCCTTCAGGAGTTCCCCCTCTGGAAATGATGAAAAATACGCAACATGTTGTTATCATGTGGAGGTGGAGGTGTGGTGTGCTGATTTTGTGGGTTATATATTTCCTTCAGGAACCCACCATTATTCAGTACCCCGCAGTACTCGTCACACTCTGCTTTTCTGTAGAACTTGTTGGCGTTGCCCTGGCAGAAGCCTTGTTTGTAGGGCACGCACAGGCCGACGGTGGAGTCGAAGGCCCAGACGGGGGGCTGGCCTGTGCAGGGTTGGGCCACCATGGGCAGACGGCACACAGCTGGGGAGACAAAACATATATCCATTTATTTAAAGAGATATCTCTTTTTATTTCATAGCTGAGGGGAAACATTATCACCGACACAGAATAAACTGGCATTGAGCAACATACTGATTCTGCATGTATTGTATACATCTCGAATCTCCCTTATGCGCATGTTATTTTTCATATTTCATTCCTCACCCTCTGTGCGACATCTCTGCAGACACTCTCTCTCGTTCTCAAAGTTGTTCTGGTTGCCCAAACACCCTCCGTACTTGAAGAGTTCACAGCTCATTGAGGAGGAGTTGTAGTAGTAACGCTGGTGCATCCCAAAACATGGTCCTGTTTCTGGTGCTGCGTTACAGGACTCTGGGAGGGGAGGGAGAAATAGCACGAGGAAGGATAGACACCCATTATTTGGAGAATCAGAATTGGGATCTGACGTTCAACATGCATACATTAGCATGACTGTGCAATGCTGTGAAAGTGGACCGGCGTAATTCAAACCAGTCAGACGATCACTTACCGGTTCCATTGAAAATAGCTGAATCATCACCAGAACCTTCATCGTCTTCGGTCACCAAAGCAGGCAACGGGTTTCTCTTCGTCCGCTGTACCACCAACTGTTAGAGATACAAAGACACCTGAATCCCAGATACATATTTTAAAATCCATACAGCTACACAACTCAGAACTACATTTCTACATTAATTAGAATAGTAACATTATGTCTGGAAAAAACAACACCATGAAATGCACTGTCCACATTGAAGCACTTTGAAATGGACATTTTTTACAATGATCACTTTAATTTATTACTTGTAGAACGTGTACATTCTGGTGCGAACACATAAATACTTTGACTTGATCTCAGTCATAGTTTTCTCAGAATTCTGTACAATCGTTTGAGTACCTGAAGCTCAGGCTCTGCTACAAACTCTCCAGGAACACAGTCTCCTGCAAAGATATTACATTAAAACACATCATATGCATGCATTTTACAGACAGACAATGTACTCTTTTAATGTATTATTCTAGTTTTATTGCACTTGTGTTTGATATTTGTATGCTGCACAAATAATTTCCTGTTTTATGAACAATGGAGTGAAATCTCCCACCAGATATCGTTATCTGTCATTTAAATATCTAATCATATACAACTGTGCAAGTACAGTAAATGTGTGGTAATCCGTGTTGTACCTTTATTCTGCCTAATGATAACATTGTCCTCGCTCATTCCCTGTTCTCCGACCAGTGTTTTGAAGTCATCCAGCACAGTGTCTCTCACATCCATAGTTCGACCTGCAGAAGAAGAGGAATTCAGATGAAGCAGAAAAAACAAAACTTTAACATGATGTAAATGGTTAAAATAAAATGCATTAATGTCCAAGAAAATAATCTATCTTCTCGAGGAGTAATCTAATACTTGTCAGCGTGAGAATGTCCACTCACTGTAAAGCTTTACGGAGATGCTCCTCTCGCCCGTAGTTTTCACTTTGCTCGTCATCACTATCGCGTACTCGTTGTAGTTTGTGTGTACCACGTAGGCGTCCACGTCTGCGTCCCACTCTGTGGAAATTAGGACAGAGGAGATCTTTATACCTGCAGACACTTCAGGGACAAAGGGAACTGAGCACATCTGTATCACTGCAGGGCTAAACAGAGGGAGACATACTTTTTAGATGGTAGGTGAACCGCCCTGGTGTGGTGGTCAACTCGTACTCCATACTGATCTCCTTGCATGATCCATGTCTGCACACATACCACATATAAGACATGCTGTGTATTTAATATATTGGATGTCTATAATACACAGTAGGCCCTGTCACCTTGAAGTAAAAGTTCTGCATTACACTGGAACCAGAAGTAAAAGTACTCAGTATGCAGAATGGCCCATTCCAGAATAATTTCTAAATCATTGATAATATTATAGATACAACTGACTAAGAAAAACAGTGAAGTTCAATATTACCGTTTGAAATGTAAAGGAGAAATAGTGGCAGAAATGTAAAAGTACCCCAACACTTTATTTGAGTACTTTAGTTCATTTCCACCATTGGATTTTGCACTTTGGATACTGATATTGTTGGAACAAAACACTGCCAGGATTTGCCAATGTGTGTTCAGTATGAGTTACTCAATATGTGTATTCAGTAATTAAACATTAATGTATTTCTCTTCACAATATCTTATATAGAATAAAAATGTTTTTCCTAAAACGTTTTAAGGACAACGTTTTTTGTAAGTAGTCGGTTCAAACTGTGTTAAAAACATAGTTTGCGTTAGTCTGTTAGTGTGTAAGTGTGTGTGAGTGTGTGTAAATGTGAGGCGCACACACTTCCTACTAACCTCAGCATACGTCCAGTCGTCTCGAGTTTGCCTTCAGTGGCGCCGGTCTGCAGAACCAGTTTACCAATGGCTGCATCTGCTCTTCTATGTTGGATATCGGGACATGTACTTGCCATAGCAACTTCATGCCATGTTCCCAAAAACTGTTAGGAAAATGTACCATAGTGTGTTAATGTGTAATAATGCACGTAAAAACTACGATTCAAATGGGGATTGAAATAAGTTGATATCTCATTTAGTTTAGAAAAAACTGAAAGTGAACTACAAATAAAGACGTCATAAAAGTATAATATTTTACTATTGTCAAGCTCATTATAGTACGTCTCGCAATCAAATTAAACTTCAGTTCACAATCTCACTTCACACAGAATATATGACACTTACTCATGTGTGCTAAGTGTAACTGAAACTGTCGTCTCTGGCCTAAACTTACACACATCACATTATATTTGATCTTCATTTCTTCATTTTTAGTCATTAATATGAAAAGTTCCACTGCCCTGTCTGCAAATGTTTTGAGACAAATATATTTCATTGCGGTTTACATTTACGTTTGACGTATTACAAATTAGTTTTAAATGTGTGCGCTGAGCTCCACTGTGTGGATGTTAGGGTGCTGGGGACTATCAAGCTGTTTGTGACCTGATTGAACAACATGCTTGTGTTGCATTTTAGTTTCATTAAGTTTAATTTCTGTACTCATTTTAAGCCGAACCATGGTGCTTTTCACTAAACCTAACAAATCTATTTTGTTGAATTTATTTTTGTTAAAAGTTACAACGTTAACCATGCATTTCAAACTGTTTCAAAATGGACTAATCAAGGAGAAAATACATGTATGTATGTATCAACGGGAAGTCAATATTGTAGGAAACATTGTTGGCCTCACCGATGACGAAAGATTGAATCCCCAACATATTAAATACACGTTATTAATTCTAACAGACAGAAAAGGGTGTGAAAGAGAGCCTGTTACTTCTTTATGCTGCATGTATGAGTTCAAAACAACACATGCTAGTTAGCAGAACTCACCCGGGCCAGATCAAAGTTCTCCTGCGTGGGGTAGAGAGGTTCTGGGAGAACAGGGACCCCCTGAAGGGTCCAGCACCACCCCAGGACCAGCAGGGGAACCACAATCACAGCTTTCTGCATCCTCTCAGTCTATCTACTCGTCTGTGAGCACCGAGGACTGAAGCGCTGAATCCCAGGAAAAGTGTCTCCTCCTCGATGTCGATTACCTCTCTCAACCCTTCCAGGGAGGAAGGGCATTGACCTTCGTGTTTTGTCACTCGCACAGGCAAGCAGAAAGCAAACAAGTGAAAGAGCAAAGTTACGCTCTCTGTCTCTCACTTTGGGCTCTGAAACATTGGACCTTGGATTGGACAAGAGTATTGCATCAATAAATCAATACATGCCATACATGACGCTATGAGTCACACAACATTGTTTCACGTATAATGTATGCGTTATATATATGATGTTTGTGTTTTTGGGAAGAAAGAACAATTCTCTCAGATAAGCACATCACATTTTACAATGCTGTTGATGACTTTATATGGAAAAATCATGTTCACAGTCTGTAGGTATATCGTTATACCCTCGAGAAGAATTTCCTTCTCTTGCCCGGCCTCAGATATGGTTTACATGCAAAGAGCATTTGTTATTTTTGCATCAGAAGGACTTAGTGACTTCACGCCATTAATCCTTAAAACATAATCAATGAAAAGCGAGAGAGTAAGTATGTTAACTTTAAACAATCTAAGTAACTAATATTTCTCCCAAAAATATATATAGTGTTTCTTTATAACGATACAATTCAAATTCGTACTGATCAGTAAGAATAACATTATTTAGCTTTTTGTACTCTTTCTTTTATTTATTTAATATTTTGACAAATGAGAGGTATAGACAAACATGTATTCACAGTATTTTGCTAAATTGTAGTATAAGATATACAACATGAGTTTCACTTTATTCCCATTTTATTTATAGGCCAATAAAATAAAAAAGTGATATAGCATAGTGATGTTTGTCCTCTTCCGCCAATCCACAGGATCTGTCATCCTGTAACAGTAAACAATCATTTATTGTGCTAAAACTGTACAGAAATACATAACATGTCATGATTGTTTGTCATCACAGGTGCATGCTTTAGACTCTAAAGCACATCACAGCCTCTAAAGTTTAGACTAAGGGTGTGATGTGCCTGCTGTAGTTTTCTTTCCAACATTGATTTCCTGTCATCTTTATTTCAACCAATGGAGACCAAAAATACAGAAAAGATTAAATGAAAGTTAAAAAAAATACTCTTGATAAATAATTAACAATTATCTTTCCATGAACTGGGATGTGTTACAATAGTGGAAATTAAACATGCATCGTGTTTCAGTAATGTTACCTTACAAGGTGCACAAACAATACAAAGCATTAATATAGCAGCAAACAACCAGTTAGCACGGTTGAATAGTAGAATATTAATGTACAGACTGAATATAAAGGTATATACAAACAAAAAGTACTTAAACATATTGCACATGATATTGCACCAGGTAAGTGATAAAGTGATAAAGTGATGAAGTGACCAAGTTCAGATCAGATGTTCGGTTGTCAAGTCCAGTGGCGCCACCATGTTGAGAGTCAATCGAAATGCTCCCAAGCTCGAGTATTATTCAACGGTGAGTCGCTTGGCCTCACCTATTCGCATGTTACCGATCATGTAGTCCTTTTGTGCAGGAACCACAGGTGGCACCGGATTTACTTCCCACCTCTTGGGAAGAAGAATCTGGATGATACACATATCTGGTACCCACAACCGATTCATACAAATACAGATCTGTGGTTTCGATATGTAAAGGTCATTTCAGCACAGCATTGTGTAGAAGCACGTACCTGCGGCTGAGGAACGACGGGCTGTGGCACTCGCCCGCCTGGAATACACCAACCTGGGAAGACGGTAAGATGGAGAGAGGAGTTTCTGTTTGTTTTTCATAGAGACAATATGTGTCTTTGTGCATCCCACAACAGTAAATGTAATCAATGTTTTATATGTATGTATTTGTGTATGTATGTATGTATATATATATGCATGTGTGTGTATGTATGTGTGTATGTATGTGTGTATGTATATGTGTGTGTATGTGTATATATATATATATATATATATATATATATATATATATATATATATATTTTTTTTTTTTTTTTTTTTTTTTTTTTGTATTACTTTCTCTTTTCTTTTGGTCCTCTTTTATTTTTTCTCTCACAAGTCACATTTAAGGAACGTTGTAGAATTCCATTTGTCGGTGAATATATGTATCTATTTGTGCATATCTGTCATCTTCTATTGTTATTGTTTTGTTCTCTGTTGAGGAACAGTCAGTAACACTTAACAAAAAAAATGCTAGTGATATTGAAATCTCTATGCCTATACGTTATTTTGTTGTGCCTTTTGTTTTGTTTTGTTTTGTTTTGTTCTGTCTTGTGTTTGTTTGTGCATTGTGGAAAAGACAACAACAAAAATATTTGTAAAAAAAATCGATGTTTCAAACTTTGGGGAGGGATCAGTTCGACCTGGTACTATCAGTAGTGTGTCACCTCTGTTCTGATTCATGATGATCGCGTCATCACTCCCATCATGTTGTCTGACGAGCCTTTTAAAGTCCTCCAGCACACTAGCCGTCACACTCACAGTTCGACCTGGAGAAGAAACAATCACCATTACATAAATTGATACACATGTTGAATATAAATCACTTTCATAGATGCAATTGTCACTCACTATAAAGCTTGAATGCGGTGCTTTTAATTCCTGATGGTTGTTCCACGCTCAGCTGATGAATCATTGCGTACTCGACATAGTTGGAATCAACCACAAAGCAATCGACGTCTGCGTTAAACCCTGCAGAAAGGAAAGTGTTCACAATGCTTTGCATGACAGACCCAGTTTAGCAGTACTTTGCTTATGTGAAAGGAATGGACAGATCATGGTAAGATCTTCTTCTTTTTTAAAGGAAGCCTGAGAAAACATACTTGCAATATGATGGTAGAATCGTCCCGGAGTGCTGGTTAGAGCATAATCTGTGGAAATCTGTTGACATGAGCCATTCCTACATGCAGACAAACATGCATGTAAACAAATCACTGGTTAAACTAAATGGCAGCATCCTTAAACTCCCAGAATGTATGTAAATCTGACCTGAAACTCGTGGTTTTCATAGTGAAGCTGGCATCCAAGGCCACATGTTGCAGCTCCAGTGCAACAGAGAAGGGGTTTCCCCTCTTGCGCTGCATGTAGTAAGGACACGTAGAAACCACTGCTACTTCATACCACTTCCCCATGAACTGCAGGGGACACGTATATATATTTACTCCACGGCAAAAGCATTGAACAAGACCAAGAACATGCGAGGGGAACATATGGCAACTGAATTTCTTTCATTTATGAAATTCAATCTGTTGTTCAGCCCACTCACTCACCTGAGCCAGATCAAAGTTGTCCTGTATGGGGTTAAACGGTTCCAGGGCCAGAGGGACCGTGTTCACGATCCAGGCCGAGCCCAGAACCAGCAGAGACACCACGCTCACCGCTCTCAGCATCCTGACCCTCGGGATCAAAGTGATCCACTGCATGTTTTTTTTTTTTTTATTAAATCCCTTCCGACACCACAAGGAACACAAATCTATGGGGGCGAAGGTCGGATTGTCTTTTTGTTCCCCCTCGTCTTTGTTTGTCTTTGCCAGAGTGTGTGCAATCCATATAACCATCAATGAGTCACTGGACTTCAGCATTTGAAGCTTAAACAAACAACCGATCAATACATTGCAGAATGTAACAGCTGATAATTTCTAGGAAAGGACCACTGGGGGAACCGCTTGAACCCGAGTCCTCACAGTGTCCTGATGATCATCTGTGGATGTGTGATATTAGAGGACCTGGACAGCTTTAACAGCAGCTTGTTTAGACTTATATTGATGCGCAATCATGTGTAGTATCTGCCCCCTGGTGGTCATTAGTGAACTACACCTCTAGATACGGAAGCACAAACTGTGAATTAAACGCACGCACGCACACACACACACACACACACGCGCGCACACACACGCACACACACACCTTGGAGGTTAAGGTTTATTTGAGATATCGACACTGTGAAGCAGCACATCGGATTACATTCAGCTGGTGAACATTACACATTTAGTTATTTAAATAGCCTGCAGGTAAATATTTAATTAGAGATGAATGATGAAAAATAATGTAAAACACAACATAAAAAAGAATGACAAATACATTTCTTCAGCAATATTAGCTATTTATCATCTTTGTAGCCTAGATGATGATGTTTGCTGATTGAGACTTAAACGCTGGGGAAGAGTGACCCGGCCAACAAGAAGAAGCAGGTCAGGAAATGCATGCCACCATCACCTCAGGTACATCAGAGGACCTGTAACCACACACACACACACACACACACACACACACACACACACACACACACACACACACACACACACACATACACACACACACACACACACCCACACACTGAAGATGTGAAGTCACTTATACAGCTGAATGTTTAAGTCACTACCCTGTTTATCAATGTTTTAAAATCCTATTTAAAAAAAGACTCACCTAACGCCCAGCTCTTGATGGTGGGCAATTTTCTGTTGGCAGAAACATACAGGAAACGTCAGAGTAATTTAACTCCACATCACCTGTGTGTGCATATGTGATATGTGCTCTCTCTTTCTCACCTGCTGGAGGTGGGGTCAGAATAGAGTCTCTGGGGAAACCTCGGGACAAGGCAAAGGCTTTAAACCTCATAATTGTACTGTGCGAGACCGTTTGAGTGCGACCTGCAAGCAAGAAGAAGAACCCGCAGAGTGAGTGTTGCCTCTGCATGCTGACGTGCCGAGATGGGATGTAAAGAGGAGACTGTGTCTCACCGTAAAGCGCAACCTGCGTGTACTCTCGGTTAAAAACCTTGTTTTTGAGAACCATGGCGTAATCGGTATAGTTCGTGTCCACCACGGTGATGTCTTTCACGATGTTGTGGCCTGACAGAAAACACAACGCAGAAGTGAGGGGCAAAGACTTCTTGTCATTTAGTATTATATAGTAACTAAACCAGAACAATACGAGAATTAATTGAAATCCACGTGAGTGACTCTGTATCGCTCTATGTAGAATATTTCATAAAATCGGAAAGGTAAAATAACCTTTAATTTGGATGATTGACATAACTAGAGATGAACATAGATAATCATGTAATATAAATAAATATATAGAAAATGTACAGCACAAATGTAGGATTCACTATTACGTGAATAGCTGTCGACAATGTCAGATATAACAAATGAAAAACAGCTAACAATTGTAATTAATGTTATCTGTAAAAAAGAAATGAGGAAAATCTCATCAAAGTATAGATAATTCTCTTAAAGGAAGACATTTATAAAAACATCACCAGCAATCAAAAGTGCATCGTAAAAAAAAAATACAAAAACATCAACACAAATATATTTAGTTAGTTTGTGTGTGTAAAATAAATAGAATATAATATAAATATTTCTGCTTTGCTTTTATTTAATTTATTGCGGTCTATATTATAAAAGCATTCTTTAGGGATGCCGCTATGGTCCTTTGACAGTCGCATGTTCCACTGTCTCTTGATTTATAAGCCCAGGGAAAAGTCTGCCCTAGTTTGATCATATTTGTTCAAAAATCATCACATTAAGAGACACAGCACTACACTGACATGTTGTCACAGGTCATGCCTGGGCACTGCAGCTTTTATCTGTGCATGTTGTAGTTGTTTGCTCAATACTGTTGCCGATCCAGAATTCAACGCGTCCCACCGCTGTGGGCACTCACTGAGTACGAGGCAATATTTACATTGTAAATGAGTAAATTTCAAGAGTTTAATCCTTTCTTTACTCTCTTGTCAGGCCGATGATCGAGATTACAAGAGGGCAAACTTACGTGTGCTGAAGTAGGTGAACTGTCCAGGTACGCTGGTCCTCTCGTAATTGTACACCTTTCTCTGACAACCTAAAGGTCTGAGGCACACGGGGGAAACACCAGCATTATCTTTAACAAACATCCCTCCGTTTCCTCTCTTCTTTGACCCACACACACACTTTTTGTTCCAAACACGGTCTCTAGACGTCACGCTCACACCGACTCACGTGGCGTCCCACATCGTGAGGTTAACGTTGCCGTTGGACAGCGCGGCGACGATGCCCATGGAGGCCTTCACTTTGTCTCTGAAGGGAGCGAAGCTTGAAGAGTCATAGGCCAGGCCCACCCGGTACCATCTCCCTGCAAACTACACACACACACACACACACACACACACACAATTGTACATATTGAAGATATTTATGTACATTTCCATTTAACTACGACCCTAGTCATCACAAAAATAAATACAGAAAACAACTGTTGTAAATTAAATCGGTCTTCTCACCAGAACGGCAAGTAACTGACCTCTTGATAAATATGGAACAATCACACCAGGGATCTGGGATTCATCCAGTATCAAATCAGCCACCGGAAACACATGAAGAGCACATGTCTTATGATGTATTTAGGATGGGAAATGTCAATCTGACCCTTCTCAACCTCTCTCGCGTGGGAGGAAACCAGGAACGGGGGTCACACATTTATTTATAATAACAATTTCAGCTGAGGGCAAGTAACAGGATAACGGTAGCTGATCTCAAACAGACACACACACAGACACACACACACACACAGTGACGGCAGAACTTTTTTTTAAACTTAACAAATGAAAATAATTCAGACACATTAATGCACAAAAAACATCCCTACAAATGGTTGGATGCGTGACTTACCATCCGCAGGTTAAAATCTCTCTGCGGCTTCACGTCTGCGTCTACCATCATCACGCAAAACATCACCATGACAACGGCGACCACAGTGGTCCTCATGGCTGCGAGGAGAAAGTAAGCGGCGAGACGGATGGACTGAAAAGCTTGAGAGAGGGTATATCTGACCCGAGTCGAGAGAGAACTGGAGGCAGTCAAACAGACAGGTGCAGAGTGGCAGCCTGTGGCAATGTTTGCTTTTCTCCTGATACACCCACCCGGCCGTCAGCCAATCAAAGCCGAGGATCAGGGAACAGTGAGCAAGTGTTGAGGATGTGTGGTTCCAAAACAACCTAGACTTCATTTCCCCGAGCTGCAGCTTTATCACTTGCTTGTGGTTCCTCAAGATCAGCTGAAGCTCATGAACAAAGGAAGGAGGAAGTTAGAGGGAACCGCAAGTTCTGGGTCTAGACCCCCGACATTGGTGGAAAATGACTCAAATAAAAGCATTCCGAGACAAATTTGTAATATGTGAAATTGGGCTATACAAATAAACTGAACTGAATTGAATTTAATTGAAAATGATTTACTGTATAATTATGATGTGCTATAAAAAACCGTAGGAATACAAGTAAAGGTTCACCATTCAGAATTGTGAGGAGAAAAAAGTTTAGTAAGTATATGTGTTCATTATGTAGAATAGTAATAATGTCAGTGTTACATTTCTGCATTTAACTTCTAGTCACTATTGCTGTTAAACAAATATAGTGGAGAAAAGAGAACAATATTTATTTCTCTTAAAATAGAAATACTTCAAATGTGTACTCTTAAATGGCTTTAACTGACGTTTGACGATTACATGTAAAACAGGACATATTTTCACAACTACAGGATAAAATGCCTCATAACGATCGTCGTGAGAAGAGAAGCTGCTCATGCATATCTCCAAAGAGGTTCCCAGGTTCATTTTAAAACTCATTTTAAGCTCCACTTTCACTTTCCTTCATTTTAGTTTCTTGACTGTTGTCCCAAAAAGGACAAATGAGGAAAGATAAATCAAACATAAAAGATTACTTTCACCGTTCAAGGTCAAGCTTAATGATAAAAAGCTAAATAATGTGTGTTTCTGAGCTCAGCCTGAGGAGCTACACTTTGCTACAATAGATTTCATAAAGGTCTCAGATCAAACAGCAACCTCCTAGTTTTATAAGATATTGAGATCCTCTTTGACGCCTCTTTCTTTACTAAATTAAATATGTGAACATTTGTATAGTAGTATGTAAATTCGAAATACTATGGACTGCCTACTTTTTGTAATTCCATATACTAACACTTAATTAGATTTTTCTGAATCCATAATTTATCAAAATATCCCTTTTTTTAAAGTTTAAAAAGCAAACCCCTTTACCTGGAAGTTATCTCACAGGAAACATCCAGAGTGACCCAGAGTGAACTGCTTAAAATAACCTATTCTAATCTATTAAACAGTGTTTTTAGAGCAAGTGGCCAGATGTTGAAACTGTAGAGTGACAATCAGAGCTCAAGTGAACAATTTAAATAGGTTTTATTAATAATGATTTCCATTTGCAGTACTGCTTTAATCTCATTTTCTTAAAATGCATGATGTATACAGCTAGCCTTCAGTGGACAAGAGGACATCAGTGTGCTGTGTGTGAGTGTTTCACACACACACAGCACACCTCACACACCTCCCCTACAATACTCCGCGCAAGGCGAGAGCTGTTGCTTGTTCAATGAGACAACAAAATAAAGTAAAACAAAACAAAAAGAACTTTCACACTCATATAGGCAGACGCGTACAAACTCGTTTCCTTCTCTAGCATCGCTGAGGACCGAGCCGGGAAACAGACAAACAAAAAGTGCAAAAAGCAGTGTGAGAACGTGTTGATCAGAGGCATGAGGGACAGCGGTAACAGGGACACAGCCAGGGATGCTGGACCAGTTCGGTGTGTCATGATCTCCACATGCCAAACGTATTACCTGTGACCAGGTATATTTATTTACAATGTAATCAGAAACATCTTGACTGATTTCAGTGTGAGCTGTTTGATATGAACTGAATAAACCTATATGCACATCGTTCACCGTGGCCCCACATGCTAATTTGTCTCCAAGAGGATTTTATATGAATGAGACAGTGACACGTGATTTTAACCAATACTATTAATATCAACAGGCTTATTAAAACATTTGAATCTATTTCATAAATATATCATGTGTGGTTTCACGTTCACCAATACATTGCCATCGACGGTAGTGTAACAGTCGTCATGAGGTCATTTCATTCGTCGTCCACATGGATGACATGACGTCATGGACAGGTTCACTCTCCCCTTTCTGCTGAGGACACAGCGCCCCCCTCTGGTCAAACAGGTGTATCGCGCCCTGAATGGCTCCAGCTGACTCATCTGGTTTGCCAGAGACAGTCTTTAAAACAGTATCTACTAGCTGTGAAATGGCAAATTGTCATATCTTGGTCAATATATATTATTACCCCCAATTGAATCCAGAAAAGGTGGCTCCCTGGCTGTTTCCTCGCTCCATTCATAAAAAAAGTTATAAAAACCCAACTGCCCTTCGATTGTCTTACACTCATGCATGTTCATACAATCCCCTTTTTTTTTCTTCTTTTTTTTTTTAAACATAGCACAATCCCAAATGTTATGATTTCACGCAAAGAAAACAAAAGCAAATACAAATAGCAATGAAACAATCAATGTATAATTAACAGTTCCTTCAAAAAAATAAAATAATTTATAATAATTAAAACATAAAGAAGGGGAAACATCTTATTCAGAGTGCTCTGCTGTGGAACTGGTCAGGGTTGACAACCCTCAGCCACAAGCATCATAACAGCCATCCTGTGTTCCCTTAGATACTTAACCTCTACTTCCCAACATCGTCATACTCATTGGTCACTCGTTTTCAGACATTCATGAGCACATTTCACACTCATCATTAAAGAATAAATAAAAGTGAAAGAGCGACAAACATTGGCGCAATAAAACAAAAAAAAAAAGGACAATGAGTCCTTGACACTGAAGCCAGTTACACATCCACTGTTGGCAGTGGCTGGACAGTAGATGACTTTGGATGTGGTCAGTTGCAAAAGTATGACAAAAAAGTCACAGGGTAATGGCAGATGACGCACAACACACACCGGTAAAAGATACTCGAGAACAGTTTTGAGTGTGTAGTTGGATCTTTGTCACCAAACCTGTCAAAGAATCTCAAAAAATTAAACATCCATCACGAATTCAACTCGAAAATACTAGTTTTTTTTTAACCATTATCTGAACATGACACAGAGGGAGAGGAACGAGGGAAGAGGAACCAAGGAAGAGGTGGGGACGCATTGAAAGGATTGGGCTGGTTGGCAGATGGATGAATGTAAACTATGAAGATAAAGTAAATTTGCTGACCAATAAACAAAAAATAAATCTAGAAGACAAATGAAGATTCCAGTTTTGCCTAAGTAAGACCAGAAGATACTCAAAGGAAGCAAGCAAGGAGATGACCCAACCTCTTCCTGCACCTGGCAGGATGAAGACGCAAGTCGCTGGACCGCCATGGACTCCTCAGAATAAATGTATAAGCTTCCATGATTTAGGCCAGCCTTGCGATACAAACTTGGGGATCGTGGTAGATAGAAGCCGAACAACGAGTCCAACATGGGGAAGCACATGAGATACTGTGTGTGGGCCCAGGCTGTGGATGTGGTGAACTCACAGTAAGGCACAGGGCTCTGCTTGCGTGGTTGATGATGCTCATTCATGCTACTACAACCTCCGATAGATATTGCAAACAATGGACAAAACATCGATGACAAAGCACGTTTTCTCTTCTTCTACCGTTCCATTTCCGCCACGACAATGTCCCCCACTCGCCTCTTTGAATCTTTGAATCTTTGGGCTCTCATCTGGCAGTACATCCCGTCCGTAGCACCAGAATTTTGTTGAAAACACGAGTCCCCGATCAGACGATTTGGTGCTTCTTCATCTTCAGTCTTCTTCATAGGTTGCAGAAGAACGTACACACACACACGCACACACACACACACACACGCACTCACACCGTAGGATAAGACTACCTTTGAGGACGAAACCTGCACAATACAGCCACAAACATACTGCATGTCAGCTCAGTATAAAAGTCCTGTTATTGGAAATAGCCCAATGTGTTTATCCCAGGGTTGAACCAATCAGATCACTTTGTGCTGCAGCAGCTGATATAAGATGCAATGCTGCCGCAAGAGTTACTGAAGCACAGATTTGGAAACATGAGAAGCACAAATAACCCGATAAATTTCCACTATAACAAAAAAGAGAAAGCTTTTACAACAACATAAAATAACAACACTTTAATATCATTTTAAATATGTAAACAAACACTACAACTTAAATATATTTGGTGTGATGCAGACATATTTAAATACAAATCTTTGTTTTACATCAGCTCTCATGTGGTGTGGATGATTATTGCACTGCAGACACCAGAGCCCTATTGCGCTTTAGTAATATTTCAGATTCAACCACTGGTCTGATTCACCGTCGGTAACCGTGGGTTACATCTCGAAGGCTTTCCGAAAAATCCCTAACATCCACATGGATTTCCCTTTAAATAAAAAAAAAGAATACCGTGGTCTCCTCGTCTTCATTTCCACCTCACGCTCCACAGAAGACGAGGAGACCAGCGAGGTGCCCAACAATATTATAATATATATTATTATATATTATTAACTTCAAGAAGCTGTAGTTGACATGCAGGTCGGTCACTGCTGATTGTGCAGGGGAAGTCGGCGGGAGAGCTTCCAGCGTTTTATGAAACAGTCTCGCTGTCTCGGTCCTCATGGGTCACTCCGTTGTCCCCCCCCCCCCCACACACACACACACACACCCAAACACTCCCACACACACACACGTTTCATTTAGTACTGATTCCATTTTCCTCCTCAAAATCCAGTCTGTGGATATCTGTAGTTAACTGTTTCATTCTGGAAGCTAGGCGACTCCTCCTCCTCCGTGGGCAGGGAGTGTGTGGCTCTGAACGGTGGCTTCAAGTTACCAAATACTAGGGTTGTGCCTCTCTCTGCGTTTGCTGAAGTAGCGAGAGGAGCCGCTGGGGATGGAGTGGTGCTGTGTGTGTGTGTGTGGCGTGCATAAGTCTGCTTTTAGGGATTTTAAAAAGCAAAGTGGTTTTGGGAATACATTATGTTTTTGTGTGTGTAGGCATGAATGGGCATTCCAGTAGGGGTGCAAGGGAGTGTGTATGGATATATTGTGTGTAATTTATTATGGGAATACGGTCCTGCATTCTATCCTGGTCTCGCAATATCGTCTTATTTTCTGTGTCTGTGTGTGTGTGTGTGTCTGTCTGTGTGTGTGTGTCTATGTGTTCCTGGATGTAGTGGTCAGCCTGCTCATCACAATTTGTGTTTTCCTGTCAGTATGGAGCGGTAAAGCTCCTCGTCCAGCTGCACGTAGGCCCCTCTTCTGGAATCCAGGAAGTAAAGTCTGTCCGACACCGCGCTCGGGTCAAAGCTGTCCTGGCGCAAGTCCATCTTCTGAAACTTGAACGTTCCTGAGAAAGAGAGAGAGAGATTATGTAGGTATATTAATTTCTCGCACTCAAAATGCTTTTTTTTTATGTGGACACAAGGCCTTAGAATTTCTTTACTTCACCGTCTTACTGCTTTAAAAATATATATAAAACACATAACTATTCAATCAAATTTCAATTTCTTTGCTATATTTTTTTGCACACAGTAGAATTTTAAATTCAATCCCTTAAAAAAGCATTGTAGTTCAAACAATATTATAGAGCTGCAATAATAGTCAACTCATGTATCTGACTGTCTGATAATGAATCATCAGTAATTAGGGGGGGTCTTCTGTTTTCGGCTTTCTACTTGGAGATGGGGCACATTTTAAATGTTGCGTTTACTATCAGCAACCCACAATTTGACGTCATGTTGTATCTTTAAAACATAAATCAAACTAGGGCGCTTAGGAAGCCAGCTCAGAAGGTTTGAGGTTGAATTAAGAAGCACTTCACAGCCGAACACTGTGTGAACAAATCAAACACAATTTAAATCAAGTATTTCAGATGCGACCAAACGGCAGTAAAAAATAAAATCCTACCCGTCTTGTTGACCTCCGGAAGGAATCGAAGGAATACCGGTCTGGCGTAGGGAGGAAGAGCTTTGTCCATGTCCTTCACAAACTTCTCCAGGTCAGTGTTCTGGGTGGGGTCGGCGATGGCGGCCATGCCGGCCTTTCCCTCGGCTCCTGTGCACAAATAAATGTCCGTGTCAGAGGAGTGATTCTGTGGACCGCTGAGGTTGAAGCTCAGACGGATGCCGGTGTTTGTGCAGCGAGGCCGTGGATGCTGTGCAGAACATTCCTTAAGACTTCCCAGTATCTCACTGCTACACTTCCTCCATATACTGATGGGATGGGAAGAGACACCCTCAACCTCATTATTCGTTATTCCTGTTGTGGCACTACATCCTTCATTCGCATTTCTGCTGTGATCTGTCTGACTTGTGTATCTTGTTATCTACACCGATCATGCCAAATTAACTCCAGGGATTATTAAAGGTATCGAATTATATCTAATATCAGGGTTCTTACATATTTTGACCGATGGATTTCCATGACTTTTCCAAGACTTTAAACCAAATTTTGATGACCAAGTTGAAATCTCGGTAAAAACATGAAAAATGTAGAACATTTTACGTATTGAGAGCGTACGCCGGCTTATATTTTGAGTGTTTTTCTATAAAAAACATATTAATTATTTCAAAATCGGAGTAAATGAGCATGTGATTATAACAAACTTCCATGACTTTTCCAAAACTTTTAGGATTTAAGTTTTTTCCATGACTTTTCCAGGCCTGGAAATGACCATTTTAAAATTCCATGACTTTTCCAGGTTTTCCATGACCGTACGAACCCTGTAATATTTAATCTAATCATAGTGACAAAAGGTGGAAGTTGCTTTGCATCTAATGACATTTCAAAATGGTACAATTCCCTTCATGACACAATAAATTAGTAAGCCACGTTACTGCAGCTGTGATTACTATAGATAGTATTCAATACAGTATAGTTATTGTTATATATACGTTCAGTTTTCCGTTCATCTCTCTAAACGTAATGCAGGGACTTATCCTAGACACGCACAGGATGCAGGCATGGTGTTTGTGCGTAGTCTTGCACAGCTCCGAATCAAAATGCAAACTTTCGGACATGTATTGAGGACAAGTTGAGTCCCAATTTAAAACAAATATTCAATAATTGGTATTGACAGATCGTACCTGGTACTTCCACTCCATAGACAACGACATCTTTCATGTCCAACAGCCGGCTGAGAGTTCCCTCCACCTCGGTCGTAGAGACGTTCTCTCCTTTCCAGCGGAAAGTGTCTCCTGTACGGTCCTTGAAGAACATGTGGCCGCACTCATCCATGATCAACACATCACCTGGGGGGGAGCGGGGGGCCGATGTATAGATTAGTCATTTTGTCAGCCAGCATGGAGCACAATTAATTACTCAATATGTATGTGTGTATGTATGTATGTGTGTATTTGTTGTATGTATGTATGCATGTATGTATGTGTATGTATGTATGTATGTATGAATGCATGTTTATGTATATGCATGTATGTATGTATGTGTGTATGTTTGTATGTGTGTGTATATGTTTGTATGCATGTATATGTGTATGCATGTATGTAGGTATGTGTGTATGTATGTGTGTAAGTGTGTACGTGTGTGTGTATGTATGTATGTGTGTATGTATGAGACTCTAACCAGATAGATAAGCACTATCTCCCTTCTTGAAGACACTATTGGCTATCTTCTTGCTGGTTGCTGATTGGTTGACATAACCATCAAACCTCCGAAGAGGATCATTCTGAATGATCCTGCCGACGAGCTGCCCAGGTTCACCTAGAGAGATAGAAGACAGAAGACATGTTATATTGGCTAATCAAATCCTTTCCCACACATGATGTGGATATTTTCATCTCCATAAGGTGTTTCAGAAAGGACTACAAGTGTGTGACTGTGTGTATGTTTAGTGTTCAACCCACTTCTTCAGCCAGCAACTTTTAACATTTCCAGAAAAACAACTGCAGAGTGCCCAGTGTATTGATTTGTGATAGATGTATAATCATAATGACTTCAGTTTTTACTAATCATCTGAACATATGGGGCTATTTCCTTTCATTTCATACTCTTTATTCTATAAGCACATCGTACAGACGTACATATAGTACAGAGTGAGTGTCCAGCTTTATTTCACTCCTAAATGGCATTAAATGAGCAGCTGCAGGTATTTTCTTGCTCTACACCACCACTCTACATGCACTATTGAGCTTAAACATTGATGTTTAACAGGTGTATAGATTAATCCTACCAGGTTTACAGGGAATACAGACGCCATCAGATCCCCTAATGAGCTCCATGGTCTCCTCATCCACCCTCACCAGTCTGATCGGGTAGATGAAGGGGAGGATCCGACTGTTGAAGCCACACGCTCCAATCTAGAGCAGAAAAGAACATGAATAAGGCAAACTGGTTACAACCGGCCGAACGGCAGTGCTGCGTTTGGTCTTGTGTTGCCTTAACGAGAAGCTAGCACAACTGAAAACAACATTTATAAAAACACTGATGGCTTAACATAGAATAGAATAGAAATATACTTTATTAATCCCCAAGGGGAAATTTGTTGACATAGTAGCACCGATAAACTAAACACAATAAAATATAGATATAAGAAAGAAAGTGACTGTGCATAAAGTATAGTATGCAAAGTGAAATATAAAATACAAAATAAAATTAAATATATATGTATATATACACAATATATATGTAAATACAGCAATGTAAAATTAAATAATATATATATATATATATATAAAATATATATATATAGACAGTGTGCAAAATGCAAAGTGTGTGTATCTGTGTAGTGTAAATTAAATTAAATTAAATGAGTACAGTCCAGATCAACAGTGAATGAATGTGAATATGTACAGTGAGTTATTGCAATTTTCTGGCAGGAGGTGCATGAAGAGGATCGGAAAGAAAAGTTACTGAACGAAATGTGAAACTCTCTTGAGGTGAGTGGGTGGTGGTAGTCGGAAGGGTTTCACAACACTACAAACTAAGACGCACAACACAAAGGAGCTCTAGGCAAACAGAATAGCTAAACTGAGAGCCTGTTTGGCCGGAGCATCATTTCCACTTCGTTGCACATCCCCACCTTGTTATCAAAGTTGCCCAGGCTGCAGTTGCACTCGGTTGCTCCGTAGAACTCGGCGACCTGTGGGATGTTGAAGCGCTTCATGAACTCCTCCCATATGGACTGGCGCAGGCCGTTGCCCAGCGCCATGCGCACCCGATGCTGCTTCTCCACGTCCCGAACCGGTTGGTTCAGCAGGTATCGGCAGATCTCACCAATGTACTGCACAATCTGGAGGATGGAGAAGAGTATTGAGACGGAACAAATCAATTTAATACCAAGCTCACAATAATGCAAAATGGATTCAGAGAGATTAACTGGCGAAGATTATACAATCTGGATACTATTTAGAAAGAAATTCATCTTTTGAGTAACACTGATTGCGGTGTGCTACTCTGCTCACCACACGGTTGGCAGTGACTTGTAATCCACGTTAGTACTTACAGTGCAGTTGTATTTGGCACAGTCGTCCCAGAAACGCGAGGCAGAGAACTTCTTCCTGATGACTACAGTCATGCCATGTAACACACACTGGCCCACTCCCACAATGTTACCTGTGGTAAAATAGTTATGGAATATCGTCATGGTCGTAGCAATCTAGCCTCCATAATAAAAATACATAATTAAAAGCAATAGCAAGAAACGTGTACTCCATTTTCTGTAAGCAGATACAGTCAAGAACCCCTAACTATGTGTGTGTGCCAGAAAACACCATCATCCAATCACAGGTCGACAATAGCAACTCTTTTTAGTTGACCATTGGCTTCAGTCACTATGTGAGGCCGGATGCTGTCAAGCTAAGTTCATTATAAGTAACTTAGTGCAGGAAATGATGCAAGAAAACAGGTCTTACGGGAAAGTTGCAGATTTTGACTTGTAAATTATCAACTTTAATCCCAAACATCTATAGTTTTACCTGCAGAGTGGTAGAGCGGAAGGCAATCATAAAACACGTCATCCGGAGTCATCCTGAAGCCGTAATACACCAAGGCTGCCATGCGGTAGTACCTAAAAAACAGGGTGAGGCATGGCAAGAGAAGTAGAAAGATTAATCAAAACAAAAAAACGACAAGTTTAATATGTTTCTCATCTAACAGTCAGGGTCCGTACTCATGTTGACCAGTGGAATTCCAGGATTTTTCCATGAATTTTCCATGACTAAACCAAATTTGACCAAACTGAAATCTCGGTGTGTACATGAAAACCTTTTGAAAATGTAGTATTCAAACAATTAGAATTACAAAGCATACAATATACCTTAAATGAAACAAATGAGAGGAAATAGTCTGATTAAAAGAATAAACATTACTATACATGTTTATTCTTAGAAACACTTATATAAATGTTTATTCTTTTAATCAAACTATTATCCTTTATGTGCAAATCCATCTGTTTGGACTTAGCGTATGCCGGCTTAAAATTTGAGTCTTCCTTTCAAAAACATATGAATTATTTTAAACTCAACGTAAATGAACAGGTGAATATAACAAATTTCCATGACTTTTCCAAAACTTTTGAGATTTAAGTTTTTTTCCATGACTTTTCCAGGCCTGGAAATGACCATTTTAAAATGCCATGACTTTTCCAGGTTTCCCATGACCGTACGAACCCTGAACAGTATTCGTACTACACACAGAAGCAGCATGGATCAACACAAAGCGGTGATGCAGAACTCCTGTGTGACTGTTAGTTAGCCGCGTGTCTCCTTCCTACCTGCTGTGCACAACAATAGCAGCTTTAGGCATCCCAGTGGTTCCTGACGTGTAGATGTAGAACAGGCGATCTGAAAGAAGACAGCAGGGTGAGGGTGAGGAGACTTAACATGTCAACACCTTAATGAAGCTGTTATATTCATGCGTTAATCTTTTTTTCAGTTGCGCTGATGGGAATGCGAATATAGCAGAATCCCTGATTAAAGATTGTAAAATAACACCAACAAGTGCCTTTTTTTCACTGGGATTGTGGGATGAGTAAGCAAAGTGGTCAATGCTTAGACAGCACGATGCAGCTCAGACCCAAACTCCTGCATCCTGGAGCTGTCCCCCATCCCGCTGCCCACAATAACATCTTGTGAGTGTCTTGCATTTAAATGTAAGCCCCCCTTTCCCATGACTGTTCTTCTCATCTACCGCCCCCCTAAACCCAACTCCACTTTTATCCCAGAATTGTCTGATCTCCTCACAACACTTTGCACTACATCTGGAAATACCATAATCTTAGGAGATTTAAACATTCATGTCGACTCCCCTTCATGCCACTCTGCTACCGATCTCCTTCAGCTACTGGACTCCCTAAACCTACAACAACATGTTCATGTCCCCCCACATTCAAGGGGACACACTCTCGACCTGGTCATCGCAAACTCCGCCTCATCACCGACCTACAGGTTTATGACCTTGGTGTGTCTGACCACAAAATAATATCAATGAAGCTGTCTTTCCCTTCTCCCCACATCAAACCCACGCGGCAGATCCACTTCAGGAATCTGAAAAACATTAACATGGATGCCCTGGCTCTGGACCTCAAATCTCTCTCCATTGGCTCTACCAACTTCCTCTCTGGCACTGACTTAGTGGATTCCTACAACCAGTCCCTGAGCAGTCTTCTGGACCTTCATGCCCCTATAAAATCCAGGTCAGTCTCCTTCTCACGCTCAGCACCCTGGTACACCTGCGAGCTGCATAAAATGAAGACTGCTGGGCGTGTCATCGAGCGGCGGTTCAAGGCTTCTGGACTGACTGTTCACAAACAGGCATATAGAGAACACAGGAAGGCCTATGCCGAAGCTCTGAGAGATGCGCAGTCCAAGTTTTATTCCACCATTATTAACAACAGCCCCGGTAACTCAAAACAACTTTTCTCTACTGTAAATCATCTTCTCAAACCGCTTTCACTTGTTCATCCTGAGGCCACTGAGGATAGGTGCAATATGCACATCAATTTTTTCCGACAAAAAGTTAAAAATATCCGCTCCCACCTCTCCGCCACTGCTGTCCTGCCGCCACAACCACCGACCCACTATCTGAGTTTGTCCAGCCTCTTTGCTCCTTCTCAACTGTCACACAGGAAGAAGTGGAGGATATGATCAAAAACACAAGGCCAACCACCTGTGCTCTGGACCCTTTCCCATCAGCTCTGCTAAAGACAAACACCTCTGCCATCTCTCCACTAATCACCACGATCATAAACCACTCGCTCCTGGCCGGCCATATTCCATCTGCGGTACAAACTGCTGTCATCAGACCACTACTAAAAAAACACCCTGGATCCAGAGGTTTTTTCCAACTACAGGCCCATTTCAAATCTTCCATTTCTGTCCAAAGTTCTAGAAAAGGCAGTTGCAGCACAACTTCACCATCATCTCAAAGACAATAACCTTTTCGAGAAGTTTCAGTCTGGTTTCCGCCCTGGCCATAGCACTGAAACAGCCTTGGTCAGGGTCACAAATGACCTCATGATGGCAGCAGATACCGGTTCCCCATCTCTACTCATCCTCCTGGACCTAACAGCTGCTTTTGATACAATTGACCATAACATCCTCCTTCACCATCTGAAATACACTATTGGACTCTCTGATAAAATACATAACTGGTTCACCTCATATCTATCCGACAGAACGGAATACGTTACCCTGGGCAAAGCAAAATCATACACCCACAACGTCACCTGCGGTGTCCCCAGGGCTCAGTGCTGGGCCCCACTCTCTTCACCCTCTATCTGCTTCCCTGGGTAATATAATCAGCAGGCATGGGGTATCCTACCACTGCTATGCTGATGACACACAGCTCTATATGAGGACAACCCCACTTCTTCTGATTCCAACTCTATATCCACACTCACCACCTGCCTGGAGGACATAGAGACATGGATGAAACTCAATTTTCTTCAGCTAAACAGTTCAAAAACAGAAGCCATCCTAGTTGGCACACCACATCAACTCCGCTCTTCCACCATCACCTGCATTACCTTCTCGGTCAAAACGCACTCTCTCCACATCTGTCACCAACCTTGGTGTTAAAATGGATTCCAATCTCACTTTTGACACCCACATCAAACACCTCCGCAAGACAGCTTTCTATCACCTCAGGAACATCGCCAAACTCCGCCCAACACTCAATCTGGCAGATGCAGAGAAACTTGTCCATGCCTTTGTATCATCCAGGCTGGATTACTGTAATGCTCTCCTCACCGAATCTCAAACAAGAACATCCAGAGATTACAATATATCCAGAACAGCGCTGCCAGGATCCTGCTAAGAGTCCGTAATATGATCACATCACCCCGCTCTGAAATCATTACACTGGCTCCCCATCCCACACAGAATTGAGTACAAGCTCTCCTCATCACTCATCAGTGCATTCATGGACATGCTCCCCAATACCTGAAAGAACTGCTCACCCCCCAGACCTCCTCATTTAACCTCCGTTCTTCAACCAACAACACACTCCAAGTCCCCAGAACCAAGCTCCGCACTATGGGAGATCGGGCCTTCTTCTCTGCAGCTCCGAGGATATGGAACACCCTCCCTGAACATCTGAGGGCCCCACAGACTGCAGAGGCTTTTAAGCGTGACCTGAAAACTCACCTTTTTAAGAAAGCTTACTGCTAAAATATCTTTTATGGGCTTTGCTTTTAAATATATCTTAAAATTTTAGCTTTTTATTGTTGTTTTATTCTGCTCTGTAGCACTTTGAGATTGCTCAAATATGAAGTGCAATATAAATGCAATGTATTATTATTATTATTATCCAGATGTATACAAATTGGCTTTAAATTCAGTTGAGCCATGAACCACTTACGTTTGGATTGTGCTTTCATGCTCACAACTGATTTTATCTGTATTAAACTTCAACCACTAAACAGAAGAAATACACTTCTGAGCTCCGACTGATGTAGAGATCTGGATTACGGTGGCTACGTGCTTCCTTAAAACATGTACAAATTGAAAGCCCCTTCATCGAGTTGTTTGGCAGTGGGTGCCAAGTTTTGCCAAATGTGAGCATGAACAAAGGTCCCAGGCTTTATTGCCGTCCATGATTAGATATCGTGTTCGAGAGCAGAAGTGACTGAGCGGCTCTCCTCTGGCTCGTTCCCCCTATGTGAACCGAGGCCTTCAGGAGAGATTGTATTGTACGCTCTACAGATTGTGAATCCCACAGAGGCAAACGTGTGATACAAATATGATTTACGTGACTTGACTGTTGATACCGTGGATTTAATGCGTACTCTCTTTAACCCATTTACAAGTTTCCTTAGAAAGAGGAAACCAATACAACGTCTGGTGATGAGTCAGATAACGAAACAAAAGAGTGACAAATTGCGGCTGATAATAATTTATCTTATTAGGAGCAATCTTCAGCATCATATGATACATTTAGTTTTTGCTTCATTAGGTTAAGATGTACATGATAAGATTTATTTGAGCTTCAATTGTAATTACTCATCACTTGTCTACTCTATTGTTGTATCAGTAAATGCAAACTAATACATTTTTGAAATTGCTGTAGCCAACTGTACTCATGACCAGGGCATCTTTTTTTTTTTTTGCTGAATTATTGTTATGACACCACAGAAAATAAATCCTAAAATAACTTTCCAAAGCATCTGCAAAACGTATTTTTATCTAACGAACGTCTTGGAACTGCTAACACTAAGACCGGCTCATGGTCTTACCTGTGAAGCAGCGCTCCGGCCGGCTCGGCAGGTGAGTCTGGGCATTATCCAGCAGGGGCTCCAGGCACTCGGTTCCCTGTGGGACTTGTTTGGGGTCCCAGTCTCCCGAACAGAACATCTGCACTTCTTTCCCCATTAAACTGTGGACCTCGGACACCGCTAAGAGAGTAAGACAAACACATTAAAGTAGGTTTAATACGCTTCACTATCCCAAACTACAAGAGGACTTCATGGGCCACAATGTGTTAGCCCCACTGCAGACAAGGGGAGGAGGAGGTGGAAGAGAGCAATACTTTGACATCAATCTGCAGTGTGACAAAAGGGAATGAGAGTATCGATATGTTAGAAGGGAGGTCTCATACCTTCCCCTGTAAAAAGAGTGCATCTTGATTTAAAAGCCGTATGACACGCTGGCTCAGTATAAACGCGACGCGCTTGACTTTGGCCTGCTCTGTTGCAAAGAGGCTGCATTTCAAATTACTTAAAAGGTTTAAAGCACATGACCAGCACACGATCCATCGTCTGCACTGTTCCATCAATCCTGAGTTGAACAGCTCAAAAGCTCTTTAAAAGCAAAAGAGGGTGATGAGGAGATTGGAATAGATCCCCAAGTAATGTTTGACCGTTCAACTGAGCTGCTGCAGTCTAAGCAATATGATAAAACACCACAGGTTAGTTAGTTCACTAGACATTATTATGATACACACATGACTTTTTTTTTGTTGTTACTTCTTCTTTATTTTATATACATTTTCTGATTTATTTTGATTTCAGGAATTTATAAGCATTTTTGGTTTCTACCTATACATTTTCAGTCTCTCTTTTGTATATTATATAGAATATTATTGTATTGTATTTGATTTGATTGACTGAATAAAATACACAAGCAAACAAACAAATCAAGCATTCTGATTGGTTGAGAGTGAGTCACGAGGTGTACTTTAATCAGCCATAATGTCACAGCTGTTTACATTTACCCGAGCGTTCCATATCAGCGTGCACACAAAATAACACTCACGGTAGATTTTGCGAGAGCGTTAGTTGTCAGTTCAAGCTCGACAGTTAAAACATGTTTCATGTCAACTATAATATTTGGGGGGAATGACTATAAATGAATGGTTAGCCGAAAAGGAAACTTTAGGTGGACGTCATGCTACCAGCTACATCTTCAGCCATTCCAGATAGAATTGCACATTTTTTTTTTTTTTAAAAGCAAGGTCACACACAATGAACTGTTCCCAGAATGTATTAGCCATACTACGGGCGCCTCCCCTACTGGGATTGAGCCCTCAACAGAGATTTGTGAGGAGATTTTAATCTTCTTTTCCAATAAAGCAATCACAATAAACACATCCTAACATCTCACCGTCTCTTGTTACACCCAATCTCAGAGAAATTTGTCCTGCTCTCGAAATATATTTCACTCCGTCTCAATTGAACATTTGGCCCAAACCATAACCGCCGCCCTGTACCTGTATCCTTTCCACTTGCTTCCTTAAAAAAAAAACCTGCAGCTAGTGTGTCCTTTTATTTATATCATAATCAATTCCTCTCTCCCGTCTGGCACTGTCTCTCCATCCATCCATCCATTTACATCTGCTTATCCTGAGCTGGTTGGGGAACGGCTAGAAAACATGGCTTTGGAAAGGCCCAGCAATCTGGCACTGTCCCGATCAATTTCAGTCGAACCCCTTCTCAAAAATCATTAAACCCAACTGTCATGAAACACTTTGGTCTTATTTCAAAACTTCCATTCCTGGCCGAGGTTTCCTGGTCACAATTAAGAGTTGCCAGAGCACGGGGATGCAATCCTAAAAGTACTCGATGATTTTCTTTTATCAGCCGACTACTCTAGCCACTCATCTGTTTTAATCCATTCAGAGCTCACTGCTGCCTTTGATAGCATAGATCAAGTGTAATCTTGGCATCGGAGGCACCGTGTAAGATCGGTTTTATTCGTATCTCCGAAATAGGACTTTTAGTGTTGCTATTGGTGATGCACATCTCCCGCACAATCGTTAATGTGTGGAGTACCTCAGGTGTCAGTCTCTGGTCTCCTGCTTTTCTCCTTTACATGTACTACACATTATCCACAGACACAATATTAGTTTCCATTTGTACACACTCTTGCCTCAATTAATCTAGATTGGTCTGTTAACAAATATGCTATACAAAACGAGTTTACTATTATTATAACATTTTTTTTTCCAGAAACACCGTCATTTTATTTGAGTTTATAATTGATTAGTTTGATTTTCTGACTAGGTCCTTTAACACTGCAGATTGAAGATGGAGATATTTCTCTAACTCCCTTTTTCATTATTTCTTCCCTTCCATCATCCATGTAAAGCTCCATTGGCTGATATTGAAGAGACACCTCCTCTGAAACACATCTACCTTTTATGACCTCTGTGTCTTTCTCTCTGCACCACTCACCTCTCTTACACAAACATCACTCATAAGCAGAAATCAGTGCTGGACAGTGACAAATATAACAAAATGAATTCTGACCACATATCCTTCAGATGTTTCTCTAAACTCTAACTCCGCACACCCCCCTCCTCAATCCTCCCAGCTCTTACCTGCATTCAGCTCTGAGCCAAACACCACCGCCTTGGCATTGGAGATGGTGACGCAGTGGACCAAGGCCTCTAGTCTCAAATTGAAGTTGATAAGTGCTGCCTCTACTCCAATTTTGGCCATGCCAAGCCAGAGGCCCACATACTGGGATCTGTTCTCCATGAAAAGAGCCACCACGTCGCCATCCTGAAGAAAGAAACCACAAAAGGGCGTATAGTTTATTGTTATTCAACGTGAGTCGAAAGGGACTTTGTCGTCTCTTATTCTGGATTGAAGAAGCCTTTTTTCCCTAATTGCTTCAGAAATATTTTCCTACCCTGAAACCCCTTTCCAGCAGCAGGTTGGCCACTCTGTTGGAGTACTCATCCAACTGTCGGAAGGTCCACTTCTCCCCAGTCCCCTCGAAGATCAGAGCCGTTTTGTCCCCGTAGCGAGCCACCGTCTCCGCAAAGATCTTGGGAACGGTGTTCTTGTTTTTGAGGTGGCGTCTGACATTCATCTTCACCTGCAATAGCACACCTGCCGCACTGAAGGAGCAAGAGAAAACATGATTAAAATAGAGAAAACCGACAGCTACAATAACTCTTCCTGGAAAAACTATGTTGCAATTCTTGCAGCAGTTTGTGGTGTTGATTTTTGCACTTTGGTGACAGGAATGGAAACCACGTCACATCCTCTGCACAGCAAGAGCATTGATGACAAGACATTGAACAACACACTTCTTCTGTAGCTAGTAGGAGCACATCTGCCAAAGCAAAGCAATTCAGAGTACTTTGATATTCATAGCTAAATATTTATAAATACTTATTTTATAGCTCATTTGCATCTGTAGTTGACAAACCAAAGGTCATCAGTTTCCACACTGTGCAAAAATAATGGGATGGGTCCCAGGGTAAAGTCTGCCAACATTGAACCATGTCACTCACTAATATACATTTATGGTGCAGCTAGTGGGCAAACGTCAAAGCACTGTGTTATTACACAAACCTACTGAGCCGAGTTACCTCACAGCTATATTGTGGTACACCTTTCTGTTGCAACAGAAAATTCTCCAAGCAGCTCTCACTTTATAATGATCAACTTTCTCGAAAGACACTTTGTTATATTGTTGGCAACGCTAACGTTTAAGATCTTCAATACACCTGATAGTATTTAGTTTTAGTGAAGTATTCTTTCATTATTCACCTTCAGGAGTTTTACATAGGAAACAAACTGTACTATTATTAACCTCTCCAACTATTTACAAAGAAGTATTTCAAACACAGAGCTGTGAACCAACGGCTGACAATCAGCACTACTTACAGGGGCAGACATGGAGGTTGGTTTAGCTCACAAAGGCCTTAAGGTGTGAACAATTGTGCTTTTTACAGTTGAAATACCTCAGCCTTGTCACAGTACATTACAACATAGTAATGTTAGAGTCACTGGGGAAAGGGCATGCTCTGATAGGTTCAGATATGGTGCAATGTTAATTTTACAATGTTAACCTTGGGGCGTCAGCCATTATCAACATATCGACAAATAATGACAACACTATCAGAACTGCACTCAGTGTGTGTGTGAGTGAGGGGTATTTGCATATGAGCATGTGCACACAACTAGGTAGCGGAAGCTAGTAACGGGTCTAAAAAGGAGTTATCATAGTTATGGCAAGCCCTTATTGTGATAATTCAGCGAAATGCCTTTAACACGCAGCCTTTGTAACTGATTTCTAACTCTAACCAATAAGAGAGCAGAGGCCCTTGTTTGGACACAATGGGTCACAGAAGCGCTGATTACTTCTGGTTTGGTCAGTGTGGCTTACATGTCATAGAGAGGTCATAAAAACTTTTACAATGTCCTGTTTTACCATAAGGCTGTGCAAGAAAAAAAGGAAGTGAATCACAAACCATTTACTATGGTAACCCCTACATGTAAATATTAGCTTTAGGTAAGACGGTTAAAAGATATTCTCTTTTCTATCCCCCTGTCCTTTGTTCTTCGGTTCAGGCTACCCGACGTGTCATTTTGAAACCTGCACAACAGGAGCGAGCAGAGCCTCAGGTCTTGTGCTGGGTTCTGTGGAGCTGGTTTTAAAACACGTAAGGCTACATTTTTGCGACGTGAAAGACATTAAAAAACATGCCGATGTTCCTCCTACGGAAAAATGGGTCATCACAGTAACAAGGACACATGCACATTAATCAAACTGACGCATCACTGCATCGTCCTTCTCAGGCTTAATAACACTCAAATGTTAAAAGTGAAGTACATTGAGACAATCATAGGACTACAACTACGTAGTTGAGACAATCATAGGACTACAACTACGTAGTTGAGACAATCATAGGACTACAAATACGTAGTTGAGACAATCATAGGACTACAGCTACGTAGTTGAGACAATCATAGGACTACAACTACGTAGTCAAAACATGGCAGGTAGAAATGCTAAAAAGAATAGTATTCAAATAACATGACTTTTCTGGGTTCAGGAACCATGCTTACTGTAAGTCTCTGCCAATGGTTTTGGCAAAGATCCGCATGAAGCTCCATCCTCCACTTCCCAGGTAGAAGATGAGGATGGCCGGGAGAACCTGGTACCAAGGCAAGCCCACCAGCAGCCTCAGCACGAACAGCAGGGCTGTGGAACACGCTAGACGCATCATCCTGAAAGAACGAGTACATATCAACATATACACACACAGATAATGGCGGCGGAGCGCCGCAACTATCACAAACATTTCAGACCAAACATCAGCTCAGTAGGAGAAAGGTTACATGTGGTTACGGTAAGCACAGAAAACGGATGTTTAACATTCTCACGATAGTATTTAAGGAAACAACGTCAAGAATGTAATCTATGAGCTTCGTTAAACATCCTGTGCGAGGTTACCCATATGAAACCGGTGGCAATACACGAGGAAGAGGTTACCCATATCAAACCGGTGGCAATACATGAGGAAGAGGTTACCTAAATGAAACCGGTGGCAATACACGAGGAAGAGGTTACCCATATGAAACCGGTGGCAATACACGAGGAAGAGGTTACCCATATCAAACCGGTGGCAATACATGAGGAAGAGGTTACCTAAATGAAACCGGTGGCAATACATGAGGAAGAGGTTACCTAAATGAAACTGGTGGCAATACACGAGGAAGAGGTTACCCATATGAAACCGGTGGCAATACACGAGGAAGAGGTTACCCATATGAAACTGGTGGCAATACATGAGGAAGAGGTTACCCATATGAAACTGGTGGCAATACACGAGGAAGAGGTTACCCATATGAAACTGGTGGCAATACACGAGGAAGAGGTTACCTAAATGAAACTGGTGGCAATACACGAGGAAGAGGTTACCCATATCAAACCGGTGGCAATACATGAGGAAGAGGTTACCTAAATGAAACTGGTGGCAATACACGAGGAAGAGGTTACCCATATGAAACTGGTGGCAATACATGAGGAAGAGGTTACCCATATGAAACCGGTGGCAATACACGAGGAAGAGGTTACCCATATGAAACTGGTGGCAATACATGAGGAAGAGGTTACCCATATGAAACTGGTGGCAATACATGAGGAAGAGGTTACCCATATCAAACTGGTGGCAATACACGAGGAAGAGGTTACCTAAATGAAACTGGTGGCAATACATGAGGAAGAGGTTCCCCATATGAAACTGGTTATATACTGAATATTGTCATGCAAGTGTTCATAGACATGTGAAATAAAATGCATATCGTCCCACACAGGCAGAATAAAGCCGATACAATCCGTGGGGTGTATTTACTCTTCCAGTTGAATAACACCCAAGGCTACGGAGACCTTGAGGGAAAACCTAACTCTAAGCAAAGTGTCCATAGTGACGGCTTAGAGCAGCAGAGGACAGCACGTGTTGACATTAGCGTGCAGCGCCACCTGATAGCTAGGAAGATGATCCTAAAGCAGGAAACGATAGGTTCACCCAAACTGCTGCTGCTTATTAGATATGCATTAGCCCATGTAGAAAAGAAAAGGCCTGCAGTGTTGTAATTCAATAACAACTGGGCACATTGGAACAATGTCCGTTTAATGGCAGAACATCTGGAGCTCTTTTTTCTCAAGCCAAGACGCTAACTGGATATGTGTGGCTCGATCTCCATGCATGAGTTTGTATCAATGATGATGATGATAGCTAAATTATAGACAGTCAATATATCTGCTGCAATAATATAGACCCGCGCATCGACATAAATGGTATTTTGTTAACAAGTCTAGGGGGGGAAATATGAATTAAGAGCACATGAGCCACATCACACAGAAAAGAAGAAGAAAAAAGCTTCATCATTCGCTGCCGCTACACCCGGAAATTCAAGAAGCGCGTAGCATCATATTGCGGTAGTGGATGAAGGAAATGATAGCCAGGCTCAACCCACCGTTAGTTTGACTACGCCTCGCTAACCGTGCCATGTGCGCCCTCAGAGCCTGGGCCGGCCACCGTTACTGGACAATATGTCTCGTGCTAACCCGATGGAGGTTATCAGGCGCGCCTGGATAGCGGGATGCGCACCATATTGCGCGCATCGGCTTAGCTCGGGAGCGGATGGACAGTGAGAGAGCTGCCACTGTTAAGAGACGATGCATGCGGAATACGCAGCCCACGTTTACATAAACCGCCTCTCCGCCGACCGAGAGCTGCCTGGTAGTAAAGTGTCGCGCCACCTCCCGAGTCCCGTCACAGGGTGGATCGCCCACAAGGTTGCCAGAGGACAATAGTCAAAGGGCTCGTTGCCTTTCCGCTAGCACGCAATACGCAGAGGCACCCGTGAAGTTGAGCATCGCGGGAGCGCACCGTCAGCTCGGTCCGTGGCTTACGTACCTTGCGGCTCGTCCACTCCGTCACACCGTGAAAGGTGCGCAGCAATCCCCGACGTGAAACCGGTTCCGTGCGGTCTCTCCTTGATCGGCTTAGCCGCTCCGAGCCTCGTCGCGCGCTGCGCTCCTCGCCGCGGCTCGCTCGGCTTGACAGAAACGCACGAAGAGACAGCCACACGCACCGGGACCCCCTCCTGCTCTGACACCACAATGAGCTGCGGCTCCTCTCCTCCTCCCGTGGGGCGCGAGTCAAATTCGCCTGACTGTGCGCGTCGACTTTGACCCCGCGAACATCATCCGTCCATTGTCGCAATTATTGATATCATATCTGGGATCATTGCAGTCGATAAGCTCGCTAGCAAGCGTAATTCAAATGACCTTATAATTTTCTTAGCTGGCGCCCGCCCACCGCCGTCAGCTACCCATCAGTGCATCAGAAATAAGCGATGAGGGGCAGGTGCTTCAGCCAATCGGCGAGCGCGATTCCTCATACATCCCATCCGGCAGGGGCGGGGTCTGCGGCTCCGGCGGAGAGGAAATGCGGTGCGGCCCGGCCTGCGCGCCGGCAGAAAGCGTGATGGGTTTCCACCCGGTAGTGACAAGACCCCGATGCGGACCGGTGTGGCTTAAAAGGAGAGCGACCCCGCGGAAGATCCTGGAATGAGGAAGAACAGGGCGCCACTCGCATTTTCCCATCTCGTCCGGGACACCGAGTCTTGTCGCACACAATGACGCAACCGAACAACGTGGGCCGAGTTTTAAGTGACAGCAGGAGGATGACATTTAATAGTGTTCATAATAGGTCCACATTAAAACAAATACAAAACGCAGTGCTGTGGGTCTCTGTTACCTCCTGATCTATTCAAATGAGGATACATGTTTGTTATTTTCAACAGCTGATTGCATCTTCAACACTATCGGATAACATTTATTATTTGGTTTCACTGATACACAATCTTACTGTATTTACCACACTGCGAGATGGTAAATGAGTGTTGGGTCATTAAAAAATCACGATAAGAAAAATAGGATGAGCTTTGACCTGTACATGAAAGATAAAAAGAGAACACACAAACACACACCAAGAAGACACATTATCAGTGGTTCAGAGGGGAGTACGCCCAGTATAGTGTGCTGATAGCCTGGGTGGTCTGTTCAGCATACTGACATTTCCATACAAGCGCAGCAGTATTGAGTTTTCTCTTTCAATATTGGAAGCAAATACCCAACCCTGTTAAATCAAACTTCAGATGGTACAGTGGCGACAGACAGGAAACTTGAAATGAGTGTGATAGTTTCTCAATATCATTTCCCCCTGTAGAATTGTGGGTGGTGATTATTATGATGTTAGCAAACCAATATGTGCTACTGTGGGTTGAACTCAGCAGGCAGGCATGTTATAAAAGTGAAAAACAAGCAAGACTATTTCACTTCAATGCATTTACTCAATGGTTGGAGGAATGCATGTTGAATATTGTGATTGTATCGTGATACCTTCTGACAGTTTATAGCACAATTATTTCATTCCACAAGATGAGTTTTTACAACTATGATGCGTATGATTCAATTTCTATAGTGGACAATGAGGTGACAATACAAATGTGAACATAGGGTCTGTGGTGGTCTGTCAGCTTTATTTATTATATGTTATCGTCAGCTTAAAAAGCACAATGCACCAAGAGGTAGTGCATTTTATTTTACACTTTAAGTTAATACTCAAGTATTTTCTCTTTTGATAAATAACCAACCAAAGTCAGAAAAGTAATAAACCCTCATGCAGCATATATCCAAACCCAATAAGCTCAAATGTCAAAACAGAAGAAAGATCTTAAACTAATTATTTGAATAGATGACTTTAAATGTCTGCATGCAGGGCCAGCTTCATTCTCCTCGTATTATACTCACTCCCACTTTTGAAATCTCTCTCAGCAAAGAGGTCAAATCACAGAGGAAATAGGCAGACCTGTGGCTGAGAGAGCAGGTTGATGTCAACACAGTTCCTTCGAATCAATCTTTGGTAATTTCCCTTTAAGGCCGTCTCTCCTCGGTCAGAGGACCAGAGGACCATTCTCACCACTGTTATTTCACAGTCTGTTTCTTCAGTCTTCCAGTTCCAGACCAAAGTGGCTGTAGATATCCCGCGTGGTGGCCCCCCTGAGAGTAGCTGCAAGACATAGCAAAGTAGGGGTCAGGCCTCTTCAGCGGATTAAAGGATTACAATCTCTCTTTGAATTTCTAAAATAAAAACTGAAAATGGAAATTACAAAACTTAATTTTTTCTCCTTATCCACAAAATGAATCTCTTCATTACACACTGTAATACATTCTATATATTATATATTTATATATATATATATATATATATATATATATATATATATATATATATATAAAAAAAACAATATATTATAATTATATATAATAATAATTATTATATTATAAAAAATATAATATAATATATATATATATATATATATATATATATATATATATATATTAGGGAAACTCCTGAATTAAATATAAAGCTCTAAACAACATATTTGAGATGTGAGAAAGCCTTTAATGGCTCAGAGACAGACAGGCTAAGAGACACAAGGGACAGTTGTCTTAGGAAGAGTGCAGGGCTTCTCCTCCTGCCTCCTCTTACCCTACAGACCGCCCTTCTCCTCCCTCTCAGAATAACCGCATACTACAATGTTTCGTGTCGACTCTTTGTGAAAGTGTGTGTTTGAGAGAGAGCAGAGAGCCGCATGGGGGGTGGGGGGGGGGGGGGGGGGCGCTGAGGATGATAGCGAGTGTTTGTATTTGGAAGTTTGTGAGTGTATGCATGTGTCTGCATGGCAGACAGAGATTGTAATTGTGTGTGTGTGTGTGTGTGTGTGAGTGATGTGAAAGACTGCCATTGTGACAGAGGGGAAACGCCACCTCCATTCACTAAGAGGTCATTATCATCCTGACTCGCTTCTGTACTGTACTGACCGAGGATTTAAAGAGATAGCTACTTTTTTTGACTCACTACATAGATTTAACACCAGATAGCCCAGTTGTTCTAAACTAACAGTTGAAGAGTGTGATGTGGGACCTCCACACTTCCTCACCCTTATGTGTTTAAAGACCCAGACTTACACTCATTGACAATGAGTGTACACTAGTACAAGTGAAGAGGCTATAAAGAGTCATTATAGCCTCTTCACTTGTACTAGTGTATGCCCTGAAAGACGTATTTACAGTGCCACAGGAATTAAGACAAAGGTTGGAGGGAGAAGATGAGCGGTCAACACAACTTTCTGACCCCTCTCAGAAATGAATCAGTGATTAGAGTAAAGTGATTGAAAAAAACACCAACGGTAATCTAATTTCAACGATATTAATATGCATGTCATCATATCATGGATGATAACAATGCTTAACAATATCAGACAACATATTACTGGACACAGACCATGAAAGTGCTCTCAGAGGCTTTGGGAGAGGCAACCAATGACATTTTCCGGCTAAGTGTTAATCTAATGAAATGAAGGCTTTACAGGCGGCACAACGGAATCGTAACGTCAACATAATCACCGTTCAGAGATTAAATACTGTCAAGGTTTTAATTAAGGCCTCAGAGGGCATCGGCGCCGTGTCTCTGTTGCCCTCTGAGGCCGAGCTGCACAACAACTCGACTACACTTTTCCTCCAAGCTATAGTTGCATTACCTGAATCAGATAATAGCTCTTTCAAATGTTCCTTTGACGATGTACTTTTAAGAAAATTGGATAATCACATAAAGATGGGCATATCTGGTTTTAGGAGTATACTCCCATTTATTTTCTCCACAGATGTAATTATAAGCTATAATATTTAATTGGTGCGTAGACTATCAAAATACCATGAGGTATTTGACAGTGACAACAAAAACTGTATACAACCATGTTGTAAATATGAATATATATACATTTAGATGCATCTCTTAATTAGTTTTAAGGATGTGATGACAGCTTTGTACCGTTTGTTTTCTTTGGTCCAAATCACAGCAGAAAAAAAAGACTGAATGTCTCATCTGTCGTGTCAATAATGAGCCAAGGGTTTTAAAACACGGGTCAACTCAGTCAACAGACAGTTGTGGTTAGCTGTCATCTCGCAACACAGTGTGGAGTCTGCAAAGAAATAGTTGAAAACATCTCACAGGATTAGAACTGCAAAAGGTCTTAGTCTGTCATGTATATAAACAAGCCCACTGCTAACAGAGGAAGGAGGATGCATCCTATTCAAGGCTGCTACATTCAGCAGACCAGTTGCGTGGATACTGTGCTGCAACACTTTCCACACCTCAGTTCACTTGGAAGAAACATTTGACCCATTCCTACCATTATGCCCATTTTATTTTCTACTAAAAAGTATTAGTATTTATCTTACCAATCCGGCCCAGGAGTGACTGTCCAATGTCTTTGATGTCATTGTATTCATGCAGCATATCGATATGATGCTCCAGTTCCCCGACTCTGCATCCCCTGGAGAAACATACACACAACTGGTCTCACAAAAACGCACACAAAATACATCAGCCAGGAAGAGCACACATGGGACACATGCATTAAAGGTAATTCAAAGCATTATAGTGGGGATCAACACTATGGATTCCCTGCCCTAAACAGAACCATCAACACTACCTTTAGCATACATCCCACTATGATCCCATGTGATGAAGGTGCTGGAGAGGCTGGTCTTGGCCTTCGACCGCAGGTGAAATCATCACTGGACCCTCTGCAATATGCTTACCAGCCTCGTGTGGGAGTGGCTGACACGTCATCTACCTGCTGCAACGAGCTCAGTCGCACATGGATGGAACCCGTGGCTCTGTGAGAATCACTTTATTTGACTTCTCTAGTTCATTTAACAGTACAGGGCAGTAGTGGATGACTTTGTGGAGTGGGCCGGTAGAAATCACCATCTTCCGAACATGGCAAAGACCAGAGAGATGGTGGTGGACTTCAGAAGGAAGAGGACAGCTCCACAACCGCTGAGAGTTCGAGGAGAGGATGTGGACATGGTGGAGGAGAGCAGGTTTCTGCGTGTCTCCATCGACAACAGACTGAACTAGAAGGTAAACATCAACGCTGTGCACAAGAAGGGGAGGAGTCAACTCTTTTTCTTGAGGAAACGTCGATCCTTCGATGTGTGCAGCAAGATGTTGGAGATGTTCTACCAGTCTGTTGAACCAGTGCTCTGAGATTTTTGTTTTCTCATACTTACTCTGTAACCTTGCTTGCCCCCCCCGCCCCCCGGGATGAATAAAGTATCTATCTATACCATTGTAGTTGGACCTCAAAGACTAAAATACATGAAGACAAAACACACAGCTGTACTCACTCAGCCTCCAGCTGTGCTATCTCTGAGTCCAGCTGTTCTCTTCTTTTCTCCAGCTCAGCTACTTCCTCTGCAGGACTAACATTCGCATTCCCTGTTACTTGAAGCTGTCAGGTGCAAAACAGACAGCCATGATGCTGGGACACACATGGATGTGTGTGCGTGTGTGTGTGTGTGTGTGTGTGTGTGTGTGTGTGTGTGTGTGTGTGTATATGTATGTGTGTGTGTGTGTATTACAGACCGAGATGGGGTTCACTTACAGGTGATTTGAAGCTGGAGTGCACTCTCTTAAACTTTGAGGAGGGAGTCCTAGGGAGAGAAGGGAGGGAACTATTGTAAAAGATACGATATGTTAAACCTGATGAGAACATTTATAAAGAATGACATTTCTTTAAAGTTCATTAACTTTTAAAAAGTAATCTCTAATGCACAAGTTTAAAGCAATGGTTCAAATATTTTAATTAAACTGCAATCCAAACATACATTTTGGATTTAAAGCAAAGTATTTATAACTTTCCTAGCTATGGCTTAATAATGCTAATTATCAAACCAAGGATTAGTCAGCTGCTGTCAGATGAACATTGTGTAGTATTTATATAAGGAAGTAGCCAAGATACTACACATTGCAAGGAATTACTTTATGGTTTTCTTATAAACTATAATATAAATATATAAGTTGAACAGCAACGTAATAAAGTTAACGTCACAGGCAAGGGCTCAGAAAGGCAACATCACGGACACAGACGATGTCAAACGTAACGTTACCTTTTCAGTGATCCTTTCTTCGAGTCGTAACCCTCCGGTGTCGAAACTGGACTGTCACCGTGACTATAAAGAGTTTCATCAGACTGCTCTGTGTTCATAATGTCTTAAATATTAAAGTAAGTGTAGGTATAATAGGAACAGCAAATGGTCACCGAGAAATGTAGGAAGTTCGCAGTTCGCGGTTGATGGTAAACAGACTCTTGATTGGCTGTTGAAACCGAGAGGCGGGACTTGCACGAATTCACTCTTCTCGCGAGAGTTTGGACATACTTAATAATATTTGCTAAATAAACCGATATATACACTAGTTCGCTCCTTCGGACACTTCTCAAGCTATTAAACGTCATCATTCTCCATAAATATCTCAACTGTAATGCTAATGTATACATAGTAATCAGCACTGAGGCTAAAATGTTGTGGCGTGTATGCTAAAGCAATTACGTGACTACAAAATAACTCACTACATAAAGCTATGTGTGCCAGTTTCAATGAAGTCTTTCGGCTAAACTTAATAGGGGTTATCTAGCTAATTCTACTAGTCAAATCATTGTCTGGGATGTATCAACCACGCCACTATCTTTAACAGACCACTAGATGGCGACAAAGTACAAGTTACCTCATATGCCTTCATAACATCTCGCTGATGATTTCCCTCACAGCATATATCTTTTCTTTCTATGAGTCTGTCTGAAACAACCCACTCCAAATAAAATGATCTGAAAGGTATAGATTCATGTCCAAACTGCTACACTGAACTGCTCACCGACACAGCTGGTGGAATTTTCAGTAAAAAATGTCAGCAAACATCCAGTATGGTTAAATGCAAAACAAGTATCAAACACGCATTTATACTTTGTAGTTTAATATTTAACATTAATTTCAACACTGACATAATAAGGACATCTTATTCATACAATTCAGTAGATTAATATATCGTATGCTATATACATATATATTTTTATATATATATGTATATATATAATATATAATAAATTTATAATATGTAATATATAATAAATTATATCATATTATAATAATATAGTATTATAATATTCAGAATAATATGGTATATGAATACTATATGATATGAATAAACAATATAAATATCATAAATATATTTATAATAAAATATAAATATCTTATAATATATATATATATATATATATATATATATATATATATATATATATATATATATATATATATATATATATATAACATGTATATAACATATATATTAAGATGCTACTATGAACCTTGTTAGGGTTAAAGTGTGCCTGTTTGTATCCATCACCTCATTGCGTCCAGCTGGTAGCGACGTTCACTTTGCCCAATATCGCTGCTTGATGGAGTTATTAATGTGTTATCAATGTGTGTCCTGGTGTTCTCATGTTTTCATTTTTTCTGAGAATTACTTCATGTCTCTCACTCCCTTAACTGTTGAAGCTGGATCTGTCCCCGTTGATTCATAAAGCACAATACGGCATTAGCACAACATTATCCAGCTTTCTTTAGGCCAGAACACTTTAGCCCAAAACTGAACCTATTGTAAGATGTTGATGGGCTGAATTGCATATCACTCATTTATGTCTTTAATCATTAAAAGGCTAAACTGCTTCTAAGATCCGTCTCTTCTGGGCCAAAACGATTCGGCCCCAGCCAGCGCAAACAGGCTGAGAGCACGTGCAGGAAAAGCATATATTTTGTAAAGATATCCTATTTTACAAATATTCCTGGGTATATTACATATCTCCAAAACACAAATATTGACAATAATTTATAAATATAATTAATTAATATAGTTATTATAATTTGTTTATATATATTTCTGTGGCTCAAGGTTGGTGGGGCCCTCTATTGGCCAGCCGTCACTGACACACATATGTCATCCTCAGTATACAGTTCATGGGGGAAGTACCAAAGGAAGAGAAACACAGGAACAGATTTAGCTCTTAAAACACCCAGAGAGGGATCTAGTGTTGTGGGTGAGGAGGACATACCATTGAGTCCATTCGGTGTTCTCAGGATTCATTGCTTATTTATTAGTTGTTATAAGGAGACTGAGGGTCTGGAATAAAAAATTCAGACAGGAGGCATGGCCTTCTCTCCTTTTAGAAATCACAAGATTACACACACTGGGCGGTAATGGCTCCTGCATGCAGCCATGTGTGTGTAACAGAGGGAGGGAGAGATTTGTGGAGGATGTCCACTTCTCCACAAATCTGACACACAGCAATATGCATCCCTATGTGTGTCTGTGTGTGTGGGTGTGTGTTGCATGTTCTGAATGTCTGCTTTACATTTCAGGCTTTTATTAACTACGGACACAAAGCCATATGTTACATTTGTTAACGCAGCGATGAAGGGGACATTTGTTTCTGCAGAAAATGTTGCATCTGCTGTTATTGCTAATGTGATTACATGTTTGTTTGTGTTGTACTTTGGTCTTTATTGCAGGTAAAGTGCTCCTTCCTAATGTACTACCAACCTCTCAAAGCTTGGACTAACTGCCCATGTTTATTTTCGGCAGTAATGTCCATATTGGTCAGAGGGAACGCCAAAATAAAGGACTTGAATACTGGCAAGGGATGTCCTGTATGGCCTCACTATGCTCAAGCTCACTGCTGTACGCTCAATACACATAATTAGAAGTTGTCAAGTGTGCAGGTGGAGGGGTGAATTATTAGTTGCATGACAGTTTGACTTGTCAGAAGGGAAAGCACAGGTGTAATACAAATAATTATGTCTTTCTTCTATTCAAGTGTCCCGGTAAGTCATGGCAGTGTGACAGTGGCAGCACTCACCGTACCAGAACCCTGAGAGCGAAGCAGGGAGAGGGATGTTATTGAGTTATTTCACATTTGTATTCAGATTTTATTTGGTAGATCCATTTTCTAGCCTTTTCTGAGCAAACTTCAACCAATCAGGACACCTGTTAGATGTGATTGGCTTGTCTGGGAAATAATAAGTTGATATGATGTGGTTGTACATTTTCAAGGAGCATGAACATTCAAGCTCAACACATTCTTGTTTTCTTAGATTTGTTACTGGCATAATACAATTTCAATTCCCTTTCGATAGTAGCTGTTTTTATAGTTTATGTTCTTTTGCCCAGAATCTATAAATACTGAATAAAATAGTTTACAACCATGATTTTTCTACACTAATCTTTCACAATCTGAAGAAGGTTGCATACGGCTCACATCGTGCAGGCAGAATTTGAAAGGAGTGCACAAGAGGGAGGAGGGGAAGAGGAGGCCATGAGAAAAGAAAGGGAATCAGACAAGGACAAGATATTGGAACAGCGAGGAGAGGAGAGGAAAGAAGGAGCAGGGTAGTATGACCACCTTGTCCATAATTCATGGGGGAGGGGGGCAGGCACACACACACACACACTCACACACACAGCATGAAGTACTAAAGAGTTAGAGCGAGAGAGTGCACAGGGGACAGACAGGGTGAGAGGGAGTGAGCACACTGCTGCAGGATGAGTGGTAGATGAGGGGGATGATTCAAAGCATGTCATAAAACATCGATACACCTCTAAAGGCCGAGCTACACCAGCTCTGCTTACACTGGAGGCGATTATGTCTCTAAATAATTCACAAAGCCTCCACAAGCACTTATTCAACCAAATACTGTACACACATGTATGCAAACACATACACATGCACCTCAAAATACATGTGTGTACTTCTACTGTGCACCACCATCCCCGTACAAATCATCAATCACATTTGGAGGGTTGTCTGGAGTAAACTCAGAGGGACAGATTGGTGTTTATATTATCTTTCCAGCCTCGGTGAAGGACTCTTTGGTGGGAGGCGGCTGGTAGATCGTGGGTCTGTTTTAGTTACCAGGCAGACTGTTGCTGAGCTGGACCGCCGTGATGGAAGGTTGTCGCCACAAACCTCCAGCCTCACTTTCACAACAACGTCTCAATCAAAACAGTAGTGATTCGCACATCATTATTTTGCACATTGTCTATCATTTTGCACATTGTCTATAATTTTGTACATTGTCTATATTTAATTTAATTTACACTGCTGTATTTGCATATATGTTGTGTGTATATATATAAACATATATATATATATATATATATATATATATATATATATATATCATATATATTTTATTTTGTATTTTATATTTCACTTTGTATAGTTTATGCACACCCACTTTTTCTTTCTTTCTTATATTTATATTTTATTCTTGTGTGTTTAGTTTATTGGTGCTACTGTGTCCACACATTTCCCCCTGGGGATTAATAAAGTATATTTCTATTCTATTCTATTCTATTCTATCAGGTGTTTGTGATTAAATGTTACAGAAGCCTTAATGTTTGACGGTGCTGTGGGGTGAAGCGGTCGTCTCTGAGCCGGGCTGCAGTACCTCGCACTGAGATGAGATGTTATCTCAGGTAGTGTCATTACATGTAAATTATGGTGACTGTAAAGAAAATAAATAAATACATTTGCAATTCATTTTTCTTTGCGTGTGGAATGCTAGTGTCACAGTTATTCCATGTTACAGTTCAATTCATGCAGAAATAAATGAATATAAATTGAATGTAGCAATATTAAACAGAATCCATGATAATCTGAAGTTTTTCTTTTCATGTGCAATGCTCTTGTATTGATGCCATCAGAAAAGGGCTATTCATGTCTCTGCCAGGAAGGCCTCGGTTTGATACCAGCTCCTCTACGCCTCCATCTGTCTGTGTGTTTGCTGGTATGTGCTGTTTCTCATTCATTAGCTCTGACTCATCCTTCCAATAACTACCTCCATTTTCTCTCTGAAATAGTTTTCAGTTGATTTCTTATTGTATGATTAGTGCGCTCGCCTCTCTGAGTCACTTTGATTACTGCCAGAAGACAGCGTCCCGTCTTCATCTATTCGCCGGATGACTTTACATCGTGGTTATCACCTGTCAGGTCGGTTTCTCATATGACATAAGTATGCCGGTCTTGTCTCTTCGCCTTCACATTCAGGTATGTTTGTCGTCACGCTGCTCGCCTCGTCGACACGTGCAGACAGAACCAATCGCTGTTGCTGTGGCCAGAGGTTTGTCAGGCGTCACTTTCCTATACGTTACACTCTAATGTTTGACCTTTCACAGAAAATAAGACATGTGTACACCTGTACACTTTTAGAGAATCACTTTCGGCTGCGCTGGACAATAACAATAAGTTTTTCTCCATCAGTTGAGATGATGAACAGATATTGGCTTATTATCTTTCTAAACAACAAATAGCCAACATATGTGCCGAGCTAAACAGACTCAAATTGCTACAAAATTCAATACAGTAGGGGAGATTTATTCCTTTAAATTCTGAATCAGCTCATGGTGCATTGTGGTTATGCTCTGGTATTCTCTACCACATGAACAATAATTATGCCACAATACTGTCTTCTGCATACTCAAACTCTTATTTCTAATCAAAAATTCATCACATTTTATTAATAACTGATATAATCTTATCTTATTCCCTTCTTATCTTATATGTTTCTGCATGACTTTTCCAAACAAAGCTGCTTCGATCAGTAAACATAAGGCTCTAAACTCCACTTTTATTCCTGTGCTCTATACAAAAAAGTATGTTTTGTATTTTCTTGCAGGGCTCTCTGCACAGCACAGTGGATCAGTGGTTAGCGCTGTCACCTCACAGCAGGAAGGCCCTGGGTTTGAATCCTGGTCCCGGTTGTTCCAGGTCTGTGTGAGTTTGCATGTTCTGTTTTCCTGCGTGGGTTTACTCCTGGTATTTAGGTGTCTAGAGAAGCGCTATATAAGATGAATGATTATTATTATTTAGCCCCCGTTTAGCAGTTCACTAAATACGATTATCCAGGATGATGCAACGTGCTTTTGCTTGAGCAAAAGACAGCCTGAAGCGGTTTGGTCCGGGGGAGTCCAGCTCGGGCACATTCTCATTCCAGTAAACGTCCATTAATAAACATTTAAATCGAGAGGCACTTCATACAGTACACGATGCAAACATCCTTTCAAATGGGTAAGTTACTTGAATTGAACGAATGACTTCGTAAAACCTTTGTGTCGGGGTATGAGCCACAAGAGAATTGTAATTATCATTTAGCTTCGAAGAAATTAACAACAACAAAACAGATGAGAAGGATTTTCACACCATTTTATTAGCAACAATGTGTCTGTTAGTTATATATTAGAAACAAGGACAGAAACATTTCTGCTGTACTGTACTGAGTCTGAAAAAACAGCTGGATCATAAAATAATGAAAGTAACTAAAATACTGTAGGGTAAAAGCCACACTGCATTTGAATATACACTTGTAATAATATTAATAATTATAATAATACATTTCTCTCAGAATTCTTTATGGCACAACATTTCCTGTGCAACTGTCACATCTGTTTAAAGGTAAAAGCAAAGCATTGAGAACTGTATGTGTGTGTGTGTGTGTGTGTGTTTGTGTGTGTGTGTATGTGTGTATTACTCATGTTGTGGGTACATGAATATGTTGATACAGTCACATTGTGGGGACTCACCTTCCCTTTGGGGACTAAATTAATCTCCTATAACGTATATTATTACATTTTAGGGTGAAGACTTGGTTGAAAGTAAGGAGGTAAAGTTATGTTCAGGTTAAGATTAGGATAGGTGTTAGGATTAGGCTGGTAGTGGGCATAGTTAGGGTAACTCTCCAGAAAATTAATGTAATTCAATGCAAAGTGGAACCACGACAGTATGTGTGTGTGTGTGTGTGTGTGTGTGTGTGTGTGTGTGTGTGTTTGTGTGCGTGTGTGTGTGTGTGCATGTATGTCGTAGTGTATTTGCAGGAAAGCACATGTCACAAGAGGATAACTAAAATCACTCACTGTTTCACCCTTTGGGAATATACATGAGCATGATTGCTGATACAATGAACAGAGAGACAGAAATAGAGTGAGAGAGAGAGAGAGAGAGAGAGAGAGAGAGAGAGAGAGAGAGAGGGTCAATCTAAGGGACCAATCAGCTTCAAGCCCCTCTCACTACCACACGCATTTCTTCTTGAAATCCACATTGGATATCTTCATTCATTAAATGTGTGTCCTGTGTCTATAAAAAAAACATCCGCTGCTCCTGCAGTCAGGCGGGGCGAGCCGAGCCCAGAAAACCAAAACAATCCCAAGAAGGAGCTCTCTGAGTACCTCAGAGGAAGAGCAACTATTCCTCAGTCCAACAAGTCAGGAGAAGAGAGCGACCGGAGTGTTATGCTATGGCCTGTTAAATATTCATAGAGGTGCCTGTAAAGATGAATTAATCTTTATCCTATGCATCTATAGATCAACACATACAGAGACGGCACAACGAATGCAGTGAAAAGTCCACAAGATGAATTTCCAGTGAAGAACTTGAAATTAACACGTGTTTTTAGTAAAGTGAAACATGTCACTGCCCTGTCTGCCGGCTACAGCTTGACTCTGTGTGAGAACATGTAACAGGCAAATAAGCATTTACAAAAAAAAAGGGGTCATCACGTCATCTGGTCGGGTCATTCTTTGCATCAGCATGGATTTAAAGGTAAAGTAGCAAACTAATACAATCTCTTTACCCCTACAATACATGTTGAAAATGTTATTGCAACCCACCACTAGGTTCGTCTAACATACAGGGGCGACAGACTGTTCAATTGTATGGAATAAGAGTAATGGTTAAAACAACTGACCGAGCTACACACACACACACACACACACACACACACACACACACACATACACAAATGCAAGAACCCCCCCCCCCCCCCCTTTGGCACCTCGTCCAACCTGCCTGTGTGTCTCTGCTGAAGTGTGTACTGTACGTACACACTGTGTTGTCATCAGGCGCTCAGAAAAACCAGCCTCCCGTCAAACTGGCGACCTTCATGAAAGGAAGGAAAACAAGCAGGGATTTCCATCTTCTGTGAGCCCTTTATGTGGTAAAATATCATGGCCTAAGCTAAGTCTATCTGAAATGTCAGTTAAAATCTCTATAATCTGTAGATGGAGGAACAGACCGATCATCCCGTCATCGGAGAGGGAAACACTGGACTTCTCTAATCATATTAGCAGCTATGGCAGAGAGAAAATCCCTGCCGATTATGTCATTTCGACATGGCAGGAATTTGTGTATCTTTCAGGCCACGGGTACAAGAGTCCACAGGAAGTAGGGCTACACAAACTCTATCAAACCGTAAAACCAATTCCATTCTTATTGTTACAAAAGAGCTATTGAAAAAAAAATAAACACAAAGTTCACGTCATTGGTAAATTAAGACTTTTTAAATACTTTAAACTCCATAGTGGCCCAAGTGTAAGGTCCTGGACCTGAGCATAGTATCTTTGAAAATCCTGTCCTGAGAGCCATCTGATTCCTCCATTTCTCAAGGGGTGACCAGTACAACGAGACCAGACTAGATCAGACCACACTAGACTGGACTAAACTGGTCAAGATGACAGAAAGTCTGACTCAAGCCCAGTTCGCAATGGGTCATCCCAGTTCATTTAAGCATGAATTTACACCAAACTCAGCCAGCTAAACATCGGTGCTGATGCTACAGCTGCGGGTGAACATGTCCCTCATGGTGACCGACCGGCCGAGGTTTGGTTTACGGTAGTTTGAGATGTTCACCGGCACCGGCAGGTCCAGATCCTGCTGCTGGACGCTGCGGTAGCTGATCCGGTCGCCTCCGTTCCTCAACCCATCTGGTTGATGGTGGACCTGCGGCTGAGCGGGAGGCTGGAGGTAGAAAGGCAGCTCATAGTGTGTGCAGGAGGGGCAGAATGTCTGTGAGCGGGTTAATTTCCTGGCCAGCGGAGGGGTGGAGAAGAGGGCGGGGCCATTGGGGATGGAGGACGCCGCGGCCGTCGCCGCCACAATGTTGTGATTGGAGTGAACCGGTGGGAGGCGGGACGTTACGGCAAAGTCTGGCTCCTCCTCCTCCGACTCGGACTCTTCCTTCTTGCAGCAATAATACTAGTGGTGGGAGAGAGATGACAAGAAATGGAGAGATGGGGGAAATATTAGGGGAAAAGGTTCCAAGTTGTGTAAATTGTTCAAAAAAAAGGTTCAAATGAGACATAACAGAGTGTTAAGGAACAATTAAGAGGAATTTAAGATAAAGTCAGGGACATTTATTACACTGAAATGTCAATAAATGCTTTGGCCCATTAGTTTACGTGCACTATTCACCCATACATTTTATGCCAGCCTCTATATTCCAATAACTATCATTATGTGGAACTATTTTACAACGTTTGCAACCACTCAGCCAGAGGTTGTGTGCATATTGATTAGGACAAAATGTCAAACAACAAGCACTATAAAATAAACCTTGTCTAAATGCATGTATCTACACACATTTATCAACAAGGTAATCTGTGTGTGGTTTGCACATTAAGCAAAGCATTCAGTGAACGGTCTTTAGAGCGAGGACGTCTCATGATCCAGCCCCACTTCAGCCCACTTACCCATCTCACAGGGCCCTATAGATGGCCATATGCACACAGTTTGATTTTGACTGATTATTTATTTTCATCGTGCCAAATCCTCTACAATCACAGTTCAAATTTTGAGTTGCTATTTCTGGCCCACAAAATGTAGTCTACAAATTCCTGCCCTCCTGCCACTTAATATGAATTCATATTCTGTGTATCACTTTACAGTTTTTTCTGTGAAATATAAGAATCGCAAAAATTGCCACAGGCACCTGTCAGAGGAAGTTGTACATCCCATCATAAAGTGGAACTCATCTGTCCCTGTTCAGAGCTCTTGAATATAATATGTGTCGGACAATCATTTTCTCCAAAGACCCATTTTCTGCCATTAAATGCGCATTAATATACAGATTAGAACATCATTTTGTATTTGTTCTGTTATATTTAAAGTTCATGAAAAAAGTTAGTCAAGTTCGTGAAAAAAAAAAAACGTATCTTGTTCACGATACTTAAGAAACAGTTTTGGAGATAACAGCAATAACGGCATTATGTCCCATCAACTACGATAATATATAAACTGCTCTTTTCCTAATTCCTAATAAAATTATTATTTCACATCCAAAAGAAAAAATATATAATAATTAATGTATCTTGAACAAACTGTTGAGACACGCATTTTGTCTAGTACAGCTAAATAAACAGTGGGCCTACCCAAAGCTTCCCACGTGTAAAATGGATAATCTCTTTGTGGGTATAATGCAATGTCATTTCTAAGGTTCACATTTAGGGTTTTTAGACTGCTACAGTTGCAGCTGCTATAGATACCAGAGTGAGACATTGTCAACATTACTTGAGTTTGTCAAGCATCAATACACAAAGCAGTTCTTTTCATCTATACATTCATTTACATGTTATTCCAACTAGTGATATGAACATCAAAGTACACATCTAAAGATAGAGGGGCCGCATCATGAGTTTTAAAACACTGATTAAACACTGAATATTGATGCGAGTGCATTCTTGGACATTTTATTCTGGCACAGCCTTGGAATAGATAATCCACTTGAAGCTCTAATTATGATCGGTTCATAATTTGGTGCCGGAGATCAGGACAAGAACTACTGACTGACATTAAGTACGTTTTTTCGTCATTAATGTTACTTTGAGAAACCTTTACCTGGTCATGACATTCTCAAAGTAATACTGATGGCTGATCAGTAAACAAGACCATCAGCGAGGGAAATAGGCTGTTCTTAAAGCGACACTATGTAACTTTTCCTACTTATTGTTACCAATTGAATGTAATGCACTACGATCACCAGCATCAACCCCAAAGGAAAGTCCTCACAGTAGCTTCAAGTATAGCTTCAGCTGGCAATGTCGGTCCAGACGCTCAGCAACTATAGGAGCTGGATCCCCGAGATATTTGGACCAGACATTCATTTCCCCCTCAGGATGAAGAGTGTCAGCTTTGGTGACCCCCTGACCTCTCTGCTAACCCCATTTTTAGGTCAAAACATGAATTTAGATTTTTTGCTGAGATGTAGATTTAGATATAGAGCTGCTAGTCTTGTTGAATTCTACCTCAGTTTGTTGGTGGGTGTTAAGTCCGCTATGTTTACATATCTCAGGAGTCAGAAGATTCTCTGACAGGCTTTACAAGTCTTACAAAAAGGATTTCCAACACCCTCCAATCAGCACGAATCAGACACAGACAATGAATGCTGCTACACTCATAAATTAAAGTTTTCGGTTGAAATAAATATCTTATTATTCTTGGAAACTGAAGGTAACAAACACAATTTCACAGAGTAAAGCAGTTATACTTCAGACTATGAACAGAGTGCTTTACTCAAGGACATCCCTTACTTGCAGCTCTGCAGACTTTCACAGGAAAAACAGTCGGTGGCCTCACCTGCAGCCTACAGTAGCACAATACTGCGATGATAAGGAGTAATATAACTGTAGCTAGAATTCCACCAGTGATGACCACTGTCCCGGCTGTCATTCGAATGGCTCTCCATCAACACCCTGCAGAGAGCAAGAGGAGGGGAGAAGAGGAAGTGAGAGAGAGAAAGAAAGTGGGGGAAAGAGTAAAAGTAAGGAGGAATAAGCACACAATTCAATAGCACATTGGCTTCATTAAGTAGATTGCAACTGTGTGTCATCTCAGTGGTGCTTATTGAATTATCCAGCAGTTCAGAAACATGTAATAATATGATCCTACAAATGCTGTTCATAACATTGACAGATCTCAGGCTGGAATGGAGAAAAAGGAAAGGTGACAGAGTGGGAACTCAGCGCATGATGGAGATGGAGAGGGATGCGATGAATAGATGTGAAATGGAGAGAGCAAATGATAGAGGTGATAAAGACGGTGGTGTGAGAGATAGATGGGCCGAGGTGAGACAAAAACAGTGGGTGGACGGAAAGGAAGAGGAGTAGAGGAGAGAAGGAGAAAAAGGTAAGATGATAGAGGACAACAGGCGGTGCTTCCCAACAGATACTATTCATGATGTGGAATGTAGTTTGTTCAGCTGCATAGTATGTGTTGATGAGAAATGGCCAAATGTACTGGGTGGCGAGTGATGTTCAGGTGCAGTTAAAGCACACATATATAGAAAGAAATATAAATTCATATCTAGAGCGAGGTAATATTAGCTGGAGAGAAAGACAATTTTCATCTCTGGCTCAGATTCAACAGTGAGCAGATGGGAAAGAGGCAGTAAACGTAAGGTACTGTGCAAAGTGGACAGAGAGCAAGATCGGGACTTTTATTGTATCAATCAGCGGGAAACATTTAGCCAGACAGCTGTGGGTGACCTGTGAACTTTGACCTTACGTCAGAGGTCACGAACAAAAACAAATGGAGATGTTGACCTGAGAGCTTTGAGCTCATCTTCACCAATCGCTACATAATTACATGGCAGACCTACACTTACTATTATCTGGATTACTTATATTTTTTCATATATACAGTATATATATATATATATATATACAGTATATATATATTATATATTTATATATTATATATATAGTATATATATATATATATAATATATTGATATAATATATATTATATATATATATACAGTATATATATAATATATTTATATATTATATATATTATATATATAATATATATATACACATCATATATATATATATATATATATAATGTGTATATATATATATATATATAAATTGAACGTTTCATTTTTACTTACATGTAATTGATTCCAGGTAGTGTAGCTGGCCTTAGTGTCAGCGATGGAGGTTTTTACCAGAGATAGACATGAGGCGTGGTGGATGCTACAGACGTCCTAAGAACATTTGCAGCAGTGTGATTGACTTGAGACGGAGCTGACCTCATTCTCAGTTTATTAGATCAATGCTTCCCTTTAATTACCTCTTTTCAGTCCCGACAGCAGCTGGATTACGGGAAGAAGGCTTGAGCCTAGAATCGTGAAATATTAATTTTACTCCTAAAAGAAGCGCGATAACAAACATTGTAATGTCATTCAAATTGCCAAAAGTAATTATTTTCTCTGTTTCCCCTTTGCTCTGAAGTATTTGAGGCTGTCACACACTGAACATGTGGCACATTTTTAAAAGGAACAAACAATGACCACTTAGAGTAAGTAACACATAATCACATTATAAAAGAACATAATGTACAACAACTATGATCATTATAAAACACTATGGCCAGCAATTATGAAGTAGTATGAATTTTGACCATGTTTTTTTTTTACAATGCTTTATTTGTTATAATTATTATTCTAGAGCATTATTAATATTTGTAAGTGTACCCATATTTACAGTAACAACCACAGGAAACAGATTCTCCAAGGCTTCAATTGCATTTTATTTGACTTCATGTGAACTCCATTCTAGTATTTATTTATATTAAATATTGCATACGCTAAGGAATCATTACAGTTATTCTGAACAGTGTAATAGTGATATTTAAGTAATGTAAGTTTCAGTGTCTTTTCACACCAATTTCACCGGATAATAATACAAAATAATTAAAGAAATATATAGAAAAGTAGTCCCGCTGTTCCCAGGCTTCGTAACATTCTTATATATACAAATATATATATATATATATATATATATATATATATATATATATATATATATATATTTTGGGGAAACCTTGTGAACCTTCCGACCTTCATTAGGCCTCCACTTTTTTTTTTTTTTTTACATTTATTTAACCAGGAATCTCCTTTACAAGAGTGTCCTGTACTGGCCAAGATAATAAGGCTGGCACAATCAATAACTTCTTTTAAATCACTTCTTAAAACCCACTTTTATAGAACTGCTTTTAAGTGATGTCGTCCTTTTATGTTTTTATTCTAATTGCCTATTTGTTTGGTTTTAGTTGTATTCAATGCTTTTATGGTGTGGTCTTTTTTGTTTGCCGCCATTTAAGTTGTGTTTATGCTTTGTTTATCTGTAGAGCACTTTGTAAACCTTGTTTTTAAAAGTGCTATATAAATAAAGTTATTATTATTATTATTATTATTATTATTATTATTATTATTATTATTATTATTATTATTATTATAATGCATTGTGGATGATTTCCCCAAACCGGCAGGCTTGTTGCTAAGCTATGACTCAATGGTGCGAGCCATTATCAACAGCAAGAACAGAGGGGTATGGACACATTTTGGCAAGATGTAACTTAATTGTGACATGGACACCCCCCTAAAATATAGAAATAGTGGAGAAAAAGAAACAGGACTGCCAAAGTTATAATGAGCATTGCGAGGTAAACAAACGTGTGTTAACTGAGCTCTCACTTTACGTCTTTGTCCCAGTTCCCACTCTCCATCGGCCTCCTCACATATACACTTTATTTTAATAGTGTGTCCGATCACCACGTGAGGGACAGCTCTGACCTTCTCACCCAGAAACACTTCTAAACCATGTTGAATTATTCTATGGCTAACTTGTCTAAACCATATTAGCTCTCATGTGATCTGTTTCTCCAGAGAAGCTCTATGAAGTTAGAATGGATCACGCTGCCTCTGCAGGAGCTAGCTCTCTGCCCGGGGTACACACACACACACACACACACACACACACACACACACACACACACACACACACACACACACACACACACACACACAAACACACACACAACACAGCTACTCTGCCCTCCGGCAGGAATACAGCTGGACTCTAATCCAATCTGCCGGCCACACAGTCCACCAACCAAATCAATATGAAGGACAGCGCGTCGTTCAGTTGGGATCAAGATGGACACGAGATGATTTGGGGATATTTCTGGTGTCGGGAAACGAGAACGGGAAATGGAGACGTGGAGTTTGAATGTTCGTCTCACTTTGAGGTGAAGCGGAGCATCGTCGATGTTATCGGCCCTTTTCACTGCAGCTATTTCTCTTTTTGTATTGTGTGTATTATTCAGTCATTTCATCCAATAAGTAAAGCCACAATCTAATACACCCCCCCAAAAAAGAGTGAGAAGGTAGAGGCAGAAATATAACATGCTTATATTCTCTCCTAAGAGGCCCTTTCCACAGCAGCCATGTTGGCATGTCACAGCAGGGGAACACACGTGTAATTGATAATGTTGATTGATTATCATCCAGTTCCATTTAGTGTCACAGCTATTCCAGTGATCCAGCATGCGCAAAACCCGTGAAACCATAATAGATTTTAATCAATTTCCCTCCAAATATTGGACTTGAAACACACAACACCAAATGGGTGTTGTTCCGTTTCCGCTTTAATAACGTTGAATTATGTCAATGTTTTGTTTACAGATTGTTCTACCGTTTCCAAATGGCTTTCAAAAAAATCAGCTATTCCCTGTTGTTCACAGACACAACAATCTATTCATATTTTGGATGAAAAATCCTCAGCTTAGATGGCTGTGGACACATTGTACATTTCATACCAAACACGTTCCACACAATAAACACAAGCAATGAGATACGTTTCCCAGAACATTAAAGGACATATTTTATATATTTGTTAAAGACCAAAATAGACCAAATATACATATATTATGCAATTAAAATACATTTTTATTGAAACACCTGTAAACCCGTCCATGTTATGTGCAATATTTTCTGTAGCGTTATCGAACTGTTTCTCTACAAGATTAGTGCTACCCAGAATAGTGTAACGAGAACACACACACACACACACAAATACGTATTGCAGGGACACAACACACACACACTAACGTGGGAGAATATAAAGCGTGCACATGAAGTCTCTCATTACAAAAGAAATGACTAATAATCTTGATAAGCTTGTAGACACAGCCAGTGACACAAGAAGAGTAATTACTCAAGACTCTCTTAACCATCCTCCACACACACACACCTACACACACACACACACACACACACACACACACACACACACATACACACACACACCTACAAAAACTCACACACGGTTGTACATGCAGCATCAGTTACTTTACAGAGAAGGCAGACAGTGTTCATCTCTCAGGGCTCCCTTAAGCAGAACAGTGTGTGGAGGATGTGTTGCAGTGAACAGTGTTAATTATTTAACCATACACACACACACACACACACACACACACCTACACACACACACACACACACACACACACACACACACACACACACACACACACACACACACACACGCATGCCAGACTTCATTGTGAAATAGAACTGGAGAGAGGCAAACATGTCTGCTCAGCTCCTTTTGCTGGTGTTTGTCCACAGCAATGACAAGAGGTTAGAAGGAAGAAGAAGAAGAATCGCAGTGAGCACAAGCACACACACACACACACACACACACACACACACACACACACACACACACACACACACACACACACACACACACACACACACACAAACACACACTACCACTCAGGCAATAATTTGAGTACGAGCTAACATGCTCAGACAGTGCGGCTTTGGAATGAACTGCCACGCTTTGATGAAACATGGCAGGGATCACAGCAGAGGTCTTGCTAGGAATAATGTCTGTTGACAGGCTTTCAGTGGAAAGGGGGCGCAGCCCGTCGGAGGTGGTGGATTCACGCCGCACACTGGGGACAACAACATGCCCCGGAACAACGGGTTGAGCCGTGTTACTGCTGTCGCTGTCAAAGAGTCATTTCACACATATATATGCAGCCATATCCAAAGATGCAGTCATACGGTCATGGAAAACCTGGAAAGGTCATGGAATTTTAAAATGGTCATTTCCAAGCCTGGATAAGTCATGGAAAAAAACTTAAATCATAAAAGTTTTGGAAAAGTCATGGAGATTTGTTATATGTTCATTTACGCCGACTTTAAATTAATTCATATGTTTTTGAAAGGAAGACGCTCAAAATGTAAGCCGGCGTACTCTCTCATACTATCGGTGCAATTATTATTTTGTTTCCGTTGCAAGTGAACGCACCTTAACTGGAAAGTTCGCTGGCCATAGCAACAGTAGTTCAGGAAGCGGTCGTGATAATGTCATTTGTTTCATTTAAGGTGTATTGTATGCTTTGTAATTCTCATTCTTTGAATACTACATTTTCAAAAATGTTCATGTATACACCGAGAATTCAGCTCGGTTATGGAAATGTGGTCAAAGTCCTGGAAAAGTCCTGGAAAAGTCATGAAAATCCATTGGTCAACATGTGTAAGAACCCTGAAGGGCATCCTTTATGGGGTTCATGGTTTCTATGCCAGCTTCTCGTTTTCTGGCTCATGAAGAGGATTTGATAACAGGGCTCCAGTCGGATAGCTAGAAACCTTTTTTTCGGGACAAAATCAACTTAATTACAGCTCTTTGTCCTCGTTTATTCTACCCTCTCAAAAATCGGTGCAATCAAAGAGTGTTCGCAAGAATTATTCTTTTTTAAATTAATTCAGATTTCACTTATGCAACATTTAGCACATCGACCATCACTTACATTTGGATGTGTGATCGTGAGGGATAATGGATGTTCCTTTGGAGCACAACCTGTGGGATATCTGGTGGAACAGATGTTTCACCTTTTGTGTTTGTGTGTGCGCTTTCTTTCTTTGAGTTAAATGAGATCATTGACACCACTCTCGTGTGGAATGACTGTAAAGCCAGGGTGCGGTTAGCTTAGCTTAGCTTAGCATACAGACTGGAAGGAAGGGGAACCAGCTCTCTCTCTCTCAAGTTCGCAAATCTGCAAAGCACCAGCTGTCGTCATGCGAAGCGAAGCAAATATCCTCCTGATCCAACCTCGACTCCTAATAAGTGTATTTCCCAAAATGTGGAACTGTCCCTTGAGGACTTTTTCGAATGGAAAGCATTTCTTTGTTCGACCAGAAGGTTTTCAAAGGCAAACGTTCAGATGCTACATTAGTACAAGGACATCTATAAATCTAAATAAAATGAATTACAATTTATGTTAAAATTCTTATCCAGGTGATTTGCTAAAATCATATAATCTGAATGCATACATACAGAAACATTTATACAAATGATTCTAAAGCCTGAAGAAGTTAAATGAATGAGAATGAGCTTCAATACTGATGTGATGGTGCAACATTGATTTGACTGGATGCCTATTTGTTTATTTTGTTTTTAATATCCATTAAGCCTCAATGCAAGAAGTAATATAACCCCCCAAATTCCTCATTAAACCTTGTCATAATATTATCCTGTAAATCCCAAAGGCCGAGAGAGTTTGTCGTTATGTAAGAAGAAAACACAAGAACCACGTTTCTCTTGTAGCCACGATTGGAAACAAGGAGTAGGTTTATCATTTCATTACCCGGGAAATGTTTCTGTAATTAGTGCCCCTCTGTGGATGATACATCATAGAAATGGCTATTGGCTAGTATGAATATAGCACCACAAGGACATTTGAAAAGAAATAAATGGTGACCTGGGGGTCTCTTCATTTAATTACACAGCTCACTAAATGTCCCACATCCATCTGAATGACCTTGCCTCGTTGCTCTTCCGGTTCAAGTTGCATGCTGATGTAACTTTAAACGTGATATGCATACACGAGAACCAACGGAGCGTGACCTTCCTTGTCCACAACATTGTGTATTTTATCCCCCCCACCCCCACCCCCACCCCCCATATGGAGTCCCAATTCATTTGATATTGTAAAACTGTAGAAAATTAAGCCTTTTCAAAAAATCATCACACCCAGAATTGCTCAAAATTGCAACTTTAGGTGTTGTCTCAGTTTTCCAGAGTACATTTCTGAAGTTACCAAGAAATAATAAAGCAGGCAAAACGAAAAGTGTTCCAACTAAAATATTCTCGTGAAGAACCTCTGCAAGTCAGTTCTCTCAAAGTCACAGTGTCCTTTATTCTTCCCTCTTCTCCCTCTCAGCTATACATCTCTTTCGACTATAATGTCAGAGGGATTTAGGATGCACAATCGCTATGAGATCTACTACAACCGTCACCTGTATTTACTCGCGTCCGTGGCGGAAGTCGTCAGCTTTGCTATTTAATACAGAAATGTAATGGCAGATGGATTGTTTCCCATTAATCGGCTCCTGGAGAAAATGAAGTTACAAGGAAGCTGTTGTGAGTATCTTCAGTGCTAAGATAAAGGCGCTCATGATGCCAGTGTAAAAGCGGAGACGGGGCTGATTAATGCAATGTAGCAGCAGACATACGTCCCCATTTGCTGCACTTTTTAAAAAGGGACAATGCCTCTTTCACTTCGAACTGTCTAATTTTAAACTGTAGATGAAAATATAACAAAAGAATACTTGAAAAGGATGTCATCTATCGATTCATCAGTCTGTGGGTGTATAATCTTTTGACAAAATGGTTGAAAAAAATTAGCTTTCACTTTCAAATCATCTTAAAATAATTGCGTATAATCACATTGTGTCAGTATAGCATTGCACTTCCTGCTCCTCCCCTCTGCCATGCCGTGTTCTACCCTCTGCTGTGCAAATAATACCACCGGTCTGTGTGTGACAGGCTATAATCTTGGCACCAGCAGGAGCCGAAGTTGGCTCAGAGATATAACCGTTTTTTGAACTTCACAGTTGATGGATTGAACATCAGTTCTTAGCCTTGAAACTGAGTGATGCATGCAGTAAAAAGGTGTCCTCAGCACCCTTTAGCTCTGGTCATGGAAACAGGAGAACTTTAGGAGGGATGTTCAAGGGTGTCAAAAGGCATTCACAGTTACTACTGTAAGGTTGTAATAGTTTATTTTGATAACATCTGCAGAGGTCTTATGTTTTAAATTAATACATATAGAAAGATATTATAATAGAAAATATTAAGGAGAATATTGATATTGTTATTAATGTATTATGAAGCATAGGGGGTAATGTTTACTCTATGCAAATGTAAATGGCAAGAATGAATGTATGTTCATGAGAGTGACTATGTTAGTATTATAGATCGACGAAGCCGGTTGAAATCCGTGACGTGACTTACAATAACAAGGGACTTTTATTGTGAAGGTGACTTTAATACCGAAAATAATAGACGTGAATTTTATTGTGAAAATACTTGACCGGAAATGACGTTTTGACCCCTGGGCAACAAAACTCCGAAGAAGAAAAATCGTCCTCTTTGTACAGGTAACGTGGAGGTCGTAAGGTCGAGGCGGAAGGAGTCGCCTCGAGGAAGAGCCGGGGACCGAGGAAGAGCACGGCGTGAGCTTTGATTGTTTGTTTTACACTTCCTGCCATTACATGTTGATAACTTAATTCACGCATGTCCAGAAGCCTGTTTTCCACCATCTGCGAAATCTCTTATTTCAGAATACCTTTCACTACAGTGAAGACCTTAATATTTACATATGTCCAGATGTAATGAGCAAAATAACTTCAAATGAGAATCCTAGTCTGTGTATGGTATAGCGTATCACACCGACTGCTGCCAACTCAAGAATCAGCCACTGATCAGAGTCACAAGTGTGTGACTCCTGGCAAATACAGCCAGGTCAGCTGCAATATTTATACATTTATATATTTATATATTTATATATTCATCACTGCACTTCCTGCACTCCTGCTTCACAGCTACTGTACATAGCCACTCCGCATTGTGTATACTTTAAGTCACTTTCTTAAAAACAGTTTTTGTTGTTGTGTTGTTGTGTGTTGTGTCTTGTTTTGTATTGTTTTGTGTTGTAATGTACAATTTGAGTCACTTTACCAAGAAAAATTCCTTGTTTGTGCAAACCTACTTGGCCAATAAAACCGATTCTGATTCTGATTCTGATTCTGATTCTGATTCTGATGTAATGCATACGTGGTGCATGGAGGCCGTTGGATGCACATGGAGATGAAACAACAGCTGCCATCAACACACTGCATAAAAGAAGTCACAGTGGACAATATAGATTTAACATGCAAGTCCTACTTGAGACAAGTCAAGATAATAATAAGTAATATCTGATGCTACATTTATTCCAACACCCCCCCTCCCCCCTCCCCACACACACACACACACAACTTTCCTCTAATAGCATGGATAGTAGTTGCTGTTTCTGCTTAGCGCCACATCAAAACGAACGACAAGAGCAGAGCTACAACCCGACAGCACGTTTCAGAGCCCCGCAGAAACAAACTGCCGTTTACGACAGAATACAAGTCTGTCGAGAGATATTTATTCAAACTCTCTGCACCGTTTTGTTCTTGCATATTAAATAATAAACAACGATGCACGCACAAATCTCAGCACGTTCCCCTCACCCATGGCAACGCTTCGGTTTGTGCTTAGCGTGCATTTCATTCCCACCGACCAGGATCATAACGGGAGCAGCTGGTTCACTTCTGGTGTGTGAGTTCAGCGTCAGTCAAGTGTCCGCCTGAGAGAGCGCGGCGACGCAGGAGACGATCTGTTGTGACACTCAGAGCTCCATCAGGGCCTCGTGGTGCGAAACACACAGACCGTGAGGCCGCGCTCAGTCAGCCCCTATGACTGGTTAATCGCTTATCAGAACTCTCAGAAGTGTCATCATATATGCAGCGACACACACACACACACACACACACACACACACACGCACACCTTTCCTCAGGCTATATAGTCTGCTGATACACTGCCCTGAAACATATTTAATTCCCTTTAGTCTTTCTGAATTAGATAGGACACCATTAAATTACATTTGCTCCCTGACACTTGACGATGACATTATTACCTTCGCATTGAAAATGTGCGTGTTATTCGCATAAGTACAAAAGTATTGAACCGAATCGCATGAAATTTGGTGAGATAATTGTTTATTATCCGGGGACCATTTGATTAGATTTTGGGATTGATCGGATCAAAGGTCAAGGTCATAAAAAAAGGTCAAAATCTTCTTGAATCGCATGAAATATGGTGGGATGATTGGTTATTATCAGGGGACCATTTGATTAGATTTTAGGATCGATCGGGTCAAAGGTCAAGGTCATGAAAAGGTCAAAATCTTATTTTTAACAGAGCGGGGTCAATTTCTATCCAATTGGCATGCAACTCATGCCAAAATGTTCATAATTCAATGCCCAATCTTGCGATATGCGAAGGTATGCGCTCTACTGAGTGCCCGTTCTAGTTTAAATGTGGGATGTGTGCCACGCTGCCTAAGCAGCAGCGTGGCACACATCCATCCAGCTCTGGGTAGAACCGGTCGGCTTCGTGGGACGTCTGGTGAACATGTGTTTTTAAATGGGTCTCAGAGAAGCTACCAAATTGACGTGTATGACATGAAGGAAAATGAGGCGTAAAGCCACGTTGACATAAACAAATACCTGTTTGGAGACATCACAACGTTTTTCAATCCGCACAAACAGAAAAGTCTGATTTTATTGGCGAGGACTATGCCGAAACCATAAGAAGAGGCGTTGCAATCTTGGGACCCAAGTGACTCTGTGAATGATGGTTATAGTTGGTTCAATATGGAAGATGATGATTTATGATTCATGTTTGTGTTTTTTTTTTTTATTATTTTATTTTATTTGTCTGATTGTCCGAATAGTTGGTTGTTTTGTAATTTTTGTATTTATTCGTTTTTTATTTTCTGGTGTAACTTGGAAAAACGTAAAATAAAATGATTAAAAGAAAAGTCGGCTTAAAATAGTTTTGGCTTTGCAGGAAAGTGAATCGAACTAAGATAGAAGGCTTCATTGTAAAATAATTGCTCTAAATGTCCTTGGTTGCGTGACTGTGCCTTTCTGTTATCTGAAGACACTCTAAGCTGTCTCTGATTTCCTTCAGAGTTCTCATTCAGTAATTCAGAGACACACTCCTTCGTTTTTTCAAAGTTTGTAGCCAGTCAACTCAGAAAAGACAACCTTCTTGGCAACTTGCCAGTGACATACTTCTTGACATCTTTTCCGTGCTCTGGCATTCCACAGCCTCTCTCTCTCTCTCCTCTCTTTCTCTCTCTCCGTCTCTTTTATCTTCCCCTGTGCCCGTTCTCTGTCTGTTTAGCATCTCTTCTCATTTCCTTTGCTGTCTTTGTCTCTCTCTCTCTCTCTCTCTCTGTTCTCCTCCACTCCAGCTCTCTGTCGGTCCAGCTGATGGACGCCGCCTTCGCCCTGTTCCCAACACTATTTGAACGTCGGAGCCGCTCATAAGCCAACACGGCGCCTCTGACTCAGATACCGATGGATCCCGCTGTGCATCACTTTGCATATTTAAAGCGGAGTGTGTCGGGCAAACGCGGTATTTACCAGACGTCACACAACTCACAAGAGTCTACGGAGAGACACACTTTACTACGTATCTGATGCAACACCCACAGATACAGGTTCACACACACTACATACTGATAGTAGAAAGACTTTCTTCACCTGAAAAAACAACATTTGTTGTTTGTTCCAATGACTACAATCTTTACTTTTACATTACATTACATTACATGTCATTTGGCAGACGCTTTTATCCAAAGCGACTTACAATAAGTGCATTTCAACCTAGAGTACAAACTAAGAACAACAAGAATACAGAAAGTAACATTTCCTCAGCATAGTCGAACTACAAAAGTACCACAATAAGAGATATTTAAGAGCCACTGAAGTGCTAATCTGTGTTTTATTTAATCTAGATATAGTCGGAAAAGGTGTGTTTTACCTTTACGAAAGTCTCTAGTGGCAATGCAAATAACAACACGTGTTTAGGAACGACGGTGGTGGTGATGTAATGTTATTTGCCACATCCTGTTTACTACCAGGAGTGAATGTTGGTTTCTTCTGACCTTTAGTATAAAGCTTTTTACCAAAACTCTGCCAGAGAAAGTCAGAGAGAGAGAAATTATAATGATTATGGTAATGGTAATAGGAGTCAACAGGGGAAACAAATGTCAAAGCAAGAGATGATGCTGAAAGAAAGGAGACGAAAATGGAGGAAAGGAAGCGACGGGCACCTTAGAGAGACTAAAGATGAAGTCCTCGATGAAATGTGAAGATGGTTGACGGGAATCATTCTAAAGCTCAAAGCTGATGTTTGCTTGGGTATTAGTGCTAATGGTCAGTGTACCAGAGGAAGTGTGTTTAAAAGTACCAACAGGTCTTCAGTTACTATGGCGACAGGGCTATTACAGGCTGACATTTAACCGCTGCCTTTTCTGTGTCTCGAGTGGGTGGATTACGCTTACAAATGACGGCCGTATTGTACTCAATGCAACTTTCCCCCGCTCACTCACCGTATGCTAATCTCCAAGCTGATAAAAAAAAAGGAGCACAATGCAGTCATGCAAGATGCGGAGATGCATAATAAGATACGGCACACATTGGAAAAAGAGGAATTTATGAATGAGAATCTCTCCTCCCGTGTGCATTTCTGTTGTCATCAACGCTTGTGGCAGAGGAAGTCACGACCTTGCTGAGCTTGCCAGTTCTTGAATGATTTTCGCTTCATCACTTTCCAAAGGGACCATGTCAACGTTTTAACGTTATACAGCTGAACCCATAATGAACTCGGGAAGGTTCGGGCTATAAGGTTTGTAATGAGAAGCGATAGGCTCATTTGAAAACTACTGCATATTGTAGGTTATACTATAAACTGGAGTCTTCTGGCCAAACACAATTAGCAACATCAACCTATGGGAATGCACAAAACAAGAAACAGTAGATATGCAGCTGTTAAGGAGAAAATGGAGCTGGATTGCACGAAGAAACACAACAGCAATAACAAAACAGGCAGACGGGGTAAAGGAGGACCCAAAAACACCTGGAGAAGGAGCACAGAGCAGGAATTCAAGAAGAAGGGGCTGACGTGAAAACAGCTGGAGAGGATGGATCAGGACAGACGAGGGGGGAAAGGATTCATCAATGGCCTATGTTCCGAGAGGAATACAAAGGCCTAACTAAATAACCTCACTAAACTATAAACAGACAAAAGGCAAGTTGTAAACTCAGTCTGAGCACTGTGCCGTTTGCCTTCATAGACAGACAAGCCAGTTGGCCTAATAGTATTTCTACATTTTACAACATTTTAGCCAATATGAGACGAGGGAGCACGACAACAGATGGATAAGGAAATCCCCAGTTTCACCATATTGTATTAAATATTCAGAAGTTCAAAGAGAAGTCACCCTTTAAATTATTACTCTTCTCAGAGAAATGAGTGTGGATGATAATTTCACGTGTTTTCACCGCTGTTCAAACTAATTCATCCCAAAAAATGGAATGAATATGATTTGTTGCTGGTCTGACTGCGTATTGGCTTAGCTTAATTGCAAAGTGTGTCTAGCGTGTCATTTGTTTTCCGAATCTCAGCAATGAAGTTGCTGAGTAAGATGTTGTAGCCGTGAGGGAGTGATGGACATGACTATGGAAATAAGGCCCATCTTAGGAAAAAAAGCACTAATGAATGTCAATATTTACATGAGAAGCCACAGAAACATACGATGGTGAAGCTGCCATGGATGACGTACAAGAAGGGAAGGCCTCGCAGCTTTTCCTCCTGTTTGTCCCCCCCCCCCCTTCCATTCTACTCTTTGCCCTGAGCTTCAGTTTTACTTCACCATCACTCATCGGGATGAGGGCAGCCGACCAGCGGCCCGTGCTCACGCCAGGCGGGCGTGCCTCGGTTCTGTTGTGTGCGTGGGAACCCATCTGTGCGTGAGCGTAATGTGTGAGCATGTCAGGGCGTAGAGAGCGGAGCATGTTGCCGAGAGGGAGGGGAGGAGAGACGGGTGGAGGAAGGGAGGAACGGGTGGCGGCTGTTTAACATGATCATGGAGCAGCCATATTCCCTTCCCCCAGTCTCAGTCCATCCACTCCTCTGCTCCCATCTCCTCTTTATCTCGACCACGCCGGAGCTATCACGACTCCCTTTCCCAGTTGTGCATTTTAAAGGTAATTAGGCTGACATGTGAGCGCACTTCAAATGCACAGAAAAAAAAGAAGTGGATATGTTACCGCTGTAATTACATTCGCTCTTAGGTGGCCGTGTTGAAAGCTGCACCTCTTCCTCCTCTTCACCTTCCCTCTCTCTCTGTTTTACATGTCTCCTTACACCTTTTAAAATCTTTTTTCATCACCTATCTGTCTTTGAAATTTTCTTTTTTCCATCCCACTCATCTGCCTGTCCTTCAACTCCCTCGCACTCTCTGTCTGTCTCCTCCTCATCTCCCTCCTGCTGTAAGGACTGAGAGGCAGCAGCAAACAGAGAAGAAACACACAGTCACTCATAGTCACGCTCCAATGGGCACTTGAGAGTGTATGTGTGTGTGTGTGTGTGTGTGTGTGTGTGTACGTAGGAGTATGACTGATCTCCCAGGGGGCCAAGGTTATTTCGAGGGTCACTGAGGAAGTCGCCATGGGAACACAAGTCCTGTCTCGTCTGTCATTATCGTCGGCCCTTTAAAAGCATGATATGTGATTGCGTGTGAATTCATGTTCTTTGAAGCCCACAACATAAATTAGGTCCCAGTGGTTATTCCCTAAGCCATACTGTGTTAAACTATATAACATGCTATGCTATGAAATGGAGTGTTTAAAACGGTGATGCTACAATAAAGACAACAAACTGGCCATGACTTAGACAAATAACAGCACTGACATAGCCACATAATTCTTTGTAGCTCAGTGAACAGCCACACAGCTGAGGACTCCCTGTTATCAATCTGAGTGAATGTGCAACCTTCAGCCCTCTGTGCCCCCGGGAAATTAAAGGAAAGACCAACATTAACCATCTAAGGTGTTGGCACACAACGAGCCTCCAGAGCCCTTCTCCAACTATAATGGAGGGAACACCATTCTGCCAAAATATATATATCCTCCACTTGGTGTTTTGGTGGTGGTGGTGGTGGTGGAGAGCATTGAGGTATGGTGACAGTGAAGTATTTGGTGATGTTTCCCAGCATATCCGTGCCTTCAGTGACCCTTTGCATTGTTGTTCCCTGCTCATTTATTCTGGTTTCTTCTTGAATGTGTCACACAGATGTAATGATAATCATTTGGGGATCTGGTAAGATTTCATTTCAAACTTCCCAGTGAATGCATTGAATGCAGGGAGATTAGCTAAGGGGAACAGACACAACAATCGACATGTGAGAATACGTTATTCCACATCACAGTAGACGATAATGCATATTCTACCTCCACGAGGGAGCCTCAGCTGGGACTGAACTTTGCACTGAAACAGCTCAGAGGACTTTTGCTCCTCTCACAAGAGGTATATGCTGCTTGACATTTGTAGTAAAATATTATTAGTAATTTAGGATATCCTAAGAACGACGATACAACATTGTTATGACTTGTTCAAGGAAATCACTTTCCAATATGGGCAGTATGAGTAAAACACTCAATCTCAGCAAATTATCTTAAAATGTCTTAATGTCCAACCTTTCACTATAACACCTCACATTCACCCTTATGCTTATGACACATGAACTACAGAGGTCAGGAGTTATCATCAGGTGGTTTGTGCAAGTTCATTTGTAGCCCAATGTCCGGCTCGCTCTGTTTTCTACCCTTTTAATTCATTTAAGTTCATCATCCGAGCGACGTGATGGTTTAACGTGTTTCCAAAACACGCAGTATGTTACGTTGCATCCGGAAATATTCTTCTAATTTCAACCCAATCAGTGGAATGTTTTCTCGTGTTTTTTGGCCGCTGCTCTACATGAATTTCCATCCTGCCTAAATATATCTGGAGCGAACGCTTTGGATGTGCCCATGGCTAACAGTTGGTGACAGTAGCTGTGGCTCATGAGCCATGCTGTGTTGTCAGCATGTGGCAAGAGGCAGGCCAGCGAGGCTGCCATACAAACCTCTGAACCTCTCCCCGCATCCTCTCCTTCTCGTCCCTCTCTGCACCCGTCTGTATACCTACAGCTGTTGCATAGCCACTATTAACGCCAAGCCTCTAGAAACACACTCTGTACATCAATGTTGCCTATATGGAGTCATATCATGAATTCTACATGTTTTGGGTGAAATTATGTATTAATAAAAGCCTCACATCCTGCTGGAAGACAAGTGTGGATCTGTCCATGGTGCTGAAACAAGGAACTCATGATGCACTGTGTTTCTTGTCTGCCTGTCTGTCTGTATTTCTGTCTGTCTGTCTACCTGTCTGTCTTTCACTCTCTCAACAATTGTCTAACAAGTATGACAGCCAACTTCTCAATTGTATGCATGACTCAACAAGCAGATGTATCCATAACAGCAAAAGGGTGAATGAATGGATCACAAGACAACACGTTATTTCCGAAAGAGGGAAGACTCTTACCTCCAGAGATAAGTGGAATTCACCGGGTCACATTTAGGGTAGTGGTGGCTCCTCGGAGCTCAGGTCCTGACCTCTGCTGGTTGTATAGTTTGTGTCAGTCACTGAATAACGAGAGCAATCGCGACCACACAAAAAAGCCCCAGTGTCAGCAACGTAATCAGCAAAACACCGAAGCAGCTGTGGAAGTAGAGATGGAGCTGACTTGAGTCCAAATGAACCAAGCAGTGCCTGATCCTCTTGAGTTGTTCATCAAAATAAAAAAAGACGAAATATCATACGCGTCCTTTGCAAAACACTCGTATTCTTTGTTGCCAGCCTACTTTTCCAGACACATTCTTGTTATTCGCATGCCAACCATCCTGTGTCCAATTCCAGCCTCTGCAGAAAAAACACAGAAAAATACCCCAGGGACGAGAAAACGGTTCCGACAACAATATCTGAGGAGAGATGTGCCGGCCACACGCAGCTCCATCCACCGCTTGTCTGGAGTTGTTTGGCCAGCAGCGACTGGTTCAGCAACGCTGCCCGCAAAATAAAACACTCCTACGCAAACATCATCATCAGCCTCAGCAGCATGTGTGTTGGAGGAGGAGACGGGAAGACAGAACATCTCGACATCTTCATTTCGAACAACCAGTGTCCCCCCGTCGGAGGAGGAGGAGGTCGAGGTCAGATATCTGCTGTGCTGCTGCTCCGTGTTCCGCCACCATTGGCCGCGCGACTTTTGTTTGTTATCTTCTTCTTCCGTTTCTCTCCTTTCTATCAATCTATTTCTCTATCTCCTCCCCGCCGCCAGCGCGTTTCTCTCTTTGCGCCCCATGTTTTGCGAATAACAAGCCGGCCGTGCAGTCGCTCTGGCGCTATATAAAGTGTCCGCAGTTTGCTGGTCGTATAGAGAATTAAAGGCTATACGGTATATATTTCACGCACGGCTGTTGTATATTTGCTCGATTTCCGCAGAGCTGCGCGAGGACGAGTCTCGTGCGTGCGCTTTGAATTCAGAGGTGGCTCTTTAGTGAGCGAAGGCAGCCTGGAGTGTGCAGCCGCGAGAGATGGCGCGTTAGTCACAGGCTCAGAGTGCCATGGAGGTGCTGGAAGAGAGAGGAGACTGCAGGGGGGTGGGGCCGTGGGCTGTGTGCAGATTTTAGTTGGGGGGGAGGGGACGGGGGGGGGGGGGGGGGCGTGGAGACATTTTCATCACATCAAATATCATGTGTCAAAAGGTCATCATCGCAAGGCTGGAGAAATAAACCAAAACAAAGGGTCATAAGGATGACGTTCCTCAGACACTGAGATCACTCATGTCCTCCTGGCTTTCCGAGAAGATTCATTAAGCTTCCCACTTCCAGTTGAAACAGTGAATCACCCAAGGTATACGCATGTATGACAGCCAACTCCAAGAAGATAATTAAGATAGTACATCTGTCCTCTGCCCAAGGTGGAAAAACAAACTGTCCATCGGTCTGGAACAAAACGTCCATTACATTCCATTATCACACCGGACACAGTTGTCCCTGGAAGGATACTTTTTCACTAGTTTCTCTTCATCCATCTTTCTTCATCTCTTCACTCATCATCTCCTCTATTCACCTATCTTATTCAGATCAGACGAGGTTCGAGGCAACGTCAAGATTAGCAGTGTGAGTTTTTATTGCATTCATTATTCAAACTCACAGAAGTGGAGATTAGTGCACTTTGAGAGGGTGCTGTAATAAAATATTGATGTCGAGAGAATGAGATGGTTGGATGTGTCATGTTGATGGGAACTCAGCTTTTATCCATTCCTCTCTCTCCTTTTCTCTCTTTCTGTCTGTTTGTGTGTGTGTGTGTGTGTGTGTGTGTGTATTATCAATGAACAGCAATGCCCAATAACATCAACCGCTGCAACGTGCTGGTTTACCAAACAGAAGATGTGTCCGTCTGCCTTGGGCTCCTGACCTCTAGAGGTCGCGAATGTCCCAGGTTAACTGAATCGATGTACATCGTTTTTGGTGTTTCGTAAACTTGTCCGGAATGTGCACCACTTAAAGCGAAACTACTACATTTATTGTGTCATATAAAAGTTATTTTCATAAGCAACAAAACAGCTGTTGCTCAGTTCAATACATTCAGGTTGTATACTTGTACAGGAAACTGAAAACGCACCTTTTCCGACTATATCTGGATTAAAACACAGATTATCACTTCAGTGGCTCTTAAATATCTTATTATGGTACTTTTGTAGTTTGACTATGTTGAGGAAATGTTACTTTCTGTATTCTTGTTGTAGTTTGTACTCTAGGTTGAAATGCACTTATTGTAAGTCACTTTGGATAAAAGCGTCTGCTAAATGACATGTAATGTAATGTAATGTATACTTTGTCTTTATTATAAGAACTAACATTAGCTACTTATAGCAAACTTTGGAAAGATATTGCTGTGTAACTTGCAGACTTTATGACGACTTATTGTGGGTCTGTTACACAACATTTGAGTATTGGGTATTAACCTGTAATTGCCACTAGGCCCACAATGTCTGCTGTTCAGAAAATGTTATATAAGCTTCATCTGAGGCAGATTCTGTGTTGTAACCCAACAATGAGGCATTGAACTCGATATAGGTGCTGTATCAAAATCCAGTATTAATATTGTTTACTAGGTTACAAGGACCACATTTAAAAATAAAGTTTTGTTTAGTTGAATTACTGCAACTATAATGGGTTACATCTCATGCTTTTTGTGAAGCTTGTTTGAAATGTTGTTAAAAAACCTCTCCTAATTATTTAGGTTGTAGATCCTGGTGTGTCTCTGTAAAAGGCGTAACTGTGAAGTCATTTTGTTTCACTACTAAGCAAACAGGATAATCAATTACATTCTATAAATGTATCAAAAATAACTTACACTAAAATGAACACAATATCGCTCTGATGCAGTTTCTGAGATGATGAACATGTTGCAGGACTATTAACTAGTATTTATTTGTATTAAAGTTGTAATGTTTTAAATGAAATGCAATAAAATAAAAAATACAATTATGTGCATAAGCTACAGATCAGTTGTTGCATAGAATCACAATTATTTGTGGCATTTCTTTGTTGTTTTTGTGTTTGTACGTGCCCAGCTGCTCCTCAACTGAAAGCAAAGCATGATGGGAAGTTTTGGGGAGCAATATCTGGATAATCCTTCGCAGGATAATGTCAGATAGACCCCCAAGGCTTTTTGCATAAACACACACACACACACGATTACACAAAGGACCATCATCCGCTCCCTAAATCTGTTCTTCCCCAGCCATCCCCCATCTTGTCCCACTCTTTCTGCGTCATTCCCTCCAGATCACAGCTGACTTCAGGGTATTTATATTTGCTGACGCGTCAGTCGCGGCGGCAGACAGGTAAGTGTGCATCTAAGAGAAATGACATGGCGGGAAGACGGTGAGCGAAGGTGCAGACAGCAGTGCGACAGAAAAGAGACAGACTGGTAAAAAACTAGAAGTGCTGTGGCGTAAAATATGTAAAGAAACAGAAAGACACATAGAGAAAGAGAACATTATTGAGCCTCACGTGAAGGCCAGAGACACACATCTTGCCTCAGGGACTAACAGCCTTTATTACATTAACCCGTCTCTGCCTCTCTGTTCCGCTCGCTCCGCTTTCTGTTCGGATCCAAACCTTTTCCTTTACGGAAAATGGATTAAATGGTTTGACGTCATGTACAGAATGTTGTCCGACACGCGTTCACCCTATATCACATTTGATGATGAGCTTGATGATGAGTGAAATGTATTGAATCAGCCCCTCGCGGCATAAAAACAGACAAATCAGTTTGCATCTCCTGCAAAACGGTCCATCCATCCATCCATCCGGTACGCAGAGCTTCACTGCCCTCTGTGGCTGAACGCCTGTTTCACTTGGGTGGGGTCAGCGTGGTCCTTTGCAGCCTCTGTGACCACGCCCAACAGGGATGCCACTGGGGTACACCTGTACATCCATGCAGCAAGGAGAGAAGTTAGCTAGTTAGCTCGAGCTAATCACTCGAAATCCGGACTGTTTGCTGTCCTGGCTCCTGACTGGTGGAACGAGCTCCCCTCTGACATCAGGACAGCAGGAAGTCTCTACAGCTTCCGCCGGAAACTTAAAAACGCACCTTTTCCGACTATATCTGGATTAAAACACAGATTATCACTTCAGTGGCTCTTAAATATCTCTTATTGTGGTACTTTTGTAGTTTGACTATGTTGAGGAAATGTTACTTTCTGTATTCTTGTTGTTCTTAGTTTGTACTCTAGGTTGAAATGCACTTATTGTAAGTCGCTTTGGATAAAAGCGTCTGCTAAATGACATGTCATGTAATGTAAAAAGTTGAACCACTACAGGTCAGCTGCTCTTAAGAGAACCATTAAACACATGTGTTAACCGTTAGCCCGTAACCTGAAGGCTACAGAACGTCTCCATGACTCAAATAACCGTCTTCCTCTAAACCTCTTCTTAGAAATGTTTTGCATTCATTGCTATTTATTTGTGCTTGATGTCTTCTTACTTTCTTTAAGTTCCCGCTCCAACTAAAGACTTCACCAATTGACAGGCAATCCTTTTAAAAGGTGCTCAAAACGGACATCAGAGCATATTTATTATAATCCTCCATTCGGCTCTCAACATGGCGCCGGCTCACGGCTGAGTGTGTAGACAAAGCACCGAGAAGCTCAGATTACACAGAGAGGGAGAGCGACTTTGTTCTCTGGTTAGGTAGACATTACTCCACTCCATCTCTATTCTCTACATAGCGAATAGTTGTTGGCTACTACATTAATGCTCTGAATCCGGTTTATAGGCCCTGTAAGAAGAGGGAAACATGAACCAGTGGCATCACTTAGAGTAGGACCTTTCCCCTGCAGACGTCAGGCTCGTCGTAGTAGTAAAAGCAGGTGTTACTAACAGCATCACCAACAGCAGCGGTGGATTCAAGGGTCCCAGTGAGTCATGAGAGTGTGACATTGAGGCAACATGCGCAACACCGTGGGTCCTGAAACTGAAGCAGCTAGATGGAAAAACAGCCATCATTGATTTTATTTGACAGTGCCATGTCCTGCGTGTGAACACGGCCTTTTAGAGGCTGCAGCGCGTTGGACTACTTTGGTGAAGTGTACCATATACAAACAAATATATGCATATAATCAGACTGTATATGAAGATGTAAATCAATACACCCTTTTTGTAACTCTTGATGTTGGTTTGCATTATCATAAAATGTGTTATTTATTTTAAATGATGTTATTAAAAATGCATTTCCTAAAGCCAAGCGTCAGATACTACTACATTGGAAGAACCCAAAACCGCCTAGCACATATTCCTGGTCTAAAGCGGTAATGTCATTTTTACACCTTGAACAAATCAAACACACTGTCAGAGGATCTCTGAAGAAATTTCATAAAACCTGGGACCCTTTCCTTTCTTATGCAAATAGCCAGCCCTCTACCAACAGCTAACCCCCCCTCCCCTCCTCCCCTTTCCATTTGTTTGCTTGTTGTTTTTGTTCATTCTACTATTTAGTATTTTTGTTTTATTTTACTATGTAGTTTTATTTTCCTCTGTATGCCATTTCCTTTGAATTTGTGAGTTAAAAAAAGAAGGAAAAAGCCGGTCAAACCCTGTTAACTACAATCACAGCTTGTATCATTTTTCTCAGGTTTGATCAATAAACATATATAAATAAAAAAAAAAATGCATTTCCTCATTTTGAACTTGACGTAATTCAGATCTCGTTGTCTCTGTTGACGGTGTGCTGTTTTGCTGTAAATCCAGATGTTCTGCAATGTCAAGCTTCTATTTCGTAATCTTTTTCTGCGGGAGGGATTTTCAAATGTGGGGAAGGCGTCGACGGGCCAAAGAGCATCAGCAAGCACACACTTTTCTACAAGGGCTTTTTGTGACCTTTTAAACCGAGCCCCAATGTGTCCCTCTCGCGTTTGAAACCCATAATTGACACTTTGATTAGGTCTTCTGCAGCCTGAGGCGGGGGCATCAGGAAAGGGCCTCATGCATCAACGCCTGCTTTTCACCTCCACAAGTGCTTGCTGCCCCCTGAATACACTTTGAATGAAATTACCCAACAAGCAAGTTGAAGGTTATAGTGTTTTAAATACTTTTTGTCAGGAAATGTTGAAAGAAAATCTGCTTACCAAAGCAAAAAAGACAGAGATGGAGCGAACAATAAAGTGTAGTTAAAATAAGCAGATTGTCGTTGATAATGTCCATGGTTGAATTAGGATCAATTAGGGGTGGGCAGATGTGCACAATCATGGTTGACCCCAGGGCTTAAAGGATACAATCCAATTTTCCTCAACAAATGTAATACTATTAGAGTGGATAAAAACAGGAAACTCACAAGGGAGGAGTGTCTTAAAAACCTGGGAGGGGGGTGAGACCGAGAGAGACAGCAGTTGCTCAGAAGAGAGAGACAATTCCCACAAGTGCTTGAAAACAGAAACCTAAAGACTGGAAAGATTAGTGAAACTCAAACGAAGGTCAAACTCGTCAGAAAACAAGGGCAGCGGGAGGATGGAGAACAAGAGAAGAAAAGAATAACCAACCTCACCTGACCACTGCGAGGGAGCTAGTGAGTACGAAACGAAACCAGTGAGTGTTTGAGAGTTTAATCCACCGTACGACTATGGCACTGTAACTACAGGGCTCACATTGTTGTTAAACTCTGGAGAGACGAAACAGAAGTGAAACAATTTGCGACCACGCTGATCGGGATCCTTCCTTTAGGAGATGAGAATCTGCGATAAGAACCTGCGCCTTCAGGACATCACCATCATGTACTTCACGGCGCTCGCTGCTCTCATGGTCATCTTGGTGGCTTCGTATCAGGCGCCCACCAACGCTCTGGAAGTGTCCGGCCTTAAATTCAGCCCCCACAGCCCCCTCCCGCCTCTCCCCATGCCCTTCCGCGTGCCTCTTGACCCGCGAGGGGACCTCCAGCTGGCCTGGAACATCAGCTACGCCGACCAGGAGGTCTACATGGAGCTGAGGGTGGCGGACATCAAACACGGCGTGGTCCTGGGGATGTCCGACCGCGGGGAGCTGACCAACGCGGACCTGGTGGTGCTCTGGGAATCTGGAGCGAATAGCTACTTTGGGGTGAGCTGGAATGTGTTTAATTTGTATAATCTGTGATAGAAATTATTGCATTTAAAAGAATTTGGAGAGTGAAATAAAAATAAAAAACCTGAAATTGACATTAGTCTTGTCTGTGGATATCAGGTGGTTTTCTACAAACTCATTGTTTTACTTTCTTGCTCACTCACTTGTCAAATTCACACATGCAGCGGGATTACATGACAGTCCTTGAGCGATGGAGGTTTCCCTCTTCTGTCTGCGGCCGGCGGACGGCTTGCTTCATGATCCCATCGTCACGGAGGATGTTATCGGCCCCTGCTAATTGGAAATCACTCAAACTGCACTAATAGCTGAAGTTCTTTGGGGAATCTGTAGCAATTATTAGCATATCAAAATTAAATCCTGTGATAATTAAGATGTGTAGAAGGTCTCATTTTCATTTAGCCACACACAAGGCTTCAACAGATATAAGAATTCTTTCCCCTTGAACATTTTCTTTCGGGAAAAACTATTAATATTGCCATGAAAATCCCATTTACCTTCTCTTTTATTAGCATTTTGTCTAAAGGTTTATATGGAAAGAGTAATGAGAAGCAAAAGCCAGGGTGAATACTAATTTCAGTTAAAAATTATTCAGTATCATTTTCTTTTTCTTTCAAAACCTCTGATCAGTGTCGTATTATTGACATAAGAACTGAGACTGTGACATACTTGGTTGGTGAATGCATGATGCACGTTCAGAAACCAGCTATTGGTGTATTTATAATTCACATAACTATAACTTTTCACTGGAAGTGGCATTCGTATACACATGCCACTTTAATAATATATATTTTTTTAAACATACTGTTATTTGTTCGTTATATTTTCTCCTGTTTAAATTGTGTCTTATAGTATTGCACCGTGTATATTGTTATGCACTATTCACCTCGCCACATTCCTTGAATTACTTGAAAGCCAGAGTTAATTTCAGGTCATAAGCGAAATGCGTTGACTTCTTTTTATGTCCAACTTGTTCTACTTTAACGGCTAACGTATTACAATAATATTAAATATCACTTACTTTCATTGATCACAGTAAAGAACGTTAATTAACTAAATAGATCTACATTTACTTTGACTGCCATATGAATTGAGAAGGAGTCTAATGTAAACCCAACAAAAGAATCTAATGGATACAACATATGTAAAGAGGTGACATCACGTCCCAGTGCTGGTGGCTGCAGATTTAGAATAGAATAGAATAGAAATATACTTTATTAATCCCCAAGGGGAAATTTGTTGACACAGTAGCAACAATAAACTAAACACAATAAAATATAAATATAAGAAAGAAAGTGACTGTGCAAAAAAAACATTTATCCTGCGTTTGTAATTTATTAAGACCATCTATTAACCCTTTGTAGAATGTTTAACATTAATCTTTTAAAGCTAATATTACTAGTTTAGGATAATTACATATTTGCTTCTCATCTGGCTGTCATCATCGATGGAATAAAAATAAGCATTTTTATTTTTTTATTTTAAACTATAATAAAATGTGAAGTTGTATTTTTTTATTTTAGGAAGGAGGGGGGGGCATATACTTGTTCCTCATGAATCCAGTCCATCCTTCTATGCGAGCGCATTACTTCCATATGTTGTTGTTACTAAAATAGTGCTGACCTCCAGTAGCATCGTGAATGACCTTTAAGGTTAACGCTCTACAATGTGATATTCAAGGGATTCTACACAACACTGTAAACTGCACAAATTGTTTTCAGATTGATATACATTTTGTATTTATTTTCAAAATCGTTGGCTTTAAAATCTCGTGCAGCTTGTGTGGAACGGTTGCATAAGAGGGGCCGTAAGGGAGGCAGGAATACAGCGATCTCAGGCGCTGTTCCAGACAGATATGAATGTGAGAAACATAACAGAAGCAGAAAGACGGAGCTGGTGCAAAGCCTCCTGGCAGAGACGTGTGTACAGCGGCTGGAAGGTTCACAGCACGAACCATTCAAATAGTATAAATAATAGAGTTAACCTTAAAATTAACAAACAATAGCAACATGACCCCTCCTCTTGGTAATGACACCGATTTGGCAAGTAAAATAACTTTATTTCGCTTCTCAAAAACTTTATCCGTAAAAGAAATGTCAGCTAAATTCAACCACTGGTTATTTCTCTGCAATATAATTTTAGTTGACCTTTTTCTTTAGTACACCCTCCCACCTGGTTTGCATGGTCAAAAAGCTCACCTGAAATGGGCCCAATTACTCTCTCCACTCCTCTGTTAAAATGGAAAAAAACTCAGCTTATGTATGTTGTAGTCTAAATGTGATTGACCCATGTCAACATTCTCTCACGTGTTGTTGTTTTCTCTCTGGTGGTTATTGTATCTACAGGTTTAATTTGTCCAATTAATAATGCGTCTTCTCCTTCAGGATGCGTGGAGCGACGATGAGGGTCACGTTTCTTTGGACAGCCAACAAGACTATGAGTTGATGGACGCCAAACACAAAACTGACGGATTCTACCTGCTTTTCAAGAGGCCGTTCAGCACCTGTGATCCCAGGGACTACCTCATAGAGGTGCGTCACGTCTTTCTTTCCTCACTGAGTCCGTCTGTGCACATGTCAGGGACGATGTGTCCAATGTAAAGCGACTTTGAGTATCTAGGAAAGCGCTATATAAAATAAATGGTTATTATTATTAATGCACACTTCATAGAGACATTTGGTTAGGTCTCTGTCTCTCTTTTGCGTCCACTATTTTTGTAGAATCTTGAGTTTGCGGTTCTTAAAAAAAGAATCCCCCCAAAAATGACTTATTTATGTTGCATCTGCCCATCCTGAATCAAATTATCTTGATAGTTAGGAAGGTAGGAAAGATGGCATTCATTTGAGTGCACATTTGTGTAACATAACAACAGTGTGTAGTATGTGTGTGTGTGTGTGTGTGTGTGTGTGTGTGTATAGGAGGGTGTGTGTCTGCGGTTTTGATATGAGAGCTCATGGTTTCTGATGAGGACACAGACTGATCAGCACAATCTTACACTGAAACATTCATTAAAATGATCATGGTTTCCATGGTACCGCATCAGACCTCTAAGTGGCAGACACAGAAACAAATGGTCATCACCATGACAACATAATGAAACGTGCTCCGCTTGCCATTCGAGGCTGTTCATTTGCGCTCCGTTTTGCAGCCGTCGAACATGCTTTCTTTTCTGATTATTTTGTGCCTGCTCAGGAGGGAACTGTGCACATCTTCTACGGGTTGCTGGACGAACCACTCGCCTCACTGGATAAGCTGAACCTGTCCCGGATCCACACAGGACTTCAGCGGGTGCTGATGCTGCGCCCCGACACGCCGTCGCCCACCCTGCCTCCAGACGTGCAGACGCTGGACGTTCATGCGCCAAACGTTGTCATCCCAAATCAAGAGACCACCTACTGGTGCTTCATACAGGCGCTGCCGGAAAACATGCCAAAGAACCACATTATTATGGTAGCTGATACATGCCTCTACAAATGGAAACACTTCACATAGAATTGTACAGTGAAGTGGGTGTTTAGGATGGACGCTGTGCAGAGGGTTTTTTTTAATGCTCCTCGTTTAGCTGCTGGGCCTAACTGAACAATAGGGTCCTTGTCATGGTTAGAAATATAAATCCAAGAAATTGTATAAACACAACAAATTCATGTTTTTTCTCAGAAATATAAAAAATATCCAGTATGAAAACTGAAAATATGATAAGATATGAAAGCAATTGCACAGTATGTGGCATATAATACATTTGATGAAAAAAGGAATATTGAAGAACACGTTTCTCACTTTTCCCCATCTCTCTCTCTCTCCCTCTCTCTCTCTCTCTCTCTGTTCCTGTCAGTATGAGTCACTGATAACTCCAGGTAACGAGGCCATCGTGCATCACATGGAAGTGTTCGAATGTTCTCCGGAAACACGCGATGTTCCAGACTACAGCGGCTCCTGTGATGACAAGATGAAGCCGGGCAAGCTCAACTTCTGCCGCCATGTGCTCGCTGCATGGGCTATGGGTGCTGAGGTATGATGGGAAACAGACACATACACACACACACACACACACACACACACACACACCCACACACACACACACACACACACTCCTCCATATCTCTTTACTTCTAGCCTTGAGGGCACCTACCACTGACTACAGTATGTTCAGTTCCCTAAAACAAAAAGGAAAGTGCTAAAAGCATATTCTAACCACCTACCTGAATATAACTTTTATGATGCAAATAAAGCCAAATCCTAACCCTGAAGATGCAACAACCAACCCACACAAACACCCTTAGAAAAAGCAGAAAAAAAACACATCTATCGAAAAGTTTTTAATACACAGAGTGTCTAATTGAAAAAGAGTTGGAATGAGTTTTGTTCGTGTCCTCGTATCTATTATGAGAGATAAACAGAAACTCCCACAGAAGTAATATCCGAGCCGAGAACAGAAAGCAGAAAGCCTTGTAAAGATAATCCCACACGCAGCGCAAGTCTATTAAGAGCTCAGAGACAGTCTGTCTGTGGGAAGTACACTATACTAAACGCACAACCAAATACTCACAAACCGGTGGGCATGGACACTCGACAAACACGAGTACATTGGTAGTTTAGAGAGACTCACAGATGCAAAAACAAAGATTCACAAATGCGCACTGAACAATTCACACAGAAGGATTTACAAATAAATTAGACTCACAAATGAGTACACAAAACGATACACAAATACATTCCAATGCACGCATGAATAAATTGAAATTTGTTTGTTTGAAGATAATGAGGTCATGTCCATGAGTGTTTTACAGGCTGACTTCTGTATTCCTTGACACATCAATATATATAGAATATATAGAATCAATAACTTCTTTTAAATCACTTCTTAAAACCCACTTTTATAGAACTGCTTATAAGTGATGTTGTCCTTTTATGTTTTAATTTTAATTGCCTATTTGTTTGGTTTTAGTTGCATTCGATGCTTTTATGGTATGGTCTTTTTTGTTTGCCGCCATTTAAGTTGTGTTTATGCTTTGTTTATCTGTAGAGCACTTTGTAAACCTTGGTTGTAAAAGTGCTCTATAAATAAAGTTATTATTATTATTATTATTATTATTATTATTATTATTATTATTATTATTATTATTATATCTAAAGTTACTCTATATTAACAATGGATAAAACGATGAGCAGATCGCTTGCATTTAGCAGCTAAAGAGACGGAGATTTCTCTCATGAGTTGGTGGAGAACAAAACAAAGTTACAAGGAGAGTAAATAGTGGACTTGCAGTCGTCAGCTGGCCCGAAATATGACTCCAAATTTAAGTTACTCTGCGTCTGGGTCAGCTAACAGTGTTCTAAGGTAATATATCAATGTTGAGTTAGGGTTTATTCAGCTGCCCCCAAGTGGCCAAAACAATCAGTTTGCTCATTAACCAGCTACAAGGGGGGGGGGGATAAGTTGCCACCCGTTTCTTCAGCCGGTCGTATATCAGGCATTAAATCACCACGGCGACCAACCAGCCGGCTGACCGAGCAAGCAGCCTGCTGGTCACATAAAGCAAAGAGGACAGGGAACAGTGAGCATGTCATCATATTTCTCTGCTCCGCTCCCCACGGTATCTCGGCCGGCCTGGCCCCTCTCTGATTGGATCATCTGCTAGCCAAACAAAAACAAGCAGGATGCCTTCTGTGAGCTGTGAAGACGAGATTAGGTGGGAAATATTCAGGCCTCTTTCATCACCTCTTGATAGTGTTGTCCATTCTCACCCGGAAACGCGGCCTCGCAAAAACACAAAACATGGGACAAGGAGGGAGTTTGGAAAGAAACAATAATATATAACAGGGTCAGAATGCGGAGAGAGAAGACGGCACGAGAGAAAAAGAGATTCTTGTGGAGCGGCGACTGCGAGTCTCTGTGAATGTTACCGTTATGACATTAAACAAGATTAAACTAACACGGTAGAGCGCATACCTTCGTACATCACAACATTGGCCATTGAATTATGAACATTTTGGCATTAGTTGCATGCCAATTGGATATAAATTGACCACACTATGGTAAAAAAGAAGATTTTGACCTTTTCATGACCTTGACATTGACCCTTGACCCAATCAATCCCAAAATCTAATCAAATAGTCCCCGGAGAATAACCAATCATCCCACCAAATTTCATGTGATTCGGTTGAATACTTTTTTACTTATGCGAATAACACGCACACACGCATACAAAACACGCGACGATCAAAATATGACCTTCCGTATTTTCAATGCGACGGTAAAGAAACAATTCTCTCCTCCATTACAAACTTTGTCCATGAGCAGAAGTGGATGAAGATGCTGTGAAATAGGTGAAGATACTGACGATGAAGCAGGATTAAATCAAGTTCCCTTGATGAAAGCATGGCGGTTTGACGCCCATGGGGCCAGCAGGGGGTCAAAATGTAGCAGAACAGCTCAGAAACCAAGGAGCAACGAGGATGAAAAAGAAAATATACCTCACAAGTCTACCCAGCAACAATCATTATCTGCAAATAAATAAAGGAGCCAGTTGGAGCCAGCTCACAGATTCCTCAACAACGCTCTCGATAAGGAACAGATGCTTTGAAGGCTTGACTGATTGTGTTGTTAACAATCAGTTCTCTCTATCACAATTACTTTAAAATCTCTTTCTATCTCTCAATCTGTTCCCGTTACAGTTTTAGATCCTGTGGGCGGTTGTGAGTTTGTAAGTGGGATTGCCGCTATTTTTAGCAGTCATCACCGAACAGTTTAGAGAACCACACGCGTGGAGCTACAGAGGCATCTATCATCTATCATCTATCATCTCCGCCGAGTGAGCAAGATGATGAATAAGACGGATGCGAGCGATTCTTTGGGTGTACCCACTTGGACTGGGATCACTCTGGTGGTGCGGAGTGGAAGCCTATAATTAACCTTAAAGCATGGGTGGGTGAATTCAAAGCGTTCTCATCTGGACGTTTGTGGAACACCTGTCAGGACTCCAGAGAGAGGGCAGATACACACACACACACATGCATGCAACACCTAATTGGCACATATTTCACATAATTATACATCTGGGTGACTTCTCGATGTCATCCTACAACAACGTCCGCCTTCATAAAGGATTGAGCTAAAGAGAAGTTCAATTCAGCTCCATCCTTGATTTTTTTATTTTTCATTATTTATTTAGGACATTTAAGTCCCCGCCTGTGAAATAGTTTTACCTAATACACCGTCTTCCTCTATTGTAAAATACTGGAATAAAGGATATGCACCTTTATTTTGACTTAAGCACATAAGGAACATTTTGAGTGTGCGTGTGTGTTTGTGTGTGTGTTTGTGTGTGTGTGCGTGTGTGTGTGTGTGTGTGTGTGTGTGTGTGTGTGTGTGTGTAGGCTTTCTACTATCCTCCTGATGCAGGGATGCCTCTGGGTGGACCGGGCTCCTCCAGGTTCCTTCGTCTGGAGGTCCATTTCCACAACCCTCTCCTCATATCTGGTACCTACACACATATTTTACACACACTTGAACTCGAGCACATGCAGTAACACACACACACACACACACAGCAGGATTCTTCGTACCTCTCCCGATGAGTGCTGGGCTTATTTTGAACAGAGCGATTCATTCAAAAATGACCAGACCCTTTGATCTCGCCCGTATTAGTCGGCACAGACTTTGCCTTTGTTACCCCGGTCTGACCGTACAATACGCATCACTCCTACAGAACTATCTCTTATTCTCTTGACTTCTTTCGTGCTCTAGGTACTGTCCGATCATGCATCTTTTAATATGATCGACATGTGAACCAGTTGTTTGTTGCTTATTTTTAATTCATTTGTATTTTTTTCCATCCCACTGCCCATCTCTTTTTTACTCTTTTACTGTTTTTTACTCTTTTTGGCTATACTAGCCCATTGCACAGACTGGTTTATTTATAGCATTTTGCAATATCCTCGTGGATATCTTACTGACTCAATGCACACTAATATCTGTAAATTCTGTATACACCCTACTCCCTGTGTACATGTTCCCCCTATGTGTATTGTTGTTATACTGTGATTCTACTGTAAGTTGTGTATGTATGTTTGTGAGTTAAGTTAAATGTATAAGCAACTGGTTGACCTAAATTTCCCTCGGGATTAATAAAGTATCCATCTATCTATCTATCTATCTATCTATCTATCTATCTATCTATCTATCTATCTATCTATCTGAATCTTCCATGATATTCTTCCCGCAGGCCGTCGGGATTCATCTGGGATACGGCTACATTTCACCCAGAGTCTGAGGCGGTACGATGCAGGGATCATGGAGCTGGGTCTTGTTTATACTCCCATCATGGCGATCCCACCCAAACAACACAACTTCTACCTGAATGGATATTGCACCTCCAAGTGTACCCAGACTGTATGTATACAAAAAACAACATTCCAGCTGGCCTGCCACATCAGTCGTCGGTCCTTAAAGGACACACACCTTGGTTGGAGCTCGATCCTTAAAACATCTGCTTCTTTGTCCGTCTGCTGGTGGATCAAGGCTTTTCCTCCAGGAGGAATCCATGTATTTGCATCCCAGCTGCACACCCACCTGGCGGGGCGAGGGGTGAGGACCGTGCTGGTGAGGGGAGGCAGAGAGCTGGAGGTGGTGCAGGAGGACCAGCACTTCAGTGCTCATTACCAGGTGAGTTTACCCGGAGGAACTCTGTGAGTTGTATCTCATACTTTATTAGATTGGATCAAAATGAGCTTCACTTCATATCACCCTGAGCCGTGTGCCACTGGGACGGAGATTATCCTCTGATTCTACTGCACCTTTTAAAATAAAAAGCTGCCACCTCATTGCAATAACGACTTATAATGTGTTGTTTATTTTCACAGCAGGTGACCCATATAGGTATTAGAGGAAAAAAAGCAAATGCTTAATGGGTCATTATGTAGGCAATTTTTAAAAATATATTAAAACCCTGCCGTTCTATGGAGTTAAGTAAGACACTATTACAGTCGTAGTAGTTTTTAAAAGTTGTGACTCAGTAAATAGACAATAGCGTGAGCTTTTATTGGAGCTCTTGTGCAGCGTACCCGTATTTGCTTGTACGATCGGTCACACCAGCAGGCCTCATAAGGTACAGCACACTATAGCCTTCATCCACAGGGCAGCAGCATGACATAATGAAGAAAAGAAAAGAGCAACTCAACATCAGAACTGACAAACAACAACATTAACATTGTTAAGAGGCAGCAGACAACATCTGATGTGTTTTTTTTAATGCACACTATCCTGGGGCACACACACACACACACAGGGCAGAGAAGGACATCTGCTAGACCGCCTGATAAAATCTCCAGCTGCTGTTGATGTTCGACTAATCTGAGTGTACCTGTGTGGTGGTGTTATGTTCCAACTCATGCAGCCTCATTATAGGCCGACGAAGACTTTATCAAACCATTTGCTGCAAAGCTAATAGATCTTTAGACACACACACAGACACACACACACACACACACACACACACACACAGGCACGTACACGCGCTTAATAACTGTGAAAGCTGCCTCTAAGGAAATCATCAAAAGCAAACAGTGTTTCATCTTGCCGTGTAGATATATAAATAAATCCCAAATTGTCAAATTAAGCCTAAACTTAAGATGCTAGTGAGGTAAAATTGTAAAAATGTGCCCAGTGGTAAGAAGGAACTTTATTATGACTTTGGGAAAACTAAAACAAAGCACTGTTTGATTCAACCCACTCAGACAGATCATTTGCATTATTCTAATCACATCGCAGCCTAACTTTTAGGTTTAGTGTTCAACGACTAGAATCCACAAATTAAATGTTGGGTGGTTTTCATTTTAACGTCCTGGTCATCTTTCTTACAGACGATCCGAGTTCTGAAGAAAATGACGAATGTGTTACCTGTAAGTATGAAGTTGATCTCTACGCCTGAATTTGACAAAGCAGTGTATGGTATATGTTTTAGTTTTCCTCTGTGTGTGAAAAGATGTTACATTCAGACAAGAATGGGAAATTACTATTCTGCGAGCTCAGACAACTACGCCTGAGTGCCCCAGATGTACTTTTTCTTTTTCTGCATTTAAAGTATTGAATTAGAATACCTCGCCGCTGTATAAGGTGCTTAACTGCAGTGGAAATAGGGACAGGCTGTGAAATCTGTGCTGTGATAGAAAGTTCTCCGGAGACAAAAGAGCAGCCGAGCTCCACGCAGCAAAAGAAAATAAATAAAATAACTGTCCGCTAGCTCTCTTAAATTACACATTTCCTGTCGGTAACCTTAAATTATCCTCAGTGATCTTTTTAAACATGCCATACGGTGAACTTATGTGTGCTTGATCCTGCAGGGGGATGTCCTCATTACAAAGTGCACTTATAACACAGAAGATAGGAGCACGCCTACAGTGGTAAATGCACATTGAACACTGAACAGCCACAGAATACTCTGGGGTGATGCCTCCTTTAATCTTTCTCCTCCCTCCCTCTTTCTCCTTCATATTTCCTTCATTCTCGTAATCCTTGCATCTCCTCCTCTCTAATACCTACATGTGCTCTTTGTACTATATTTCTACACCTTCCTCTACCTCCATCCACATCTCCTGTGTCCTCAGGGAGGTTTCAGCATCATGGATGAAATGTGTGTCAACTACATTCACTACTACCCTCGCACTAAGCTGGAGCTCTGCAAGAGCCACGTTGACCCAGAATACCTGCAGAAATACTTTAGCTTCATTAACAGGTAGCACACGCACAACCCAGCAAGCTCTCTCTCTCTCTCCCTTTTGCTTGTTCTCCTCGTCCTTCATTCCAATTTTTTATTTTGCATGGATGACTAAGCCATTGGTTTTTGTTTCAGCATGCACCCCTTCCCCCTCTGCCCTTCGCTCCCCAAACCAAACTGTCCTTTAAAGTGAAACCGTGTTCTTCTAATGCCGATTCAAACTGCTTTCATTTATTGTTTATTATCTTTCCCAGTCTCCCTCCTACTTCCTACTTCCTATTTACTTACTTTACTTTACTCAGCACTTTACTTTACTCAACACATTAATTTTTTTTCCCTTATAGTATTTAGTAGTTTAGTATTTTAGCATTAGTATTTAGTATTTAGTATTTTTAGTATTTAGTAATTTAGTATTTAGTATTGTATTTTAGTATTTAGTAATTTAGTATTAGTATTTAGTATTGTATTTTAGTATTTAGTAACTTAGTATTAGTATTTTGCATTAGTATTTTAGTAGTAGTATTTTGTATTTTAGTAGTAGTAGTAGTATTTTGTATTTTAGTATTTAGTTTTAGTATTTAGTATTGTATTTTAGTATTTAGTAACTTAGTATTAGTATTTTGTATTAGTATTTTAGTAGTAGTATTAGTATTTTGTATTTCAGTATTTAGTTTTTGTGTTTTGTGTTTTTATTTAAATTTTATATTTTATTCTTATTAAGGCTCTAATGTACATTCACTGCTGCGATCCTGTAATTTCCCCACTGTGGGACTAATAAATGAATATCTTATCTTATCTTACTTCCATCGGCCGTCTTTCCCCCTCCCTCTTGCTCTTCCCTCCAGGTTCCAGGGTAAGGACCGGTGTGTGTGTGGGGACGTCGGTGTGACGGAGCAGTATTCTCAGCTGCAGTGGGGCACGTTCACTGAAGAAGTTCTGGACTCCCTCTATAACACCGCCCCCATCTCCATGCACTGCAACCAGTCGAGTGCCCGCCTCTTTCCTGTAAGTCCCCAATCACACACATGAGAGACCAGTGAAACCAGCTCAAAGCCAAAAACACACTCTGTTTGTTCCAGACTTAATAATCCAAATAAAACAAAACAAAAAATGTATATATGCCGTGATCAAAAATAATATGCCGGATAAAAAGATTCCTCCTCGGTGCAAGATAAAAGGTGGAAACCAGCGGCTAATTTAAAACATCAGGTTGAGGCTCATGAAAGGACACACACTGCTTGATCTCTTCACACACGGCTGCTGTCAGGAGTATTCATTTGAATTTACAACACAAGCAGCAATGTAGGAAAGCGAGACAACAAACGGCAAAGATACATTGATTAGAGACGTATTTGTAATATGTCAAATATAAACGTAATTCTTGTGATACAGGGTTGGTATTCCACTAATGGTGCCACGACAGGAAGGCAGTTGAAAGACTGCTTTCAAGATATTGTGGGTGAAGCCATCGTGCGTAAATAATCGTAAAGTAATTCAGCAGCCAAGGTTATCGTCAGGCTCTCAGTGTTAGCGTTTACAAGGAATGACGAGCGACGCCCCAGCGGTAGACAGGAGCTTCTGCTAAACAGTAGGATCACAACAAAGGCAACAATGAAAACAACAATGGAGAGCCACAGCCGCTCAGCCTCCTGCAGCAGACACGTGGCCCGCCCTCCATCCTCTCTGCCCACTGCATGCTCAAACATAGGGTGAGCGAGACAGCATTCAAAAATCTGCAAAAACATATATACGATACATTTTAGATTTCCTAGTTCAATTCAATTCAATTCAGTTTATTTGTGTAGCCCAATTTCACAAATTACAAATTTGTCTCCGAGTGCTTTACAATCTGTACACATAGACATCCCTGTCCCAAAACCTCACATCGGACCAGGAAAAACTCCCAAATAACCCTAGTTATCTCTCATAAGTTTAAATATAGCTATAGACGCACACGCGCACCACCTTTAAGTGCTACCCTCCCTCCCGTCAAGTGACAGCGTCCAATCACCCAATGCTCGGAGGACGTAACGATAATGACCACCTGTTTTTACTTTCACTGAAAGAGAGGGTCAGCAATTATATCGAGAGCAGAAATTAATTGACAGATGACGTTTCAAAACACTGAACCGCGATTGTTAATTTCACTTTGCAATATTTAAGCTGACCTTGTGAAAGGGAGTTGGAGTAACGCTTGTGACATAAAAAATACATTTAAAAACAAAAGGAAGTATTGAGTGTATTCCTTCGACGACAACTTCGATATATTGTTCAATCACAACTGTGCAGATATCTAATACTGTAGTCTAATATCAAGGCTACGACCTGTACGTCACCGATGTCATACATGTGTTTCCTCCAGGGAGAGTGGGATGAGCAACCCGTACCCGTGGTTACCGCCATCCTTGAAAAGCCTCGCTACCCCTGTGAGGGAGGAGCGCGTCCCACCAGCCCACCCCTCACACCTGCTGTCTGAGCGGGGGAGGGGCCCTTCACCTAGGGACCTTAAAGAGGCTCCATATGAGTTTAGAGAATTTACCGCTGCTTTCTCTCAGTGTTCGGGGTTTTGGAATATCCTCTTTGGGGTTTTCAGACACCTGCTGTAATGATGCAGTGTCTTTCGTGTTATTAGTAGACTCGGATGATAATCTACTTTATATGTCTCATTTTAAAGCATGGGACATGGATTTGATCATTGGGATTGGCATTTAGCTAACAAATAAAAGTGTTACTAATGCATTGTTGTCTGGGACAAACGAGTTAACTTCTGCTGTGTCATTTAAAAAGGTTAATTATTTTATTTGGCTACTTTCGCATAAAATAAAGAAATTGTATGACTTTATTCTTCACTTTCACAGTTTAAAATGTTAATGTTCCTTTTCTTTTATGCTATATACCCCTGTGTGTGTCTGAATTATTATTGTGCGTTGTAAAATAAATCTCACAAAACATGTTGGCAGTTAAAAAGGAATTTATTAATATGCAAAATTGCTTAGGGCAGATTAGCCGAGTGGGGTCTAACATTACGATTCCAATTGTAATGGTTCATTTTTGTTATTTGAACTGCAACTCTGAAGGAGTTTCACATTAAAAAATGCAGTGATAGTGTTTTATTAGTCTGCTTCACATTTCCCAGATACATCTTATTATTAACCATTTCAATGATTAAAGGCTTTCTGGGCTGAATCAATCAATCAATCATTCCACATTAGCATCAATGTTGTGCTGAGCGTGGAGCAACACAGCAACTATCCACACAGACAAACGCTTCAACACACACCATTTTGGCTGCTGCTCACACAGTGTGTGTGTCATGAACTTTGTTTTTTATTTGGCTTAAACTTCGTTGCTGTAAAAAGAACATCTTTCATCACCATCATACCTGCATTTAAGACGTGGATTATCAGGGGATTAGAGGGAGGATATAGTCTCTGCACTGGGAAGCAGACTGGACAAGAGATGAGGAAATGTTACTTTCTGTATTCTTGTTGTTCTTAGCTTATACTCTAGGTTGAAATGCACTTATTGTAAGTCGCTTTGGATAAAAGCGTCTGCTAAATGACATGTGATGTAATGTAATGACGAGGGTCATTGGAGCCTCAGGAGAGGAGCCGCATCCGAATTGTCCAATCAGTGATGTCCTGATGCTGACGTCGGGCTCCTCAGATCCACAACAGAAGGCCGACAGATACCTCACATAGTCCTTTGGCACAGGACATGAACACTGGGTCGGGTTATACAGGGTTCTTACACATTTTGACCAGTGGATTTCCATGACTTTTCCATGACTTTTCACCAAATTTCCATGACTAAACTGAAAATCTCGGTATAAACATGAACATTTTAGAAAATGCTGCGTATTGAGAGCGTGTGCCGGCTTATATTTCGAGCGTCTTTCTTTAAAAAAAAATATAAATTATTTCAAACTCGGCGTAAATAACAAATTTCCATGACTTATCCAAAACTTTTATGATTTAAATTTTTTCCATGACTTTTCCAGGCCTGGAAATGACCATTTTGAAATTCCATGACTTTTCCTGGTTTTCCATGACCGTAAGAACCCTGGTTATAGTTCCTAGTTTCGTCCTGACCAATCGTCAGCGTTTGACAAGTTGGGAGCGAGACTTAGTTTACGAAACTGTTTTGATTTCACGGCAATGCAAGACAATTAGAGCTCCTATAAAGCCTGGATTTGTAGACTCGTCTTATCAAACAAAAACACATCTGTTAAAATAACTACACAGAGAATTGAGTGTGCGAACGGCATCGACAGCAGCTTATTGCCGCGGAGCACAGCGACGTGGGGCACGGAGCCGAAATAACAGGGTCTATCTATAACCGCTGCTTTCCCGATAACTCGTCTTTCCCTGTAATTTCTCCAGCAGTGTTTTGTCTCCGTCTGGTAGTCTGAGCCTCAGGGTTTCTTTCTTTCCTCCCTCTCTCTCCAACTCTGAGAAACACTGTCTGCCTAAAAACCGAACAAGTGAGCGAGGCCCTGTTTCTAGTCGTCATTATTATCAGGACCAACATCAGACACCGTAAACGACTCAATATACGTCTGTATTCTCTAACATGATTATCTATGGCATCATAGCACACATTTAAAATGTTATATTAAAGCACTGCATCATAATACAATATACTGCACTTTGGAAAAACTAAATATGACTAGCCTATAGCAGGGTTCTTACATATGTTGACCAGTGGATTTCCATGATTTTTCCATGACTTTTCACCAAATTTCCATGACCAAACTGAAATCTTAGTTTATACATGTAAAAGTGAGAACATTTAGTATTTAAACAATGTGAATTCCAAAGCATACAGTAGGCCTATACATTTAATGAAACAAATGAATAAGAGACAATATTTTATTTAAAGAATAAACATTTGCTTCCCGAGCTACGGCCATCCAACTTTCCAGTTAAGGTGCGTTCACTTGCAATGCGGAAAAAAAAGAAAATTGCGCCGCCGATATGAGAGCGTACGCCGGCTTATATTTTGAGTCTCTTTCTAAAACATATTCATTATTTCAAACTCGGCGTAAATGAACAAGTGAATATAACACATTTCCATGACTTTTCCAAAACTTTTGTGATTTAAGTTTTTTCCATGACTTTTCCAGGCCTGGAAATGACCATTTTAAAATTCCATGACTTTTCCAGGTTTTCCATGGCCGTACGAACCCTGCTATAGCCTAATAAAAAACCTGCTGAATTTTAAGGTATTTATCTGCAACTGTTTTCATCCTAACGTATTTAACTTAAACATTCTGAATTTGACTGTTTGAAAGGAGCAGCTATTGTTAATTTTTGTTTTAAAAATATAGATTTTTCATGTGGTCAGTCCAGGAAAGGCACAGGCTTCTGTTCCAGTTTACTACCGGAGATAATAGGAATGAATTTGTCTTCATAGTCATGCTACTCACAGGCGAACAGTGTCACCCTCAAACCCAGAGAGGGTTTACAAATGTGGTGTTGAATAAGAAAACATTCATACCAGATTCAGATCAGCCCCTTTTATATCTCGATTCAGATTTCAGACCACCTGTTCCATCTCTTCTCTTCCAGTTCTATTAAATTCAGATCATCTTTAAAACAAATTATCACATTCAAGATGCATAGCAGTGACAGAGTCCAGCATGTTAAATGTAAAAACACTGCGTCTGCAAGTACAAAAATCACAGTTGCGAAACCTCTCTCAGCTTCATCCTCTGACCAGAGTGTTTCCTTCTCAAGCGTAGATGCCCTTGACACGTTTATTCTCAGGGTCGAACGGAGACTTGAGGTGGGCCTTGGCCTTGTACATCACTCCCATCCTCTCCAGGGTAAAGTCGCCGCTCCTTATGAAATCGGCACTCACCTGACGGGGGGGGGGGGGGGGGGGGGAGAAGAGACGGATCAGAGGATGATGAGGGGAGACGGAGAGGGGGAATTTACATTGTGGGGGATGAGGAGACGATGGAGATTAAAACAGAGGGCGAGAATGAGATGAGCGATTAATCCACACTCTTTGTGACAATAAGTGCTCCCGGCTGCCGGAGCGCTGCGGCACGGACGATTTCACGGCGCTCGTAGCTGGCAGAGGAGAATGGAGCAGGAGTTATAGAGCGCCGAGGGCAATCCATTCACTCGTGAGTCAATGTCAGCTCCCTCGTAACCCAGAGAGCTCATCTTCACCGAGTCACTCCCTCCTCCCTCACTGCAGCTCTGCCACTGATCTGTCACACACACACACACACACACACACACCTCGTCTCCCCCTTTGGATTTCACTACTTCCACGTTAAAGGAAGTAGTTTGAATGGACACATATTACACATGCTGGTTAGTCACATCAAACATCCAAAGGATCCATAATTTACAGGCTGGATTTAGTGCTGCCTCAAAATCCTCTTAATCTCAGATTCTTAAAAGCATCCCTACAGCCGTTCAAACTGCATTGTATTCAAATACTAAATTACCCCATGTTTCTAAAGTGATTTCACAGTATATCTAAACCCAACTCATGCAACTCAATTAAATCGGTGTGTTATTCACACTAAGCACTGGCATCTTCACCAACTTTAGGTCAATAGTTTGTTTTATTGCTTTAGCCAGCTGAACTTAAAATACATTTTCAAATGTTAAATGTTTATTTATCAATTGATGAATACCAAATACCTCTCTTTTCTTTTCCTGTAAAACAAAATCATTTTGGTGACTCGTCTTGTACGTCATATAAAACTGCAATTAATCGTTATTTCGCCTGCAGTTCCAGCTAACAGAGCAATATCATTTTAAACACACATGTCACTAGAAACATACACTTCGACACTTTAAACATTCTCTGTTGTTCAGGCACTTTATCTTTATCTTATCTTATACTTAAATTTATGTTGATTGTTGTTCGTCATGTCAAATGTTGCACCTTCCGCCAAAAGAAATTCCTCGTTTGTGTAAACATTCCTGGCAATAAACGGTTTCTGATCTGATCTGGTCATAGGAGGAGTTGCCGTTTTATCATCAGATGGCGACAACGTTGTTTACATTTCCAAAGGACATGTTTGAATGTCTTGAATTCCCCTCCTCTTCCTCCCCCTGATGTGACAACACAGGAGAGGGAGGTGAGGGTGGAGGCCAGACAGTGATGCTTTCTGTGCGTACGTCTCTTTAGGAGAGACACTTCTCACACAGACTGGTGCTGAAGCCAGGGATGTGAGTGGAGGTGATGGGCTCCGCCATCCTGAGTGACAGGAGACCACATCCCTCAGTCTGTCTGCGTTTGTGTGAGAGCGCATGTGTTCACGTTTTAGTGAGTGCATCTCCGGATGGAAGTGCTCCACAAAGCCACGGGTCGACCCGCTTTGTTTGGCTTTGCTGGTCATCACGACTCGGGGATGGATGTGTGCACACGGACACACACGTTATCGCACACATGTGTAGGTTGAGCACACACTCATGGATATGGATCTCATACTTACTTTACTTTATTCAGCACTTTACTTTGTTTTACTTTACTCAGCAATTTACTTTACTCAAGACTTTACTTTGTTTTTTTCCCCCTTATAGTATTTAGTAGTAGTAGTATTATAGTATTAGTATTTAGTATTTTTTGTATTTAGTAATTTAGTATTAGTATTTAGTATTGTATTTTAGTATTTAGTAACTTAGTATTAGTATTTTGTATTAGTATTTTAGTATTCAGTAACTTAGTATTAGTATTTTAGTATTTAGTAACTTAGTATTAGTATTTTGTATTAGTATTTTAGTATTCAGTAACTTAGTATTAGTATTTTAGTATTTAGTAACTTAGTATTATGTATTAGTATTTTAGTATTTAGTAATTTAGTATTAGTATTTAGTATTGTATTTTAGTATTTAGTAACTTAGTATTTTGTATTAGTATTTTATTAGTAGTATTAGTATTTTGTATTTAAGTAGTATTAGTATTTTGTACTTTGTTTTTGTGTTTTTATTCTAATTGTATATTTTATTCTTATTAAGGCTCTAATGTACATTCACTGCTGTGATCCTGGAATGTCCCCACTGTGGGACTAATAAATGAATATCTATCTTAAAACTCATATTAGAGGGATTGTTCTTCAACCAATATTGTGATGCTCCATCTGTTATTCTGTGTGTGTCTGTATTATTATTATAGAGAGAGAAACACAAAACAAGAAACTGTCTGCTGGCTAATAAAACATTATTCTCTGTAAAGTCAGCGGTGGGCACCGACAGTCTGAGGCTATCATAATACTTTAAAAAAGAGACTGATGCACCTACCAACTTACATTCTTGAAAAAACAACAAATACAGTACATTGTTTTTCTAGTTAAGTGTATGTATTAATTCTCACAACCAAGACATTTGAGAGGTATAGTGTACCGAAGCAAATATAAGAAAATATGAAACTATTATTGATTCTCGAAATTGTTAAACGGGAGATTTTTCCAACATATTTTCATAATGCTAGTGCAATACTTCATCTTAATGCACATTTATACTCAATACCAAGTGGTATTATTTCACCATTCTGGTTAAACGTGTTTTTAACAGGGTTCTTACACATGCTGACCAGTGGATTTCCAGGACTTTTCCAGGACTTTTCCATGACTTTAAACCAAATTCCCATGACTAAACTGAAATCTCGGTATAAACATGAAAACTGTAGAACATGTTACGTATTGAGAGCTGTCGCTGGCTTATATTTTGAGCGTCTTTCTTTAAAAAAAAAAAAAGACATTTCAAACTCGCCGTAAATAAACATGTGATTTTCACAAATTTCCAAGACTTTTCCAAAACTTTTAAGATTTAAGTTTTTTCCATGACTTTTCCAGGCCTGGAAATTACCATTTTTAAATTCCATGACTTTTCCAGGTTTTCCATGACCGTACAAACCCTATTTTAATCTATGAAGAATTGGGCAGAATAGCGACAGCATGCACTCAACACAGCCATCAAACGTGTAATGAGAGGAATGCAGTGTGCATGAATAAGTGCTGTGTGTGTAAGGCCTTTACCACTCCTCCATCAGGGTTGCGGATATATCCAAATCCAATAGTTTTGTCCACGAAGAAGCCGTAGTCAGAGCGCCGCAGCTGACCAACAGGAACGCCGTTACGGAAAATGGCCTCCAGACCGAACATCGGTACTTTCCTGGTAGAAGAAGAGAGAAGGGAGAAGGGAGCGCGTCAACTACAGCCCCGTGTCATTCACACGCACTACCGGAGGAAATAAGGCTGGCACAATCAATAACTTCTTTTAAATCACTTAAAACCCACTTTTATAGAACTGCTTTAAGTGATGTCGTCCTTTTATGTTTTTATTTTAATTGCCTATTTGTTTAGTTTTAGTTGTATTCAATGCTTTTATAGTATGGTCTTTTTTGTTTGCCGCCATTTAAGTTGTGTTTATGCTTTGTTTATCTGTAGAGCACTTTGTAAACCTTGGTTGTAAAAGTGCTATATAAATAAAGTTATTATTATTATTATTACTAAATCAACTCATCCAAGTTGGACTTGAACCCAGAGCATATTTAATGGAATATGTTTTCGAGTACAGCAACATGTACGTCTGTTGACTTCAACTCCCAACGCGCTAGACATGCTCCCTCCTGCACACACACAACGCTCTGGTAGATACACACACGTACACAACTTCCCACATTCACACGTATCGTGACTGTCAGGAATAAACCGAATGTGCCCACTCCGATAACATCGCTTTCACTTGAAGAAAGCAATGTTCTCCTGATGGCAGATTGCTGTAGACTTTACTCAACTCACTCCAGGATGTTATCCTCCCCCATCTGAAAATTAAACATTAATAATAACCACACGACGAGTTAATGTTTCTGCATCTCAGAATCTAAACCAAGTGAAATATAAAAAAATGTGGTTTGAAAAGAACATCTAATAAAAAAAGACAGTTCTTTTTTTTAAAGTTCAGTCTTGCATTTAAAGAGAATGTATTAACTTTAAATCTAGCGTGTGAAATGTCTAAAAAGAAACAGACAGGCAGGAAGTTAAATAATGTTCCATTAAACTGCTTCTTGATCAGCATATCTGTGGCTGCACGTCATAATTACATTTTTCTCACCAGACATTTTGTAAAAGCATAAACATTAAGGGTTCTGTTCGCCAAGTAAGACCATTGTCTACATTATTTTGTATTATAGGTCCTTCTTATTAATTTGTGGCTCCTCTACAGGAAGCTTCATAAAAAAAAATATATTACATTTCACAGAACAACTTTCTGCTCTTTCATTCATGTATTCTGGACTAGCAGATCATCTCAGGCTTTACTGACTCATCGATGGTGAAGCAGACGATGCGCCTCCTCAGCCCCTCCTCCTTCTGTTTCTCCAGCCGCTCACGGCCCTGGAAGGGGATGGAGCTCTTCAGTTTGCAGGTGAAGCCCAGCCCCGACTCCAAGGGGGTGTCATCGGGGCGAAGGTCGGCGTGCCAATGTCTGTACCCTGATCGCCGGGCGGGAGAAAGAGGAAAGACTTACGCTTAGCAGGAAAAGACAGCTCTACATGAGCTGCACCTCACGGGCGGTTAGCTCCAGTATAACCTACCTTTCTCTATGCTGAGGGAGTCGATGGCCCTGTAACCCGAGTTGATGATGCCGTGCTTTGCACCGGCAGCCATGACAGCGTGGTACACCGGGAGGCAAGAGTCTTTGGGAATGTGCAGCTCCCAGCCGAGCTCTCCGACAAACGACAGACGCATCGCTCGCACCTGGACGAGAGAGAGAGAGAGGAGGGTGAGCGTGATGGAGAGAGGCATGTAGAGGCCCAAGCTGCCATGTCTCTGCTTGTGCTCTGTCACACACACACACACACACACACACACACACACACACACACACCGGATATGCGGTGCTCGTTATGCATTTTAGAATAGAATAGAATAGAAATATACTTTATTAATCCCCAAGGGGAAATTTGTTGACACAGTAGCACCAATAAACTAAACACAATAAAAATATAAATATAACAAAGAAAGAAAGTGACTGTGCATAAAGTATATAAAGTGAAATATGAAATACAAAATAAAATAATATATATATATATATATATATATATATATATATATATATATACACAACATATATGTAAATACAGCAATGTCAAATTAAATTATATCTATATATATATATATATATATATATATATATATATATATATATATATATATATATATATATATATAGATAGTCATGCCGCTGTAGAGCAAAAAAGTAAAACGGCAGGAAAGAATTGTAAAAGGAAAGATGCAATGATAAGATCAGACACACAAAGAGGGAAGCAGGGGAACTGTAATCTCCTTTGAGACATCAATGTCCCCAAGTCTTTAAATCCTGAAAGAGATTGATGGGGGTTAAGAGGTGAAAATGACAGAGGACAAAAAGGAGGGAGTTAGGTGAAAGAGAAACAGAATAGAGGAAAGAAGAGGTGAAATGTACTGGATGATGAATAAGAGAATGCAGGCATACTGAAGGTAGGAAAGGAGACTATGGATCAGAAGGTATTTACCAACGTGGGTGTTATTCTCATAATTACATCCATCATGAATATTAGGCATGAAAACCGTGGACTCAAAAACTTCTATTGTAGAGATTTTAGAAAGTCCAGTAAAACAGAGTTTAATGGGGCGCAGTTTCCAAGAAAAATTCAATTTAATAGACATCTTAAAAAAAAAAAAAAGGTTTTTCAAACTGCAAGTAAACCCAAAACGTCTGGAACTGCTCAGCAGCTGGGGAACGATTACCAGTAATAGGAATGTGTCTATCGTATAGTGGAAATCGATGAGAAGCGCACAGAGAGTATCCTGACATTTTGTTTTTCCAATTCTGAAACTTGCAGAAGCAAACTATCTCTCTGTGGTTGAATCAAAGTTCAATCAAAGGCCGACTACAGCCTCAATGTATAGAAACTGTAATGCGTGCACATTAATATGTCTGACAGCCAGAATGATGCTCCGCAGTTTACAACAACAGCTACAGGGACGCCATTACGTTTTTAGATTTCATTAATCAGACAAAAAGATAACAGTTTTATGATTCATGTCAACAATCTTTCTATCTGTTAGGCCATCGTGGTCGCAATAAAAACATGATGAGAATAACACCCATGTTAAAAAATACCAGGATGCAAAAATAGTATACGTAATGAAGAAGAAGGAATGCTAAAGAAAACCAAAAAAGGAAAGGAAGCGAGTGAGAAGATGTGAAAGGAAGTAAAAAAGATAATAAAAAAAAGAGGAGGGAAAACTCTCTCCAATAGTTCCCCAGTGGGTGCTGTGAAAGCCAGGCCATCTGGCCAGCCAGGGATCACCCTGGGCCCATATGTACAGCATGAAACTACGTGGAGGGCAGTCGGCCCACACACACACACACACACACACACACACGCACACACACACACACACACACACGCTACACAGGCGGGCCTCATGCTTGCCGTCACTCACACGGCTACCAGGTAAACACCAAAAGTACAGAAATGCATATAAACATGAATTCACATGACCTAACACACATGTCAGCGCACTCCTTTTCAACTGGCGAGTTGGGAAGAGAGAGAGAGAGAGAGAGCGAGAGAGAGAGTCTAATGAGCTATGAGGGGAGCAGAGGGCAGAGAGAGAGAGAGCTCTGTTCTCGCAGCAGTGCAGCCATTAAAATGTCACCCAGACGAGGCCAGCAACCAGCTGGAGCGCATCACAAACAAAGTACACACACACACACAGAACCCACTCACATGCAAACACCTCTGCAGAAACTATGTGAGAAGATGCTGACTGCAATCACCGGAGTGTTGCATAATTCATGCATAATTCATGCAGCAGCGACGCAGACGGAGCGAGTGTGAGTGGACATATGCGTCGCTGCATGAGCCGGTACAACATGCTCCTGTTGGTGCGAGGCCAGGAGCAGGGTGGAGGTCAGACTGAGGCGCCTTGCAGCATTGTTTGTTTGAAAACTAGATGAAACATATCGCTCAAGTATAGATACATGATTCCCCCTAAAGAACAGGGGAGCAACCTTTTGAGTTTAGAGCTCAGGGGAGGAAGCAGAAAGACGTAGAAGGTTGAAAGGAGTTGAGAAAAAATAAAGGTGAGGACATTTGTGATGTCTAAGGAAGTCACAAGGACGCCTGAAACATGCCATCTGTCCTCTGACACACACACGCACACACACACACACACACACACACACACACATCTATTGACTGAATCAAAACAGTTTCACTTCAGTATTATTAAATTAAGAGGATTTGTTTTATTCATCTAGCACAGACGGACTTATTTGGAAGCTCATCTAATTATTGTGTTTGTGTGCGTATGTTTGTGTGCGTATGTGAGTGTGTGTGTGTGTGTGTGTGTGTGTGTGTGTGTGTGTGCGTGCGTCTCTACAGCCTCCGCCGGAAACTGAAAACGCACCTTTTCCGACTATATCTGGATTAAAACACAGATTAGCACTTCAGTGGCTCTTAAATATCTCTTATTGTGGTACTTTTGTAGTTTGACTATGTTGAGGAAATGTTACTTTCTGTATTCTTGTTGTTCTTAGTTTGTACTCTAGGTTGAAATGCACTTATTGTAAGTCGCTTTGGATAAAAGCGTCTGCTAAATGACATGTAATGTAATGTAATGTAATGTGTGTGTGTGTGCGTGTGCGTCTTTTCACCTGATGCCCTGCGGCGTTGACAACTTTGTGGGTGGAGAAGGCGAAGGCGTCGTTGCTCAGGTCCGTGTCCAACACCTCCTGCAGCACCTCTCGGCTGCACATGAGGAGAAGACACAGAGACAGTGGTGCTCCATCGATCCATATACTTTGAGTTTACACCTGTGCACCCAGTGAGTTGAACGATACTTATTCTGTGTGCCTTATAATATTCAAATGATCTTTAAAAAAAAAAAGGGTTTTGAGATCTTAGATATTTTAGTACTTGTTATATTTATACCAACTCCCCTCCCACAAACCACGCGCACACTAAAAATCAATATTACATAAAAATGAGTCAACCGAAAAAATTGCTAAGTTTAGCTTCCCTTGCATGTGTGTGTGTGTGTGTGTGGGCAGGCAGAGGCCTTTTCTCGGAGATCCGTTTCCAACAGTGTGATCGGAAGCAAGATATTTGGGGAAGAGGTTCAGGTTACATTCGTGTGAGCTGTACATGTGTGTGCATCAGTGTGGGTGTCCCATTTTTATTTGTTCTAAAAAAGCAATGAATGCGGTCATAGTTGGATGTAGAAAGATGTGCATGAAGATGTAGTCGTAAGAGAACATATATGTATTATATTATTTCTTGCATCTGCTGGAATGATGCACAGACTAATGTTTTCTTCAGGCTGTCCTCAAGTTTCTGTACTGAAGCATTGCGTTGTTCACTGAACTCCTAAGACCAAGAGCAAGGCCAATTAGCTATACATAATCACTGAATTGCGCTGTGTATGTGTGTGTGTGTGTGTGTGTGTGTGTGTGTGTGTGTGTGTGTGTTGTGGAAGGAAGACTTGCAACCACCAATTTGTGTCTCTGACTTGCCACTTAACTGTGCCTCTCAGCTGTGGCTCAGAGGATGCAAACATACACAGCGCTCTCTTACAGGATATCACATAATTTCATATATTATAAATAAGGTTTATAATTACAAAGAAACCCGTCAAGCAGACAGTTTCACCCTTTGGAGAGCGCTGCCAAAGCTAGAAACTCCCTCCTCTCTGGAGAGTCGTTGGGAGACGAATGCTTTTCTCCATAAACGCTGTAATTTGCCATTTCCTCAAACTTTAAAAAGATACATTTTTGCGTCATAAGGAAACAAACCCCAAACATTGGAGAACATTTTCCACAATCCCTCATATGTGGCAAAAACAATCAAAAAGGAAGTGAGAATCATTACGCCACTGTGCAGACGGAGGCAATGGAGATGCTAATCTTGACACGCACACAAGGAAACATCCACTGATGTAAATACAAACACTCACAGGCTGAATGCGCTTTGGATGCTCAGGAAAACTCAATGAGCTCAACTTCCTTTTATGCACATGCGTATTAATAATGAAACACATACTCACACACAATATAAATATATATATATATATAGCAGTTAAATACGTGTAATACTGTTAAATACAGTTAAATACGTGTGTATTAATAATGAAACACATACAAACACAATATATATATATATATATATATATATATATATATATATATATATATATATATATTGTATATATATATAAATATATACATACATATATAAATATATATAAATATATACATATATATATATATTGCAGTAAAACACAAAACATACAGTATATATATATATATATATATATATATATATATATATATATATATATATGTAAATATATATATACACATCTACTGCTGCTAGTGACGCACTGATTTCCGGTTTGACGTAAGCAATGAGAGCGAGAGGAACAGAATCAGACTTCAAGAGAGAGCTGGGTAAGATGTACAGAGACCTGAGGACTGAGTGAAAAGAAAGAACAGAAGATGAGAAAAGAGTCTCACGGAGAAGAAATCGACGCAGCCCACACAGGGAACAGAGTGGCCTAACCCCGCTGCGCGGAAGAGGGAAGAACAAAGATGCAGGGCGGTGAGCTGGGGGGGAGGGAAGGTTCAAGGGAAAGAAAAGACAGCTGAGGAGTTCAGAGAACGAGATCAGGAAGAGGTAAAAGGTGTCCCGCCTGGCTCTCACACTGAAGAACACACGGGAAACTGTAGGAAGCGAGAGGAGAAGTGACAAGCTTGGACTACATCCCATGTCCGGATGTGCAGCACCATTGCTCGGTACAAGTTCTCATCCTAGGGCGAACAGCACTTGCCCAATAGCAGGAATCTAACATCTGCAAATGGTAAAAGAGTATTTGACATTGTGTGTTTGAAGGTCATCGCTGCCGTGTTTACACTGGGGCGTCATCGTGGCAGGCGCTGCAGGTGGAAGGATATGATTCTATAGGATTACCTTTAATTACTAATGTCATGTTGAGCATTCAGAATGAGCAGAGTTTACAGTTGAGGGGCCTCAAATATGATCACCAGTCTCTACAGGGAGGTCTTACTCGTCCTCTAATAATATTGTATTAATCCTACTGTAATAACACAGTTATTACAGACATTTTCAAACAAAATACCCAAGCACAGCTGAACCCAATTGGCATGTCATTAGTTGTACAGGTTATAAACCAAAGTATTAGACAGTTGAATGGGGACCATGGATACAGTATATGCTGTATGGAAACTGGCAGACTTTGCCATCTAAAGAGCCAGAAAAGTGCATTTGGAATCATGTGGCATTCAGGATCCTAATGACGTCTTTAACAGGTCCCTCTGTGACTCAGGTTATATAACAATAACCCAAGGTGTAAACTGTTTGTGAGACGGAGAGCGCAACTGCTCAGAGTAATCGTTATCATCATCACTCAACACGTTGAAAAAGAGATTTTAATTTACTTTGCAGGGTTCACGGCTTCGTGAGACGGCCAGCGGCCACGTTTAACTGCAGAATTACCCTCAAACCTTCCGGCTACTTTCTCCTGTTTTCAATCAACCTCCGTCTCTGTGTTCCTTCACCTCTTACGCCTAAGGCCACGTCTTTACCCGCTCTCCTCTTATTGATCGCACTGCTCATCTTTTCAGTTTCCCCCACCTGTTGTCTCCAGGAGGTGAATCATTACACATTTTAGAGTTACCTCCTTCTGTTTTTCCTTCACTCACTCTTTTTGCCCTTTTTTCTCATCTGGATTTCTAAATCCCAACAATATCTGCGTCTAATCGTAGCCCTCTTTCCCCTCTTCCTCCTTCGTTTCTTTCCCCACCTCTTGGGTCCCTGGATGCTGATCATCCCCATGTCCTCAGAGTGGTCGGTCAGCTCGCAGCGGAAGCCTTGGTCCTGAAGAGTTGTTCTGATGTGGTTCCAGTTGTGCTCCGCTACACCGCCTCCGATGGCCAGGTAGTACACATCACCTGGAGCGAGGGCGGGAGGCGAGAAAGAAGGAAGCCGTGATTACGGGGGAGTATGTCAAGGAACTTTGACAGTGAAACAACATACAATTACTGATCGCAAACATAAAAGCACAACGGCAGATAAAACAGCTAGAACCTGAAGAGAAGATAGAGTGATGGGTAGGAGAATATAATAGTGAGTGCAACATACGTACAGATACTGGGAGATGGGACAATAAAAAGAACAGTAAACAAAACAATAAGATGCGACACAATGACAGATAGACACAATACGACAGTTAAAATGACAAAAACACGAGCGTGATGGAATGGTAGGGAGAGTAATTGAATAACTGCGGGAGCAATCGATCAGTATAGCAGACAGATGTGAAGACGACACCCTCCTCTTCCTCACCGTTGGACTGCGGCGCCAGCGGCAGGTTGGCAGCACCGGCCTCCAGTCGGCTCACCGTCAGGTCGGCCTCCGTCCCGCCTCCCTTGTTCAGCATGCAGGTGTACACAGTGGAGCCTGGAACACACACACACAAACACACACACACACACACACACACACACACACACACACACACACACACACACACACACACACAACGGGTGACTTTATAGGCCAATTTAGAGGGTGCAGTGTCTTGAAAGGCAAAGGAAAATTTGTAAATGATTCTTTATTAGTGCGTGTTATGTGTTATTATCCCACCCCCGCCCCCCTGCGTGTGAATAACAATGGACAGCTTTAAATAAACTTGTGCACTTCATTCACAACTTGCCTTTAAGAAGAAACAATTGTAAATCTCTGCCTCAGAACTATTTGTAAAATAGTTACGACTGAAATACAAACCCCTTCACTCAGAAAAACATATTCATTATGAGAATATCATCCACATAGTTTCCCAGTGAATGAAGTGGTCATCTAATTACAGGAGAGAAAAAATTCCCGTAATCCGTTGGTCAAAGTTGCTGATAGCTAAACCATGGCCAGTCATCTCTCATTTCAACAATTGATTGTTACAGTTTCAACATTCTGTCACTGGTGGTAAAGAAACTGTGTGTGGATGTGTGAGTGAAGCCCTTTTATTTTACTTGAAATCATGACACATATGAATGTTATTGGATGATAATGATGGTATTGATCATTTTGATATACAATGAATGTCAACAATTTGGAATCAGCTGTCAGTTTGTAGATTTTGAAAAGTCCCAGAATTTTTTTTAAATTTTCATTTATTTATATTATCTCTAATTATATACATGATATATAAACTGGTATACTATGAGTGGTATTTGAGATTTAGTGGAAACGTGGTCTGTTTTGCTCCCGTGTTGCCATCTTGTCTCCCTATCCCTCGATCGACCCTCTTCATTCTGTCAATCTTCTAGCCCATCTGTCTGAGTGTGCGTGTGTGTGTGTGCATGTGTGTGTGTGCATGTGTGTGCATGTGTGCGCGTGTTTGTCAGTGCGTGCTCTGGTTGCAGCAGACTGACCTGGCTTCTTGTTGACATCAGCAGTGAACAGCCAATCAGCCGCCTTCTTGGCATCTGGGCCAGTGAGATAGAACTTTCCAAAGTAGGACATGTCAAACACTGCCACGCCGTGTCTACACGAGAGACACTCGCTCTTTATCTGCAATCACACAAATAGAACGTCACATTTGTGTGAAATTGACATAATTATCATATGAATATTTGACCGTGGACCAACCAATTGAATCACTTCATATTAAGACATTTCCTCCAGACGTGCCTGAGATCATAAGTCTTCTTCTCATTGACAAATATGACATTTATTAACTATGTGGATGCAGATTTGTGAACCAGACATTAGATAGATGGATAGATGGATACTTTATTAATCCCGAGGGAAATTTAGGTCAACCAGTAGCTTAACTTAACTCACAAACATACATACACAACTTACAGTAGAATCACAGTACAACAACAATACACATAGGGGGTACATGTACACAGGGAGTAGGGTGTATACAGAATTTACAGATATTAGTGTGCATTGGTTGAGTGTTAATATCCACGAGGATAGTGCAAAATGCTATAAATAAACCAGCCTGTGCAATGGGCTAGTATAGCCAAAAAGAGTAAAAAAAACAGTAAAAGAGTAAAAAAGATTAAAAAAGATGGACAGTGGGATGGAAAAATAAAAATAAAAATGAAATGAAATGAAAATGAAAATGAAATGAAAATAGCTGATTAAGCACTGTAAAAATAAAAAGGAAAACTAATTGAGATTCTGACGTCAAGATCGGTAGTTAGTTTCTCATGATGCACCATAAACTTCTCTAACAGTTCCCTCAACACTGCATTGTTCACGACTGTCATTTCCCCTGAGGACACGTGTTCCCTGCAGCCACAGGGGGCCTTCAGAGAGCTCACATTCATCTGGCAGCCCTGAGGGGCTTCTAGGCACAAAGACTTTGACAAAACAGGAAGCTGCATTTGATTAAATTACATTGTTCTGCGAAATAACACACATGATTCTCAGACACACACACACACACACACACACACACACACACACACACACACACACACACACACGTTTTGGGATCTTACCACGTCATGATGTGGAGGGAAGTCAAAGGTGTACTCTTTTCCCAGCAATTCTTGGTATTTGTAGTTGTCATTCTTCTTGATGTCATAAGCCCCGTAGTAATCATAGTCCATAAGCTTTGCGATAACAGAGACAAACAAATAGTTAGAGACTCATTGATCAATTATTTCCTTGTGCAGACAACAAATTATTTGGGCCAGATGCTGTGCCAATGTCGTGCATTATTATCAGTCTTTTCTGTGGAAAAACATGCATCTCGATTGTTTACATCTTTCCTCTACAGTGCCTGTTGTCAGTATGTGGTTGTAAATAGATCATTAGCGTGCACATTGTGTACAGTTTATGTTTGTAGAGTCTCACAGGAGCGGGCCCGTCTTTGTTGAACCAGCCCGGTCTTTCCCAGCCATGTCTCTCCTGGAACACACAGCCCTGCTCCGTCAGCACCTAACACACACACACACACACATACACACACACACACAGACACACAGACACAGAAAGACACAGAAAGACACACACACACACACACAGAGACACACACACAGACACACACAAACAGACAGACACACACAAACAGACAGACACACACACACACACACAAACAGACACACACACATACACACACAGACAGACACACACACACACACAGAGACACACACACACACACAGACACACACACACAGACACAGACACACAGACACAGACACACACACACACACACAGAGACACACACACACACAGACAGACACACACACACACAGAGACAGACACACACACACACAGACACACACACACACACACACAGGTCAACCCAGTACACAGAGTACACAGCGCAGAATGTTTACTCTTTAGCGATTAACTTCGAGTCATTGCACGAAACCTTGGCCAAAGTTGGGAAACTGGGTTCTTTCAAAATAAAAATGCAAACTTTATATTCACAGGATTGCAGTCGTACATGTAATCAAACAGTCAGCTAATTCACTCTTCACGTCTACAGAATTGCTCACATCAATTGCCGCAGCAATCAGAGTCGCTGAGTCGTGCTCATCCTAACTGATGTTTTCAGGCAGGAAAAACAGCAGAAGAAGCCGCAGCTAAACGCTGATGAGCCTATGAAGTTGGACCGGGGAAACTTGCTCACAAACAGTTGCGTATTTACACAAGCAGATACTAAATCTTTGCAGTTTCCTCACTAAAGGCACAATACGACATGATGGACAAAAACTTGTGAAGTGATGGTCAAACACTATTTTAGAAAAACCTATTGCAAATCCAGTTATTTCAGCACTGGGCATCGTCCTTGTTAAAGCCGACAGTCACCCACAGTCAGTAGGTATGTGCTGCTAGGCTCTCCTCCTAGCAGGCCGCTAGCCGTCTCTTGCCAGAACTTCCCACACAAGCTAAATTTAACACCCGTGCTACCGAGGTGGAGAAAACGTGTGAGCTGCAGTGTCAGCGACGGCCTGTTTGTACTCTGAAATAATCTTGTATTGCCTCCTAAAAGCAGACAGACAATGACAGCTAGTCAAAGACCTTAACCACCTCTTAGCCGTAATACATAGCATTTTGATTAGGAACATTAAGGTGAACAAAATCTAATAAAAAATAAAGAAAAAAAAAAAAATCGCCTTTTTCCGTGTTTTTTTGTCCGTATTTGATGTGCCAACAGCCTCCATGTATCTGATGCTCTCCATCAGTAGGAAGGCTAGTTGCTAGGTGATGGCCCTCGATGAGTCATTAGCAGGGGTCTAATGGGCTTGCAGCTGAGGATTGGACCAACGCGGTCTCCTCCGAGCTGCTGTCTGTCCACCTGAAAGCAGTTCTGTGTCTTTTCAGTGTTCTTTACTGTAGGGTGACCAGATTTGAGAGGACACTTCGGCATAACTCCGAGGGGGGATTAACATCTCTCTTATTCCTGCCTGTTTTGTGATATACATGCCTAAAAGGGGGATACTTTTCGTGTATCTGGCAACACTGAGATCAGTCGACCAATGACTGTTCCGGTGGGCCGTAAGGGAGATACCATTTCCAAAACTTGTAAGGGGTAAAAACTAGTTTGTGAAAACCCAGAGAAACACAAATATCCGACGAAGCAAAATCCCGGACGTTTTTGGAAACCCTGCCGGACGCATTATTTGGGTCTCAAAAAGAGGACATGTCCGGGGAAAACCGAACGTCTAGTCCCCCTATTACTGTAGCTGACTAGCCTAAAATATGTTGACATAATTATACTGAAGATAACATACACGTGTTATGGAATTTAAAGTGTAACATTGAGGACTTTAGTCTTTATGGTGTTGGTGTATGGTGTACAAACCGGACTGGGAATGTTCCACGGCTGCATGCTGACCCTCTATTCAGCCTTTGAAGTGTCATATGTTGTGCATTAGATAAAAGATGATGTTTTTGCCATCAACAGGCAGTCTAAAGGGTACCAGGATGTGCTTATCAGCAGGGGGAATGTGATAAAACTGCTCTTCTTGAGAGTTGATGCCGATAGTGGCATTTACGGCCCTCAGTTTAAATCTTCGGTGTACTAAATAGCTCGAAGCGATATTTGCATTAGAAGTAAAGGTTTTTCTTCCGATATACAACAATAAATCAGATAGTAATTAATGCAAAACACAATTTTCCTTCTTTTTTTAATCGTATGGAGACACAAGCTTCTAACTGAAAAGAAACATAAAAAGTTACCATCCCCTTAAGTCTTTGCTCATGCTGTACAACATCTTTAAAAAGCCCTTTGGGTAATCGGGTTAATAATGCATAAAAGGCGTCAGGGAAGCCAAATAAAAACAAGCTGTAAGTAAGCAGTAGCATGCATGATCTACACAACACACTGACAACATTGCTAATGCAATCTGTGTAACAGTAATCTGTTCTGAAAGAATGCCTGCATGCGTGAGCGAGGGTAGAAATTGCCACAGTTAAAAGGTAAATGAAGTCTGGGACAGGAAAGCGGGGCTAAGTGGGTCATTAATGCATAAAATATGGCGGGCCGGGCCCATTAACAGTTTGTGCCGGGCCGAAGGAGAGAAGGGAAGCTGAAAGACATCCGAGACCGAGCAGCTGAAAGACATCCGAGACCACGCTACCGAAGCTAAGTGTATCATTTATAGTCAAGTTGACAAGGAGCGCATTAATAAATGCAGCTGCTGGGGATAAGTTACACCAGCTCCAGGACGCCTGGGCCTGAATCAGCGATTTGAGCAGAGAAGACGTAAGGGGAGAGCGAGGGGGAGACGGTCTGTAAACACACCGAGAGCCCCGACACAGATTAACTGACGAAATCAAGGATAGTAAAAATCTGTTGATATTTAAGAACAAATTTAAAGAAAAGACTCTGGAGAAATACAAAGGTATCATCAATTAATGAAGCATCATAAGTAACGGTTAATGGGGACAAGTTTTTTGTTGTTTTGATTATTGTTTTATGTAAATATGTATGTGAGTGGATTTATGCGTGTGTGTGTGTAGATCTATATGGGTTTGTGAATGTGTATGTATGTGCGTATATATATATATATATGTACAGTATATGATTCTCTGAATTAAGTGTTCTCGTGAAATCATAGGTTAGGGCACTTATAAGCTCGATAGCTTCAGCCTCGACCCTTTCGATTAGCCGCTTTCTTCTTTTGTTGTAAAAAAAATCTTGCTTTTTGTATATAACCAAAATGAAATAAACTAAACTAAACTAAACTAAGATGGACAGACGATACATCTTTGCAAACACTTGCATCACCAGTACTGCAGGATAAACTTGGCCAACATGTCCAGTAGACACGGAAGCATACACTCTGTTCTTCTTCACATGAATCAGATTTTTAGCATTAGCAGCGGAAGTGAACTCAGGTCAATGACGTGCTGCACAACCTGGGGGTCGTTTAGATGTTGATGTATGCTGCATCAATTATCCAACCAGATGCTGCAGTTCCCAAAAAGGTGAAGAAAAACAGCGACGCCTCTTTTTCGCTCTCACGCAACGCACCGATTGGAATGAGAACAAAGACAGTGACGAGAAGAGAGAGAGGGAGAGGGAGATATTACGTAGGAATAGGAGAAGAATCTGTGGGCGCAGGATGTCAAAAAAAAGAGAGAAGATGAGAGACAACCGAGTGATGGCCGCGGGTAGATGCATGGGGAAACAAACTGAAAAAGGAGTGGAATGAAAGGCTTAAGGAGAGTGAGTCATACAACCTCTACAAATATAGCAAGTGATCAAAGATAACTGCTTTGGTTCTATGGCAGCAAAGATGACCCTGTGACCTTAAGAGGTCAACTGGTTTCATCCGTGTTAGGAAACCTCGTCCATACAGGTCCAGAAAGTGGCCGCCCAGCTTTGCTCAAGCCAAATGTCTCCAGCTGTCTAAATCCTGAGAGATACACAATGCTGCCTACACATTTTCACAAAAATATAGAAGCCTTGCTTACCTAACAGAGTGATTCAACAGAGCCACGGTTACGCTTAATGTTCATCAGATCGAGGAAAAAGATGAATGTGGTTTCATAACTCCGTAGGGAGAGGCGACGGGATAGGATATTGTTGCTTTCATTTGATAAATCATTTGACAGAAACACTGTGTTTGTGTTTGTGTGTAAAATAGAGAAACAACCTTCATTCAACATAATGGGGCGAGACACAATAACAAGAGAAAAGCCTTTGTGGAGTTAGTGTGTGTATTTTCGGTTTTCTTAGCAAAAAGTGTTTTAAAATGTATTCATTGTTCTTTTTATTCCTATTTTTGTTATAATTTCTAAAGTAATAGTGGTTAGATGTAAGAGGAGTGTGTTTGCTATTAACCCTCCTGTTACCTTCAAGTTTACTCATATCTTTTACCCCTGGGGTCAATTTGACCAAAAGTGTTTAAAACCTAGAGCAAATTCTTAGAATTAATATTGTTTCCCAAGTTTAAGTCTGAGGTATGTTTGTTTGTTTGTTTGTTGACGACCTAAACAGCCCTTTAAATAAATAAAAAAGTTGATATTTCTTATATTTTTTACACAGTAAAAAACAGCCTGGGGTCAAATTGTACAGGACAGTGAAAACATATCATTATGTGAATTTTACCCAGTTGTGCCCAATAAATAAGGAAAAGTCATGAAATATGAATAAAAATAAATAAAAAAAAGACGTTAAACATTGAATGGGGTCAAATTGACCCCAAAGGAAACAGGAGGGTTAAACCCACGGTGACCCATCAAACGACAGTTGAAAGGAGGGCGACTAACTCCGACGAGACGGACGCCCACCGGCTCGTTTCCTTGAACTCTACCTGGTGAAACGGGTCCTTCCTCATGTTCCGGCTGGCCAGCGGCTCATCAAAGGGGAACACCACGGAGTAGTTCTTAGCGTACGCCTCATGGCTCCTCTCTCGGAGCCAGCTGGTGTTGCTCGTCAGCGAGTTATGGAAACGCCTGAGAGAGGAAGTTCAAAAGATTAACGCTCATTAAACGTCACAATCATTCGGACTTCATTCATTATTCTGGCTCCTGCTGTCTTTTTAAATAAAAATGCTAAACAGAAATTGAACGGAAAGCATAGCTATGAAAGCTCATTAAAGTACTTTGAAGAGTCAGCTCTGTAGTCTTAGTGTGCATTGACGTACCTGATGTCGTAACCATACATATCCCTTTCCGGGCGGCCATTTATGATCCAGTGGGCCAGCTCTCTCCCACAACCACCTCCCAGCATCATGCCTGACGAACACACACACACACACACACACACACACACACACACACACACACACACACACACACACACACACACACACACACACACACACACACACACACACACACACACACACACACACACACACACACACTGTCAGTGCTGCTGTCAGGCTGCACAACTCACTGCAGTAGATCCTGACCAACTCAACACTTTACTCAGCACTCTACTTTACTTTACTCAGCACTTCACTTACTTTACTTTACTCAGCACTTTACTTTACTCAACACTTTACTTTGTTTTTTTCCCCTTATAGTATTTAGTAGTTTAGTATTTTAGTATTAGTATTTAGTATTTTTAGTATTAGTATTTAGTATTGTATTTTAGTATTTAGTATTTTTAGTATTTAGTAATTTAGTATTAGTATTTAGTATTGTATTTTAGTATTTAGTAACTTAGTATTTTGTATTCATATTTTAGTAGTAGTATTAGTATTATGTATTTTAGTATTTAGTTTTTGTGTTTAGTGTTTTTATTTGAATTTTTAAGAAGAACTGGGTCAGGATGAGATGTCAGAGTGCTGAAAAGGCCGTGTGCAAGCTGTGGATCCAGAAGGGTGATCTGTGCAGCACGGTGTCACTTGGAGTCTGGGGCGGATCACCCCCAACCGGGTCACCAAGGTGAGGGCGTATGATAATTAAAGATCCGAGAAACGCCCTATGACCTTGGGTTCATCGCTGAAGACGTGTGAATCCAGCAAAGAGGCTTTATTTGCTGCTTCCATCTATTATTCTTGAGTTTCTGATTGAAGATGTTTGAGTTTTTTGGTTTACAATTACTTTCATCATCCATGAATCTGTATGTGAATAATCATTCAGTCGATGAAATATCAGACAAAACAGAAAGATTACAGACAAATGACCAATGATTACGGCTCTCTTGTTCGCGCTCTCGTTCACTCTCTCTCTTTCTCTCTCTCTGGACTGTGTCTCATTAGTTAAGTTAGTCTTATACAGTGAGGAAAAAAAGTATTTAGTCAGCCACCAATTGTGCAAGTTCTCCCACTTAAAAAGATGAGAGGCCTGTAATTTTCATCATAGGTAGACCTCAACCATGAGAGACAACATGAGAAGAAAAGTCACTTTTGTCTGGAATTTATTGGTAAATTCCTCGGTAAAATAAGTATTTAGATTTCTTATCTCGTCTCTCATAGTTGAGGTCTACGTATGACGACAATTACAGGCCTCTCATCTTTTTAAGTGGGAGAACTTGCACAATTGGTGGCTGACTAAATACTTTTTTTCCCCACTGTCTGTCATATGACCTACAGAGGATTGTTTCGACCTTTGCTCCCTCATTTGACCCTTGCTTACAGCTGCCCCTGAGCAATCTGACCCCATCAGCTGAACCTAGGGGCTGCAGCTTTATCATTTTTTTGTTTTTCATCTCGACCAACCAACAACACTGGCACTTCAACGTTGTATCCATCTTTCCCAAAACCGCTGGGTTAATGAGCTGCTCCCTTTTAGCAACCCCCTTCTTGTGTCGAGTTGCTGGTAATTTGCATGCATCGTGTGCATGTTGTGTGCGTGTATACACACACACGCACACACACACACACACACACACACACACGCACGCACACACCACATCAATATGCAGCAGCACGATCAGTGTGTCCTTGCATCCCTCCTTCTCCATCTCACAGCGGAGCTTCTCCCTTTATCTGTCATCGCTTCGCTCATCTGCAGACAGTCACTCTGGGCCAAGCCTGGGTGGGTGGATGGATGGATGGCGGAATGGGTGGATGGATGGGAGCGGGGTTAGAGAGACAGAGGGAGGAGGGTGGTAGGGGGTGATGGAGTTCTCCCAACACTGTGTGGAGACAACCAACAAGCTGAGGTGGCACTGATGAATGTCCCCAGAGATAACTACACTGACTGTGAGCGAGTATCTGCATGTGAACCCTGATGCTCGTGCTTCCACTCATCTCCTCATCCCTCCTCTCTGCCATTGTACTTCCTCCTCCACCGGTATCTCGCTCCATTACTGTTTGTTTATTGAACGCAAACATGTATTCCTGTATGTAATTATGTGTCACTCCCAGTCCTCTCTCTCCTCCTGTATTGCTCTCAAATATTTTTAAATAGCTTCCATTTATTTTGACATTTGGAGTGATGCCACGAGTGAATAAAAAAAATGCTCTAAAGAGGGAGAACACATGCGTTATTATATTCAACCTTCTCTACCTTATAGCCTTGTAAGCGCATTTTTTTGTGCAGGGCAAAAGACGAAGACGTCTCGGTCACAGCAGTGATAACGCAGAGTTGTACATAAATTGCACTATAGCATTAAAAACACTGCTAGCCTCAAGGATAATTCTTCTGCAGTGGAAATCAGTGAAAACTCCCTCGGTTTAACACTGCGTCAAAGAAGTAACTCTAAGCTCTTTCTAAATTGAGTTTAATCAGATTTAATGAGAGTAGTTTCAAAACATGGGCCCCCATGTTATAGAATGTGTTGAACGCATACACTTTGCTTGAATACATATTCCTAGATAGCTAGATCTAATAATGCATAATGTTGATTCTCTTATTCTAAAAACGGCAAAAGAATAATTCCACAATGTATTCCGATGTTAATAAATACAACCATAATACCAGTGAAGGTGCTCAGAAGAATAATTATCAGCAGCATGGTGATATTGATAAGAGTTGCAGAAGCTAAAAAGCAATTAAAGAACCGTAATCCAAATGAATAAATGCCCTCGAAGTTCATCATGATGGTTTTGACACAAAGAAAAAGTAACTTATGGTTGCTAGGTAACAAATATAACTTCTAAGTAAGTAAGCAAAGTTTACTGATTGCTTGTAAACCAGAATGAACTCGAGTAAGTCAAGCAAAACTACAGAAGGGTCAAAAAGTTAACGAATACTCAGCGATGGATATTCTTTTATGTAAATCTGTGGTTTGTGAATCACCCGCTCCTCTTGCCCTGCCCTGAGCCAAATGAGCTGTGTGAGTTCATGTGTGAGTTCATGTGTGTGCGCATGCGTTTTGTGTGTGTGATGGAGTGAAAATGACAGAGGACTTTTCCCGCGCCAGAGGGACGAAGCGCCAGGGGGAAGAGAGAGAAGGGAAAAGAGGACAGCAGGAGGAAAAGACATCGCTGAGCTCCCGCTTTGATCCAAGTGAGACCGTTCTGTTTGGGGGGGGTGCGTGCTGAGTTCAGACATGCGTGTTTGTCAGGAATTTGGAATATCCTTACCGAGCATGGCTGCTGGGATTCCTTAATAACCAGATCACTGCTACCAGGTGCTTTATGTCGCTGGGCCCATTTCAATGAGGATTGTTACATTAAAAAGACATGCTTTTTACATATTATTTTTACACTACGACTGACCAAAAATAATGAAACATTTCCATTACAATTTCCAAAAGCCCACGGTGTAATCCTCAATTGTTTGTTTTCTCTGACTTCCACATAAACATATTAACTTTTTACACAACGGAGAGAGCCGGGAAGCCTTCACATCTGATGCACTATAACCGGCATATAATTGGCTTGTGTCCTTAAAAATGTTTTAATAATATATACAGCACAGCTTAAAACCATAAGCAACACGGGTCCAACCAATACGGCTAACTCGCCTCCAAACAGACTGATGGACAGAGCGAGTTTCTCGTGGATAAGTGGTTGGGGAATAAGAGAGCGAGAGAGAATCAAGGATCAATCAGCAGTTCACAGCCAACGTAGAAAAACTACACTTCTGGAGCAGAGAAGGTAGGCGTGTGTGTGTGTGTGTGTAGGTGTTTGTATTAGTGTTGAAACACTCGTCTTAACAACTTTAAAGCTCGACCCTGTGGTCTTTAGCTCTTATGCAGAAAAAAAGCTTTTTGTTAAAGCTGAGGGTGATTACTTTACCCTTTACGCTCCCGCGCTCCAGATGGCTGAGACGCTCATTTTTCAGTCTAATGTCAAAAGATAAGCACGTCTCTGAGTGACGTGATGGAGGGACTTGGTTTGTGTGTGTGTGTGTGTGTGTGTGCTCATCCTGTATGGATAAAGTTCTTCTTTATTGATGTGTTTGAGAGTGTCCCCAGACCAGGTAAAGGATGGGTAAAACACTTTTTGGCCATTTCTCCTTGCTGGTTTTCTTCCTGCTTTTGTTTCCGCGTGTGAAGGATTGCTTCGACCTTCCCAGCTCCACCATGTCATGTTCAAAGGAAAGCTCCACACCACAAAGTATTAAAGCACACCACTGTGAGTGACATGCAGCATTTGTTTCAGACCTTGATGCTCTGACCCGAGATGTCTTTACTCTCATGTGAGATGTCATCCGCCCTCTTCTTTTTGAAAAAACTCCCCCCTGTTTGTTTGTTTTCCTTCAATCTTTCCGTCTCTGCAGCACCTACCAGCACTGTTGAAGCCACAGCCCAGGAAGAAGCCTCTGACCTCCGGGGCTTCTCCCATCAGGGGCTTGTGGTCCGCTGTGAATGATTCTGAAAACAGACAGCGAGAGAAACTTTGTCAAGAAGAGTAACAAACACAGACATAGACACCATATTCCCATTCAAGCCTTTTACTTTGTGTAAAAGAGGGTTTGTTCATTTTTTCAATTTCTCACAAGTCTTTATGGTGCACGCTATAAATAGTTGTAAGCAATGTGTTGACGCTGTTTTTTGGGCTATTCCTTAATGGTTAGTGTCAACAGAAGGATGAAGAGTATTTCTGTCTTTCCCACATCTCCTTCTCAGGTTTTTTATTACATTACATGTCATTTAGGAGACGCTTTTATCCAAAGCAACTTACAATAAGTGCATTTCAACCTAGAGTACAAACTAAGAACAAGAATACAGAAAGTAACATTTCCTCAACATAGTCAAACTACAAAAGTACCATAATAAGAGCCATTCAAGTTTTCTGTTTTCCATCTGTCTCTGGTCATTCATGTGCAAGTATATCTGTTTATATTTGTGTAGCTGTATGTTTCAGTTGTAACTTCTTTCTCTGCAAACAGCTGCATCACCCTATGGTTATTGGCACTGTGTGGCCCAGTATTTTATTCATTATAAATTGTACAACCGTTTTCAAAGAAACCAAAGTTTGATCAATCTGTTGGTTCCAGTTTTCCAAAACTTCCTTTTTAAAAGTTTTAGAAAAAGTGGTTTCAACACAACGTTTAGCTTTTATGAATCAGAATAACTTATTTGAGACATTTCAGTCAGGTTTCAATGCACTTCACAGTCCAGAAACTGACCCTCCTCAAGGTGACGAATGACCTTCTTTTAGCAGCAGACAGGGGGCGCAGTTTTCCTTCTTTTAGACCTTAGTACAGCTTTCAGTGCCTCAAAAACCTGGGTTGGCATCAAGGACACTGCACTTTGATGGTTTTCTTCGTACCTTTTAGAAAGAGCTTACTCGGTCACCATAGGTGTACCACAAGATTAAATTTTAGGTCCACTTTTTTTCCATCTACATTTTCATTTCATTTATTTATCTATTTGTACAGGGACCGTACACATTAATCAACCCAGGGGGTAAATGTGTTAACATTAGCTAAGGCTACATTTCAGCTTTGGTCCCTGTGGCCAGATGTTACAGCCTTCACTAAAGGAGTAAGAGGTTAACACAGCAACATAATAAAAAAAGCAGTAAACATACAGGTTACGATAAAATACTGGCCTCTTCATAAAATCATTAAAACATCAAATAAAAAAATAAAACATTTAACAGACATATAAACAATACGTGCTTCCACTTGGTTAAATCCTCCAGCGACACAACGTATCTTGTCCTTGCTATGCAGACGACACACAGATAGACCTCCCGCTGAGACCTGGTGACCCAGAGAGCCTAGCTGCTGTTTGAGATCGTCTCTCACGTCAACTTCTGGATGGCACAACATTTTCTTCAACTCAATAACTCTAAATCAGAAGTCATATTATTCAGTTGCCCAAACAATAACACCGGTCTCATCGAGAGTGAACTTGGTCCCCTGGCTGCATTAATTAAAACCAGTTGTCAGAAACCTGGGTGTAATGTTTGACTCACAGTTGAATAGAAAATAAAAAAATGTTCCAGTCCTGCTTCATTCAATTGCAAATCATTAAAAAAATTAAACTCATACTGTCACGGTCAGACCTGGAAAAAGTCATTCATGCGATCATTTTCTCGAGACTACTGCAACTCCCTCCTTTCCGGCATGAATCAAAAATCCATCTCCCGCCTCCAACTAGTCCAGAATGCAGCAGCTGGGCTTCTGACTGGTTTTAACACACGGCATCCCGTTACCCCAGTCCTGGCCTCTCTCCACCGGCTCATTTTAGAATTGATTTCAAGATTTTACTGATCACTTTCAAAGCACGCCTGGGTCTGGCCCCAGGCCACATCGTTGAGATGTTAGCTCCATATGAGCCAGCAGCAGGCAGCCGTAGATCCTCCGGCGGGCCTTCTGGTCGCTCCAAAGTCGAGGCTTACGTCAAAGGGCGGCCGTGCTTTTTGCCGTTAGAACCCCTCGACTTTGGAACGAATCAGTAGCAGAATCAGTAACGTCTTTTAAATCACTTCTTACATTTTTTTTTATAGAACAGCTATCAAGTGATGTCGTCCTGTTATGCAGTTCTTTGATTCCCCTCATTTAGTTAGTCTGTTTTTTATTTTATATTTGTATCTCACTATTCTATTTGTCTTGCCATGACTCTCTGTAGAGCACTTTGTTTTTAAAGGTGCTATATAAATACAATTATTATTACTATGATGATGACAAATCTAATTCAATATTGTAACTTCAGAGCGGCTCACTCAACCACTTCCACAACGTGATATTGAGCTAATCAAACTACCTCGACAAACACGACACAGTCTGCTAGGTTCAGTATTCATGAGCTAATGTGATAGTGGAGAGTTGCACAACATTTTTGACTAGGGGATACATTTCAGTTTTAGATTAGAATATGTCCAATTTAAGAAGTGCCATGAAAGCTACTCCTTCCCCGCTGCACCGCATAATGTGAGAAGCAATTTGCAAGAAGAGCGTGCAGGATTTTCAGAAAAATGTCCACCTCTGTGGAAATGGTGTCTTGGTGTGTGTGTGTGTGTGTGTGTGTGTGTGTGTGAGAGAGAGTACCTGGTCCACAGACAGTGGACTTGATGCCAGTCTGCTCCAGAGCAGGAACTCTGTTGATGGCTCCCTCGATGTGTTGCGTGAATATATCCCAGTCCAGGTCAAACAGGCTGAAGGCAAAATTGTCAGACACCTGGGAAATAAAACTCAGAGTAAGTGTATTTTCTCTAATATCATTTTTCAAAAGCAGCTGCTCATGTTGGGATGCTTTTAGGGATGATTGATTTCCGATTGTACATACTTTAACCAAAAATATCCAGGTCTTCCCATATATTTTGCTTTTCGAGTAAATTATGCATATTGATGAAAAGAGCTGTTCACAAAGAAGTGCTGTTGCAAAGAGCACATATTCCATAGTGGCAAATAACAGCTGGGAGGAAAATGACAGCAATAAATAAAAGTTAGACTACAGAGTGTTTGTGTAGTACTTTTGTGTGTGTTCGACACAATTATATAAAAAAACTTTCAAAACAGTTCATTCATTTTGAATGTTTATGATCACTGTTAAGGTGTGGACAAACTGTGGTCCCGTGCTCGATATAAAAAGAGAATCTGAATCCGATAAGTACGTTTAACAATATTTAATGGCAAGAGGTATAAGCAGTAAATTGAAGCTACGATCGTAGGGCCGACCGAAATGTTACGCCACAGACTAACAGCAACGTAGCTGATGGAGAACTGTCTTGTAAGCTTCCGATCGTCTAGAGCAAGATCTCACCCTATTACACCCGTATATATTAGTAACAGCTTTCACACCTCTCACTCCTAAACGTTAGTTCCATTGGTCAGTTCAGCATGCTACGCTCTCGTTGGCTTATGGCCAGGTCATCAACAGGTAATGAGCCGGGTCAAACGTCATGATCCCGCGACCCACACTACTTCCGGTCAGCTGGGTGACGGAAGTTCCCTTTCACAATAAAAGTCTCACGTGACACTCCTGCTCCAAGCAACATCACGGACTTCAACCGGCTTCCAACTCACGTGTCAACATGGAAACAACAAACTAACTTTCATTCTCATGCGGCATACATATAATCATAAACATACAAGTATTACAAACATATTCATAAACATAAAAACATTACTTCTGCCATTGACATATGCATAGAGTAGACATTACCTCCACGCTTCATAACACAACAATAACAATATCAATATTCTCCCTAATATTTCCATGATCATATCTTGCTATATGTATTAATTTAAAGCACAAACGTTCTATGTACATGTGCAAAGTCAAAATGACTTATTACAACTTAACATCACCTAATAGATGTTAGTCCAATATTCACTATCTTCAGATCCTTAATTAGTCTCTGACACCCGTGAGGGAAAATGCTCCGCCCCCTCAGTATGAGCGACAACTCTCACATTTTTATTATAAAAAACTAAATATACTCTGCTGCTTTCATACTTCCCACAGAATGAATCCACACCACTTCAGTTGGATGTTCAATGTTGTTGCACCACCTTAAAGTCAGCATCATTGCACTCATGTGCTCTTTTACCTCCGTCACACTCACTGCAGCACAAACCCGTAACATCTGTTGCATCTTTCTCACCGGGGAATCAACATCTGTCAAGTCTCTCTCTGTTCTCTGTCCAAGCTTTAATTTGCTCCCATCTGCATCTCCTCCTCCCGTTCAGCGCCGATCGCCATGACGTAAACTCCTCCCCTCCTACACTCACCTGACTGACCTGAGTCCAGACCAATCACCTGTGCTCTATGAGATTGTTTATGAGATTCCCCCAACATCTGAACATGTGCAATATCCCCATACAACTGCCCCCTTCCCCCTGTTTCCTTCGTTTACAAGCTAGGCACAGCACTAGCGTCTTAGCTATTTATTTTCTCTGCACTCGCCTTTCTTATGTTTATTTTTGATAACCTGTTCCTGTACTTACTACTGTCAATACTGTTAATACTGCTATACACTTTACCACACTGTTTTTTGTACAGTGCTTTTTAAAATATATTTTTTATTTTTTACATCTCTATTACTATTACTGTTACTATTATTATTATTATTATTATTATTATTATTATTATAGTGTTTCTTTTGTATCTCTGCTGACTCGGAGAGCCCTGCAAAAATAATTCCGATGTGTCTGGACTGCTGGTCTAGGCACAGATGGCAAATAAAAAACCTTGAACCTTGAACCTTGAACCTTGATTCTATCAGTCTGACATTTCTCCTTATATCCTGGTATTGATCTGGTCGCCCCTCCACTTGAACCTCTCCATCTCGGCTCCACAATGGTGAAATTCAGGAAAGTAGTCAGTGTCTTACTTTAGTGGAGACATATCGCGCTGGATAACGGCGACATCATACGCTCTAATATGTTCAATATAAGTGGGTCTTTAAGGCAGACAGACTTTCTGAGGGAGATAACACTTCCTATGGCTTACAATTAGTTTGGATTAAGACTTTAATGTCACAGGGATGTGCTCACTGACAGTAGCTCCAACAAAGAGTTTCTGCATTATTACTCAGCACTGAGACTCGACCCAGAGTATCTGAGGTGCTCTTTGTCCGAGACGCCACACTTCTCTTAATCCCTCCCGAGCCATCGATCCTGCTCATCTCCACTCAGTGGGCATCCACTATTCTCTCCGTCTCCCTGCTAATTGTCCTCTCTGTATCTCCTCTTTCTTCCGCCATTCGCCTCAAGACATCAAAGCAACACTCAGCTGCAGAGCGAGAACAAAAGAAGCTGCTTCTGCACAAAGAAATCCTCTCAAATGTAAAAACCACTGAGCGGTCTGTAGACAGGCAGGCGGCCAGACGGAAAGTCATGAAGTCAATATTATCAATGTCCTGAAAAAAACCCTGCTTGATAACTTTTATTCAAAGCTGAGGTATCTTTTGTAAATGTATTTTATCGCAAGGCTCATTCTTAAACATGAACAGGTTGAGCAGAGCCATCTTTACTTGTTCGTGGTATGTGTCCAGGATTGCATTGGATTGTCAGAGCACAGATTTAAAGAACAAAATCAAACAGGATCAGTGAAATGTTTTAGAGTGGAACAGCAGCACAGGAACAAGAGCCGAGATGCCTGCCACCAAACCGCCAGCCTAGTTAACTCGCTGCTCTAAAAAGCTCACCTTGAGAGAAAGTACGCAGCCATTAAGACCAAGACCACCTGTCGATTTAAAAGCTTTTATAAAGATTATTCTCCAAAGTCAACCACCCTTTTAAATAGTCTGTCTGGGCCTGAAAGAACAGCCTGCATGATGACCTATTATACATGCCAAAAGACTTGTTATTCCATTAAAAAGTTATTCCATTAAAAAGAAATGTCACCTGTAGCGCCAATAACAATACCATATAATGTAATATACATATATTTTTGGTGCTGCTATTAGGTTGTTAAAATCAATGGTTTTATTGTATTTGGAGCATATGCTATGCTCATCAATCTTTATGTTATGCTCAGATTTACATGACTTTTCAAATGTTTCACTAGTGAATTAATTTATATTTATCAATCAGTTTCCAAACCTTGTTGCAGGACTTGCAATGTGGCATTCACTTTTTCTAAGACTATTTTTATATTTATTTTAATAGCAAAGGAAAAGGGACATTTTGGGAAGTACACTTATTTGTTTTCTTGTCTTCAGTTGGATGAGAGGACTGACGACACCACGCTAGTGTCAGCACACAACTCCCCCTATAAACCAGTAATCGTCACTGATGCTTTTCTCTACATGTACAAGTAAAACAAATAAGATAGATTGTGTTAATAAGTCAGCTTTTAACTATTAGCTAGTCATTCATTTTTACCTTTGGACAGAGCCATGCAGATTACACCGCCTCTAGACTAATAAACACATAATCCTTACTTTAAAGAAAGTGTTCACATTTTTAAGAAACAAATTGTTGGATCAATTAGTAAAAATATTGTGTTTGTACTGAATATATGAAGCTAGAACCAAAAGCTGGTTTCTTTGAAAGTGTTAGTCGGCTTAATAAAATTAATTATCTTGCTAGCAAAAATATTTTGTTCAACTCTTTCAGAATAAGTAGATAAAAACAATACCAAAGAGTATGTAATTGATACAAATTAATAAATACTTATAATGATATATGTACTGTATGCGCTTATGTATTATGTACTATACATTTGTAAATGCATGTATGTGTAGATTACGTCTAGAACTAGGAGTTTGAATACGTGTGTAAATGTGTGTATGTGCGGATCAGTATATGTATGTAATATTCATAATCAGAACATGCATCAATTGAAGCAGTGAAAAGAAAATGTGTGTGATTCTCTCTACAACAATGTAGCAACAATGGACAACAATGTACCACACTACACACTTTATATAGTTCTCAATTTAAGTATTTGATTGTATGTCATCCAACTCACATCATCAGTCACTACGTGAGGTTCAGGGTCTGTAAATGATCTATAGGTAATAACTGTTGAACAGATGATATTCAAGCTCACCTCGTCCCAGAAGACGGGGTTCACCTCATAACCCCCCACAGACAGGGCGTCACCCTGGAGGCGCAGGTACACTGATGCATCATGGTCTCTGACGTTCGGCATGTTCTGCAACGAGTGAAGATTAAAGTGGGAAAATAAAAACATGAATTAGTCCAAACAAATTGTGTTTCAGTGGCAAAATGATGGGCAGATTCATATTTATCAGGGTTCTTATACATTTTGACCGATGGATTTCCATGGATTTTCCATGACTTTAAATCAAATTTTCATGACCAAATTGAAATCTCGGTAAAAAAATTAAACATTTAGAATATTTTGCGCATCGAGAGCGTACGCCGGCTTATATTTTGGCCGTTTCTCTTTAAAAAAACATTAATTATTTCAAACTCGGCGTAAATTAACACGTGATAACAAATTGCCATGTCTTTTCCAAACTTTTATGATTACATTTTTTTCCATGACTTTTCCAGGCCTAGAAATTATCATTTTAAAATTCCATGACTTTTCCAGGTTTTCCATGACCGTACGAACCCTGATTTATAAACAATAAAGATTGACTATAAGAGCCTCAATCTACAGGGTAAATGATACAGGACATAACAAGCACAGAAGTCTTTACAGCTCTAGTGACATCATACAGACAATAGGGCAGCTACTGGCACGCCATGAGACACATTCATCCCCTTGGACCCCAGTAAATATTTTCGTAGTGTCTAATAACGAATAGTCAGGAACGAGTCCTTTGCATGGATTCAGTCCAGAGTGCTTTTCTTTCCAAAGTCAATTGGCTCCGTGGATACGAAACCAAAAATACCAGTGAACAGGCTGACATTTAGAAACAGCACGCTACGTATAATAACATAATAGCAGCCACACTGCGCCTTTCCTCTCGCTTCTTTAGTGAATACAGTCAAACCCCATGTGGTCAGCACTGGACTCCGATCCACTGGCAGATAAACCCACCACCGCAGCAGCGGAGGGCAGAAACACATGTATTCACGCGCAGACGTGTGGTCAGCGTGAGACGTTTGACCTGACGAGTCGCACACCCTGGTGGGAACAGATTTCTCGGCGGCCTCCGACTGTGTCATTCTGCTCGTGTGATGTCGCAGTGATGCTGGTTAAGCTGCTCTTAAACTACATAACGCAGAGAAGCTCTGACAGCGCCCTAAAATCACAGGCCTCTAGAGGCTGAGCCTAGTTATGCATGTGTACCCTGACTGAAGCACACACACACACACACACACGTCACAATCAGTGGTAAAGTTTACACAAGCCGTGTCAGACATGTTTGGAATCTGCATACCGAGGACTCCCGAATATACACACACACACACACACACACACAATCGGCGTTAAAAGGATACAAATAAATCAATCTCCCTTTCTATCTTACACAGTTAAGCACACACACACTTCACTAATAACATTCTGGACGATTGGGGGTGGAGATATGAGGTGTCACAGTGCCCCCTGCAGGCCACACAGACTTACTACAGACAAATAAAGGAATGTGTCTCCACAGGGAGTTCAATAAGCAGAATCCACAATATAAGCTCTAGTTGTACTTTGTATGAGGATGCGTGGAGAGTGCATGACACATGTATCATATATTGTAAGCTTTAAACCTTCCTTATAATCCTAAATGTGGCATCTTACAATAATTGTCACACGGTAATAATGACATTGGTTTATCAGATAAAAAATCTGGATTCAGAGTTCTGAAAGGTAATAAGTCGTTTTGTGTTTATTTGACAATTTGCGTAGAATAAAAAGCATATGATACTATAACATACACGAGTAACCATAGCGTTAAAGACAACATGTTAATGAGATTGTATTGTATTTGTTGCATAAGATGAACCACAGTGAGGCTGTCCAGGTAAGACACGTGGAGGTCCTACCTGTATGCCTTCAATCCTCTCCGTCACCACATAGGCGTGATGCATTGCAACAAGAGGGACCTTGACTCCTGCCATTTCCCCCAGCTTGGTGGCCCACACACCTGCACGTAACACACAGGGACACACATGTTATAACCATGCCACCTTTACATGTAGTTATATAACATTTTGGAAGAAAACGCCTATACATCTGTACATTGTTCTTCAAGTTTCATTACTCTAAACTCCAAATATCACCTTGAGTTACACCCAGAATGCCTCATTCTGTGTCAAATAAAACTAAAATCCATCTCAGGTTAATTCGCTGCTCTTGTCTGAGTCTCACCTGCACAGTTCACCACACAAGGCGTGTCGATGGTCCCGTGAGGAGTCTCCACAGCTTTCACCCTTTTCACACCAAAGTCATCTGTCCGCACTTGGATACCGGTCACAGGGCAGTTCTCGATCACCTGAATAAAAGACACACTTTAAAACAGGGGTCGCCAACACGGTGCCCGCGGGCACCTGGTCGCCCGCGGGGACCAGGTGAGTCGCCCGCACGGCATGTTCTAAAAATAGTCAACATTGAGCTCCGTCAAAAAAAAAGAAAAAAAGGCCATAATCCCCGGGCACTAGGACCTGGGGGGAGGCTGCTCCGCTGGCTTTCTCACTCTGCAAGGAGCATCTCTCAAAGAGCCAGGACTACTGCCAATGAGCTGAGCTTAAAGTAAACGATGCACCAAGTGAACTGAACATCCAGGTAGTTACAGAATGTCATAGTTGTTAATGAGTTTCATATTGTTCTCCATTGAATGGTAAATTAGACACTGAACTAGTTCATCTTTATCTCATTGATAGAGTCCAAAAGAGCAGAATTTCAGAGTCATAGTGATGACATATCCCTTTGACTCTAAAATTGTGTCTCCAACAATGGATCCAGGGCTTTAAAAGAAAATGCGGTGTGCAAAAGGCCCTCTGCTTATTAATATGAGGGCCTGAATATGAGGGCCTCTGCACCCACTGACAGTGGGTGCAGAGGACCTATTGTTCTTAAAATCGTTAGTATTATTGTACGCGTCTTCGGCACAATCAATGTTCTTCATCAGAATGTTGGGCAAAACAATCAAAACACCGTAGTTATAAAAGCTTTAGGTTTCATTAAATCACAAGGATGTCGTATGGAGGCTCATTGTTAAAAAGATGATTCAGGCAAATTTGTTTTTTGGGAAGTTTATATAAAACAAGTAGCCCTTCGGATTATTTAGTACCCTTGAAGTAGCCCTCGGTCTCAAAAAGGTTGGTGACCCCTGTTTAAAACATAATGTATAGGCTCTGCTCCACCCTGACAAGCTGCATATCCAATGTGGTATTATAAGAGCCCTTGTCTCTGCTCACTGAAGTTGTAAAAAGACCTGATGTTCTCCAACGAGGTTCAGTCTACTGACTCAACCACTCTCCTTTTATCATACTTCATAATCCCATTAATATTCAATTCATCAACGATTATTACTACACAGTAAGACAAATGTAAAATTGTTCATCACACTTTGTCGATGTCAGGCCCAAAAGTCAGCCTGAGGTTCTAAAAAGGCACAGAAATAAGATTTGTATTTCCTTGACTAAACTGCAATGTACATCCACTGTATTACAGTATATGATGCATCTCATAAGTGCTTCCCATATAGGAGCAACATGCATACACATACAAGTACACATACACCTAGCTGCTGCGCTAATGGCAGGAAACAGGAAGTTACAGTACTTGATAGAGAAAAGATTAGTAGAAGTGGTCTAGATGCTGCTAGCGAGAGGGCTTATTTAAAAGTAAATTATACATACATATATATATATATATATATATATATATATATATATATATGTGTGTGTGTGATATATAATTGATCAAGCGACATATAGACACAGCATCGTGAATAAAAACAAAATAAGATGTACACTGCTGGTCCAGGAGGAAAACCAAGGTCATTACCTTGGCTCCCCTGGCGGTGGCCGCTCTGGTGAGGGTGGTGCAGGTGCCTGCTGGGTCCATGGTGCCATCTTTTGGTACATACAGGGTTCCATACAGATCATCCACGTTCATCAGAGGATACAGGTCTTTGGTCTCCCCGGGTGACAGGACGTGGGACTCGATACCATAAACTTTACCCAGCTAGAAAAGAGGGGAGATCGTTGTTGTTGCGTCACCTTTATTCTACGTCAAACAAGAACACGTTACGTTATATATATATATATATATATATATATATATATATATATATATATATATATATATATATAACTATATATATATAATTTTATTTTACAGTGCTTTATTTATATTTACATATATGTATATATATATATATATATATATATATATATATATATATATATATTATTTTATGTTATTTTGTATTTTATATTTCACCTTGCACACTTTACTTTATGTAGTCACTTTCTTTCTTTCTTTCTTATACTTATATTTTATTGTGTTTAGTTTTATCGGGCTGCTTCTGTTGTCACCAAATTTCCCCTTGGGGATTAATAAAGTATATTTCATTAATTCTCAGCCTGTGGAGGCGAGTGGGCTCGCAGAGGGCCTTCCAACCTTCAGACGGACAGAAGCGCCCACTTCAGAGATCACCCGTCGGCGTCAAAGTCCAGAGTCAATGCAATGTAATATTGACTCTTCTTTTTAAAGACCGAAGAGTAGCTGAAATAGGTTTTAACCCTTTTAAATGCAATTATTAAAAACTGCTAATTTACTAGGAGGGTGGGGTGTGCTCACAAATCAAGTTTATGGTCATTATCTCAATAATAATAATAATAGTATATAATATATAATAGTATTTAGCCCTCTAACTGACTGAGGGACAGACTTTTGGATGTTTAACTTGGAGCAATCACAGTTGAATATAACATTATTTGCATGCCCTGCAGCAGCCTATTGAGCTTTAGTGTACATGCAGTGATCCTTTGAATCTCTTACTTACAAACTGATTTTGGAATCAAGGATTTCTTTTGTGCCACATTGCTGAGATTTACAGCTTGTTGCTTGTCTCATAAATGTGTAGGAATTTTACAAAGAATATGTATTATTTAATTTGATGTTTTCTAAGCGGATCCATTTAGACTATTTTATCATAATTACATTGCCTGGGCCCACGTTGGATCCAAGAGACATTAGTTAACGCTGCAACAGTACTTTTAATAAATTATGTGGAAAAAGTAACGTAAATAAAGAAAATTGCACTTTTATTTCTATGAGAATATAGTTTGGTTCCCAATGTGACACTTCATGAAGTTAAATTGCAATTCATCACATGAAACGATCTCGATTCTCACCGACATGAGGCGCTTGTACTCGTCCAGCCTCTGCTTGTTGGAGGCAATGAAGAGTCCTCCGTTCTGAATCCAGCCCGTGTGGAGACCCGTCTCCTCCTCCAGGTCTTTGCTGACGACATTCCTGGTGATGGCCAAGAGCTCTACCTCAACATCACTAGGACGGAGCTGCCACAGCAGGCCTGATGAACGCACACACAATGGCAGAACAAATAAGGCGTGTTCAGTGTGCTTGTAACAGTTCAGCTCCATAACTTCCTGTTTTATTAGTTGTTTTCATCCGGTCTAACTATCATGTCATTCCAGATCCTGCTTCCCATCTCGTTAGTCCAACTCCCTTCAGCTGTGATCACCTCGTTAGTCCCTCATTCCCTTCACCTGGTCCTCACGCCCTTCTCACCTGCCTCTGACCACCTCGTTAGTCCCTCATTCCCTTCACCTGGTCCTTCTCACCTGCCTCTGACCACCTCGTTAGTCCCTCATTCTCTTCACCTGGTCCTCACGCTCTTCTCACCTGCAGCCCATCCCCTCGTTAGTCCCTCACTATTTAGCTCCCTCACTTCCACTTGTCCTCTGCCAGATTGTTTTGTGTTCTTCATGACCGAGCTCTCCAGCGTTGTACCTAGTGTTCATCTGTTCCAGTTTGTTTGGTTCCTGCCGGAACTTTCAGTAAAGTCTATTACTTTCCAGTTTGTCTCCTGAGTCGTGCATTTGGGTCCACCCTAAATCCCGTCGTGACAGTGCTGGTCCACGTACAAAATACAACTGTGAGCATGTTATCCACAGAGACCTTATCAAGACTTAAAGCACAGGAGATATGCACAACAGATACCAAACGCAGTGCAGAGAAAACAAGTAAGGATAGCTGGTTTAAACTGAAAATGCACTACTGCACCTAAAAGTCCTCCTCATCCTCCATGTTCTATACGGTGTGTTACCTGCGGTGTGCCAGGTGGTGCCAGAAGTCAAGCGGTCTCTCTCCAGCAGAACTACGTTGGTCATGCCCATTTTAGCCAGCTGGTAGACGGTGTGACAGCCCAGACTGCCTCCTCCGATCACCACCACATCCGCTGATCTGAGGCAGGTAGCAGACCAACACAGGTGAGCTGAGAGCACGGCGTTCAGAGTGGGATAAGGGCGATGCCACGTAAAACTCAGACCAGCGACATTCATTTAAGTTAAGTCAAAAAACAAAAGGGATTTAAGTTACATAAAGGTAAAGTTATAAACTCTTCTTGTTGAGTTACCAAAAGAAATAGAGCAAAAACAACCGTTTTATTGGGGATTATATCATTCATGTCTATATATATATATATATATATATATATATATATATATATATATTATTTTATTTTACATTGCTGTATTTACATATATGTTGTTTATATATATATATATATATATATATATATATATATATATATATATATATATATATACATACATATATATTTTATTTTATTTTGTATTTTATATTTCACTTTGTATACTTTATGCACAGTCACTTTCTTTCTTTCTTATATTTTATTGTGTTTAGTTTATTGGTGCTACTGTGTCAACAAATTTCCCCTTGGGGATTAATAAAGTATATTTTTATTCTTTCTATTCTATTCGAGCCATAATGTATTGATCAATCACACAAACCCTCAACTTAACCAGGTGTGTGTTTATTCTTTTTGCCAAATCATCTCACTGTGTTGTATAAATTCAAACAGAAGCTGGTCTTAAAATGCAAAAGCTACTGGAAGTCAACGGTCGCTTTGAGTGCAAACAACACAGTTGACACCATCCGCCCACTAAGCCAACCTGGGTAAGGGTTTCGTGGGTCCAGAAGAGGCTCCATCCTTTTGTTGGAGCGTCTTCTCATAGGGAACACTTTTTTCCTTGGTGGGCTCCGAGCTGTAGGACCGAGCGGTTGTCCGGCACAAGGGAGAGAAAGGAGGCCGCACTGCCGACACCACGCGGCGAACTGCATGCCCGAGGAAGGCCATGGCCCCTGTGATCAGTCAGAGGACACAAAGACGCAGAGTGATGCTGCAGAAACCAGGTGGACTGCATTCATGCAAAAATATCCAAGGCCACAGTAAAGTGGTGAGTAATACACCTCTGTTCAAAGTTAATTACAGAAACACATTTCTCAACGTCAAGGCTACATAAAGTACGCCGTGTATCCTGTTTGAATAGGACATGGTAGCATGTCACACTATTTATTAAGCCAAATGTCAGCAGCAGTCAGGTGAAACTGATGCTTTAAGATAATGTTGTCACAACTCCAGTTCCAATCAGCAAAGGCTGAACACAGAGATCAAGGTTCACCTTGTCATATATTACAACTAAAAGAAAACTGAGATATATACTTGGGAGCATGACAGCCACAACACTAATGCTATAACTAAGAATGATGCATCTTCTATGTGTTTTTGTTGTGACTTGACTCGTCTCGTCCGAACTAAACCTGTCTTCACATTTCACAACAAAAAAATACCAGTATCCGGCTTAGGATGACATTTGCAGAATAGTTACTTTGGATTAAATCAGTTTACACACAAGTGCTTGTTCATCAGTGGTTATTGCTGTACTCAGGGTTCGTACACATGTTGACCAATGGAATTCCATGACTTTCCATGACTTTAAACCAAATGTCCATGACCAAACTGAAATATCGGTGTGTACATGAAAACCTTTTGAAAATGTAGTATTCAAACAATGAGAATTACAAAGCATACAATATACCTTAAATGAAACAAATGAGAGATAATAGTTTGATTAAAAGAATAAACATTACTATACATGTTTATTCTTAGAAACTCTTATATAAATGTTTATTCTTTTAATCAAACTATTTTCCTTTATGTGCAAATCCATCTGTTTGGACTTGGCGTATGCCAGCTTATAATTTGAGTCTTCCTTTCAAAGACATATGAATTATTTTAAACTCGATGTAAATGAACATGTGATTTTAACACATTTCCATGACTTTTCCCAAACTTTTATGATTTAAGTTTTTTCCATGACTTTTCCAGGCCTGGAAATGACCATTTTAAAATTCCATGACTTTTCCAGGTTTTCCATGACCGTAAGAACCCTACTTCAAACTAAAAGCAGTGCACGGTCTCCAATAAGGCGAGGAGGAGGAGAACTCATAGGCAGCGGGCTGCTGCTGCTGCTGCTGGGTGCAGAGGTTTGCTGCTGGTGTCTCGGGCCTCAGTTTCCGGTGCATTCTCCATGTTTACATACGCGGTAGCAGCACCACGTCAGCACGGTAACGTGACGTAACGTAACGTAACGTGACCCATTAGGCAGAACAGCAGCCTGCAGTGGACTCAGGTTGTAACGCGACTTCTTAAACGAGGCGACTAAACCCATCAGGTTACACCGTGCAGAAACGGTGTTGCACAACATCGGTTCCGTCTTCACGTGCACACTTACACTCGGTTCCGCCTTTCACCCGCTGTCCCGGGAAAAAAAAGCACGCTCGACGCAAGATTTAAAAACAAAGAAAAGGCGAAGAAAACAAAAAAAAAGTTTGCAGAAATACGGGATTGGACAAACGAAAAAATAGGTGGGCGAGTACTTGTTTATATCGGAGACAACCCGCGTGTTACAGTGTGGTAGTGCACTGCGGTCCAGCAGCTGTCAAAGTGAGACTCGCTCCAAGTGAGTGAACTCGCCTCGCGCGTGTGGATGAGACCAAGCGGCAGCCACAGGGGGCGGGGTTAACGGATGAGATCGACAGCTTCTAGTCCAATCACAACTATAAGCCCGCCCTATTCAAATCAATAAGCCCACATCACAAATAGAAACCCGAAGAGCGCCATCTGACAACCACACAGATTCACATGTCAATAATGATGACGTCAAGGTACTGTGGGAAGGACGAAAAGCTGTGGTCAAGTCAGGTTCCAGCAGCTTTCAAAGAATACTATACAAGCAGTCGAAGAAATAGTGACATTCTTCTAGATCCATCACTATCAGATGCAGACCAGATTCAGATTTATTCAGATGTATTACAATATATGTGGAAAGGTGTGTGTCTGTGCTATATGACGTGCTGCTCAGCCGCATAACTAACCATTCAGGTCAGATTCCTACCAGCTGGTTACATTAGGCGTATGGTCAGACTCAGGGCCCCCCAGGTGAACCTTGCATTGCACAGTGACCTGGTCACTTCACTTATTTTCAACCAGTCATCAGTTGGGTCTGAGTTGCTGAATGCATGGAACCCTGACTGCCTTCTCCTCATGTTTACCCATAGAGAAGCCCATCAGAAGACAAAGCACGAACAAAATAGTTATAGTTATGTGTAACTCCAAATCCAGCAGCACGTGCTCAGCTCTCTAAATGCATGCCCAGCTGGCCCCTGATGTAAGTTACTGACCTCAAAAGAGAGCAGATGGTTGTGCTGCTATTTTACAGATCGGGTAAACCAGTAGCGAAGCTCAATGGAGGGCTATGAAAATACGTCTATTTCTGGTGTTATATCCAAGTTAATTATATTTACACGAGACAAGAAAGTAAATCCTTTATGGGGATGTACAGCACAAAGATAACGCCATAAAAGAACAGCAAGAAGTTTAAGTTGTTAGTTTTATTTAGAATCAATTATATAAACTGTGTGTTGGGGGATGTCAAAGTAGCAGCTGTTGTTGAGAGGCCTTAGAGACCAAACAAAGCAGGAGTGGAACATAAAATCTTCATTAAACATATGAAGAGTTAGTATGTGTGAGACATTGAACACATGGTTGTCGTAATCTAGGAATAAAGGGTGAGACAAGAAAAAAACGACCCTCGCTGTCTAAGAAAATGAACACCATGAAACCATATGCCCGTAGCACTCAGCCACATGCAATGCTCTGCCTGACCTCGTGATTGCCCAACCACCAAACCAGCAGCCAATAAGGCGCTGAGCCTGTGTTCCCTCCTGTGAGAGGAGGTTCTCTCCTGTTCATACAGCCTGGAGCAGGAGAGCTGAAACTAAGAGCTGAGGCCAATCGTTCTGTTTTATCTGTGTAGGTGGGGGGGCGAGGGGGGTGTTGGTTTGTGTGTGTGTGTGTGTGTGTGTGTGTGTGTGTTTTTGTGTGTGCGTGTGTGCACATGTTTGAGTGTGTGTTCTGGCTGTCTACACCAACCTTTGATCTTGTCTTCATTTATATAGGTTCCAAACTAGCAAATAGGTGCAGCATAGCATGTTCAAGTACTCACACACACACACACACACACACACACACACACACACACACACACACACACACTTGTACATGCACAAGTGTTTGTGACATGCTTATGCAACCAGTAAGCAATATCTCATGTATGTTGTGACCGATCTTTATCTACATTGCATTCATTCTGATCTATGACATGATGTTCCAGAGGGAAATAAGGCCAGGTACACCAGATGATTCTGGTGTAAAACATATTTATGTAGCACAGCTGTATGTGTAGGGGTGAATGTGTGTGTACTTACATGCAGCCTTTTGTTTGTGCCAAGTTTGTGTGTATATAAAAAAAGTAAATAAATAGGAAAACACAGAACTCTTCAAATTACTTGAATGTAAATATATTACAGAACAGACAGCAATGGTCCTGAACTGCTCAAATATTTGGAAAACCATTGTCACCATTATGAAAGCGTATGAATAAAGAAATAACTGCAAGTGGTCACCTTTTTTGTTGTTTCCATTTGGGTACATTCTTAAAACAAAATGAAAAACTGAACCATCTTGTGGTGGGTTTGAGGCAATGCAACATCTGGAAGTAACTAGAGTCTTTTTTATGACCATATATTTAGATACTTTTGTCCACAGAATGTTGGGTTTATTAACTAATACAAAACTCACAATGACAAACAATATTTTTGTCAGAAAAGTCTGCTGTACAATTGTAATAACATATTTTATAATATCTGAATACAATCGTATTGCTTAAGGACACAAACACAAAAAAATATTGTTTTAGAAACGAGATTGCAGTCTGCTTGTTTTGCATCATGTCATGTGACTCATGCATCGGTTGTATCAAGAAACACGCAACAAATAAATTAAGACATTAAGGTAAAGATACACAAATAATAATAGAAAACATATATAAAACCATTATAAATGATTGTCAAACGCTAACGAATCTAACACATTAAGTAAATAAATGATCATCATGCTTTAAACCCACAAGGCAGAACGACATCATCAGGTACTTGCATCGCTAGTCTGCAAATGTCCAAACATTCCCCGACTTAAGGATCCCAGTGAAGGTTATTTAAGGCTGAGTTTTAATTGAATTGCTTTGCTTGTCCAAAGTTCTGGTACATTATTTTACATAAAGTTTAGCACTGCAAAGCAGCTGGTTGTCCCCAACAAAGTAGTAGCACTCAGCAAAAGCAGACACCGGGGGATCCCATCTTAACATTCATGATTGGTTTTATGCAACTATTTCCAAAAATGACTTGTTTATATCAACAGATGTGTTCTAATGTAATCACAATAAATGATAACACATGTGTAAACTGACAAATAATTTGTATAATGCTGAGAACATAGACTCTCCTGCATTTTGTTTGTGATCACTGTTGATTTAAATTTAATTCTATAAAGGAATTTTCAAGTATTTGATCATGTTTACTGGTCTTAAAGACACCTAAAATAAAAGTGTACATCATTATTATTATTGAAATATACCAGATGATTATATATATATATATATATATATATATATATATATATATATATATATATATAAAACACTCAAATGTAAACATCCAATGCGTTTGTTTCACTAACAAAACATGTCCTTAATATATATCTGGTACCACTGAAACAGTCTTATACAGTAACCATGAGGTATATCAGCTTGAAATCAGCATCTGTTTAGCTTTAAGTTGAATAAAAGTGTCTCTCTTAATGGAAAACATGCACAAATAGAGTAATGATAGGCAGACAGATATACCAACAAAGGGGGAAATAAGATATAATATCAATAATATCAATAACAATAGCAGACTTGTGTCCAGACTTGCCAAGCATTGTAAACAAAGCAGCCTCAACAGCTGTGAAGTCACCTCTTCACTCTCCTTGTTAATTGATGTCTAATTAACATTATACACATGCAATCATCACTAGCACACAAACCAACACAGGCATACATAACATTTAAAAAAGTCATATAAACTGTATAAACTTTCATAATAAAAGAAATGACTGAATTAAAGAAAAGAAGTGTCTGAGGGTGGACTGACATCTGTACAAGTACTAAAATACATTTCTTTACAAAAAGCCTATAACACTGCCCCTTCTGAGGCTTTCCACCCAACGTATCCTCTCAGACTCTTGCTGACATGCTAGAAAATGTCCAGTACAAACGACACTCAGCACGTCAGTGGCGTGAGACAGTGGGCCGAACATAACGTCTGGGAACACTTTGTCTCCTCAGCATCTGTCTCTCTGACCTTGAGGCCTTTTGACCTGCAGGTTCTCCACTGCGCACTAAAGTTCATCCTTGTAGGCAGCCGACAGCACGTCGGACGGCGGCGCCCCCCCTTTCCGGTTCTTGTGGGAACCCCTCCAATCAGTGCGGACTGCGTCATCGTCCCACAGAGTCGACGTCTCCGTGTCGCTCACCCACTGGGGATCGCCGGCGTAGTGGCACGGCTGGACCACAAGGGGGCGTGTACTGAAGGCGTTTACATTTCTGTTGGGGAAATGGGACTTGTAGTCCTCACTGCAAAGGGAGAAACGATGAGACAGATTATATGGATTTGACTGGGATTTTTTGAGATTTTAATACATATCGAGTACGTCACAAAAACAGAATATAAATATTGCATCAGAGATATAATATTAGTGCAATACTAATTGTTGGAGCTATTTAATTTGACATTTGTATTTAAGTTTAATTGTAAGGTAATATTGATTATTTATTGCTTAAGTTGTTTCTTAGGATAGTTGTAATTTAATTTAATATATTTATTTTGTAGGTTCACTAATTGGTGAACACTGGGCACCTGTGGCTATATGTAGAGGTGGATAGGCACAGGACCAGCATGCACCAGGGTGGGCAATGTTTTTTTACCACACACATACAGTTGGAGGAAATGTTTGCATTTTGTTTGTTCTTTTTTGTTGCTTTAGAAAATAAATGATCAGAACAGTAACAAACGGATATGGACATTATACTTTCTTTTGCATGCGTCAACACCGAGACCCACGGTGCATCAGTGGCGGTTTGATTTAGATTTTTGTTTGATTTTGAAAGACAAATGGCCACTACACTAATATTACTGCAAATGTTCATTGTTAATCCATATAGCTGTTATTTTGTGATTTATTTAGAATTCCCTGATTCGACAAGAGGGGGAGACAGAGACAGTTCAGTCGCTCTTAGCATTGAGGGCGACAGCAGGGCCGGAGTGTGGTGTGAGGTCGCTGTGCGTTCTTTGCGGACTAGTCAAGCATATCGAATTAGAATCACAGAGGTGAGAGAGAGAATAGAGAAAGTGGGCTGGCTATAAGCCAGTTTTCCACACATGATGGAGCACACGGACACTGCCAAGCCTCCTGTTGTGCAGGCCCTTCAGTCCAAGGTGCATTTCATCTCTTACAGTCGGTGCCCCACATGTGCATCAGTTAGTCTGCTAGATCAGAACTGTGGGACGATGAGAAAAGTCATTTGAAATGGGGTCAGGGCTGCAAAGAGGTGCAGACAATGAAATACAACAATTTTTTTTTTTTAAAGAGATTCAATGAGTTGACGTGTATATTTTATAAAGAAAGAAGCCTATTGAAAAAATATTTGAGTGGTGAGAGGACCTTAATTTTGTTGCTGTTTTACGACATGTGAAGCCAACATGAGTAAAATAAAGTAAAGTAGAGTCCTCAGCCACGCCAGTAGCTCAGTGAGGCTGCACTTTGGGAAAGTGGTGCTTGGAGTAAAATACTAATGTTGGGATGCTAACGTGTCATGATGACAATGGTAATATTCTAATGTTTAGCAGGTATAATGTTATAATGCTAGCAGTCTTAGTTTCAGATGTGCGAATGCAAACATTTGCTAAATCGGCAATAAACACAAAGTACAGAGGCTGATGAAATTAGATTAGCAAATATGGGATTTTGATGGAAAGTATTGAAGCAACTAACATTTTGATGGCGCTTATAGGTTACAGGTTAAGCGGCTATAAAAGTTATTTCTTCCCGAATGTCGGTACCAGTTTATAGCAATCCATCCAATAGGCCCAGTTGTCGAGACATTTCATTAAAAGCTCAAATGTGAACCTCGTTAGAGGAAAAAAGTAATTGCGATTCATCCTCATCATTTCATCAACCCTCCTCCTAATTTTAGATATTTCAGTCGGGATCACAGGAGTGGATCGACTTCAAGCCAGACCGACAGCGTGGCTAAACTCAGCTGAGCACAAGTCTGCCAAAGACACATCTGTGTCCCCTCTGGCTGTTAAAGAGGATCCGGCAACTACGCCGTCTACAAAAAGTGGCATTCATTGTCAGGAAGACATGCTGCCATGAAACCTGCCCATCATATGGAGAAAGACAGTTGGCAAAGCTCGAAGACCCCTTTGAAATGTGGTTGTCTAACTCAGCTCAACACTATTAAACCGAATAGAAAGAATAGAAAGTGTGGCTCAAACTGACTTTTTAGAGAGAAACCACAGACGTCCCTATACTTCTTTAAAGCCATGAGGCTTTATAACAAAGCACCTCCTGCTAGAAACTTGCAATAACTCACTGTACATATTCACATTCATACTTACACTGTGGATCTGCACTGCACACATACACACACTTTGCCTTTTGCACACTATCTAGATATATATTTTTTATTTTATTTTACGGTGCTGTATTACATATATGTTGTGTATATATATACATATATATTTTAATTTATTTTATTTTGTATTTTATATTTCACTCTGCACACTTTACTTTATGCACAGTCACTTTCTTTCTTTCTTATACTTATATTTTATTGTGTTTAGTTTTATCGGTGCTGCTACTGTTGTCAACAAATTTCCCCTTAGGGATTAATAAAGTATATTTCTATTCTTCTATTCTTCTTCTAATCTACGACCTCCACAAAAATATATACAGCATGTATAGCAAATTTAAGCATCTATGGGAATAATGTTTGTGGCAACTATGAAGTCAGTTTTAGATGTGTAGTTCTGGCAAGGAGGTTGGAGAGGGGTGAAAAAGTTATCAGAGAAGTCGCTGAATGAGAAAAAGACAGATGCAAAACAACAACAACTAAATAATCCCCCCAACGTTGTTCCTGCAGATCAAAACAAGAAAAGTGCGAGGTGCGGGTTATCAAGGTGTATTCGGCTGCCATCATACGTACTTGGGATGTTTGTCATACATGATGGGGAGGAATTCATCCACGGGAAGCATCTTGGACAGCGGCTCGGCGTTGATCAGTTTCTGGGCTCCCTGCAGGGAGATGGCGTAGGACAGAGTCCAGTACGAGTAGTCGGCCATCACCAAGTTGTGAACGTCCTCCACCGCCTCCTCCTTTCCAGGATTCACCTGCTTCCTGCCAAAGTATCTGCAGCAACGTTAAGCCACGGTGAGAGAAAAAAGAGAGGAAGAAGGATGAAGAACAAAAAGAGAAATGAGGCAATGACATCTGCTGCATTCTGGAAGTCTATTTTTTGCAGCATGTGTTCTGCATGTGTGTCTCACCATTTTCAGAGTCACGCAAACACAAATAGACACAAACAAATAAGCTAGTACATTTCCTATCTTCCTGCTCATCGTTTTAAAATGCCTTTAATGTCTCTGAAGTTTTTTGAAATCATTTCAGAGTGATTTCAATTGAAACCATTTGTTTCGATGTCCTGCAGAGACCATAATCACGGACACGCAAATAAGTAATGTGCAATGCATTCCTGGACGCTCCGAGCCCATTCCTCCACACACACACACACACACACACACACACACACACACACACACACAAGATACCTTTGAGCAAACTGTATGGACTCAACCTAAACCTCAGCCATCCCCGCCTAAACAAGACCTGTGTGAATAATTAAAACGTGTCCCTCTTACATGATGTCCCAGTCCAGCTCCACCTGCTTCACCTCCTCCATCAGTCTGAGGACTCGTCGCTTGAAGTTGGCCTGGAAACGAACGTCGTCTTCAAGGACCAGCGTCATGTTCATCTGCATGTCCACCATCTGGGAACACATCGGTTTCAAAAGCTCATTCAGAAGCTGCTCCTGCAGCTCAGTGTGTGGATGTTGTGTGGAGGTTACAAAGCCCTGGTGGGCACCACCTTGCATGGCAGCCCCTACCATCAGTGTGTGAGTGGGTGAACGATGACATGTATTGTTAAAGCGCTTTGAGTGGTCAGAATACTAAAAAGCACCATACAAGTACAGTACAGACCATATATGGAGTACACTGTGTTCCCATGTTGGAAAACCCCATTTATAATAGCTAAGACACAATTACAAAATAGTTCCTTAAGTTTCAGCCTTCAAATTACCCTTTTCATTTATTTTGAATTGATCTATACTTAAAAGTGAGTGCAATATATATATATATATATATATATATATATATATATATATATGGATGACTTTGTATTTAATAGACAGGTCCAAAGAAAAATCCTTCTCCTAACTCTGAATCAGAATGCCACCATTCACCCTCTTGATTATATTACCTTTATTGTTCTCACTGTCAGTCATACCAATAAAGACGTCCATGTATAATGTGTGTGTGTGTGTGTGTGTGTGTGTGTGTGTGTGTGTGTGTGTGTGTTTTCTCACCTCCTTCCAGATGAAGTAGTGGCTGAGGAAGCAGCCCACCTCTCCTTTGGTGAGGGTGCGTCCAGAGAACGGGTCGTAGTAGCCTGGCAGCAGGTCCACACCCAGGATCTTAATGTCAGAGCTGTTCAATGCACTGCACACACACACACACACACACACACACACACACACGCAGACATACAATATATAGGTGTTATAGTCATTATATTCCCAGGAAGGCAAGAGGGAAAGATTAAGTGGGAAAAGGGTGGCAGGAAACTGGACCAGGTCAATGAAACCTCAGATTAAGGAGAAATAACTTCTAACCCTGCACAGATAACTGAATGGCCATAATAAAGAGGACACTCACACAACCTACTGCTACAGATTTAACAAAACCACGCGTTGATGTAACAGTACATTTCTGGAAGGAAAGGTCTTTTCTTATCACCAACCATTCTCCGATTCTCATTTTATCTCAGTACCTCCTGTTCGATATGGATTTCTCTCTCTCCATATGAATTCAGTGTATTCAGTGTATTCAGTGTTCCCCCGGCAGTGTACTCACTTTCCATCCACGGCGTCTACCACCTTGACGTCAATCTCAAGCTCATTCAGAGAGAACAGCATCCGGTCTCTTCGGTCCTTACGTCGTCGTAGATTAATCAGATATATCTGAGGAGAGATGGACAATTAGTTTTTTACCTCTGTTGGCTGCATATCATTACTGAAATGAAAATGGATAATCCCTGACTTCTTTAGACAAGTCTGTAATAAACTAAATGTATTTATGTAATAGCATTCCTCATTATTCAAGATTTAAGATTCAAGATATTTTAATGTCATGTGCACATATAACAGGTTATTTGTACAATGAAAAGCTTATATTGTTGGGTCCTCCAACTAAACAAAATTACAAGGTAAGAAAGAAATACATACAAATAAGTCACAGTTTACAAATAAGTCACAAAATATGGTGTTATTGCACAAGAATAAGGCACACAAATTATTACTCTGAGTGATGAATAAAGCCTAAAAGAACTAAAGACTGTGCTTTCACAATCTCAGTATTTCATCGCCCATTGTGTGAGTTCTAAACACCAATTGTAATTATGTTGTAATTACCCTGGAAAATGTGCCATGTCAGAATTATTTTTGACTCAAAAGTTGAGCAAATAACGTGTAATGCCTTTTCCCCAGATGCTGAAACTAACGCAATATAAATTAAATAAATACATCAAATATATATATTATAATAATATGTCCCTAAAACATGGCTGCTCCTACCAGAACAAAAACAATGAGGTGTCTAGTACCTCATCGAAGCCCATGAGGTCTCTCTGTTTGGGGAACATGTAGACGTATCGTGAGGGGCGCATCGGAGGACCATCAACTGTTAGAAAAGATATTAAGAGAACAATGTAACATAACAAAGCTGAACCAACACAACATACATGGACTTGTACTCCTTTCATTAATATTCACAGTGAATACAATCTGCTCTTAGATTAGATAAGATTCAACTTTATAGTACAGAGCAACGAAATGCAGTTTGGCATCCAACCAGAAGTGCAACAGAAGTATCCTAATAAATACAAGATATACAGGTTATTAAAACATTTCGGATATAAATATATTCTTACTCATGGACTCCAGGTGGACGTGGACAAAGTTAAGGCGGTCATCTTCCAAGGTGTGTTGAGGCTTGGCCGGGACGTTCAGGTAGCCGTAGCGCTCCTTGTTACACAGATACATCTGGACCTCTGCGTGGCATGACAGATCAATAAATCAATACATGATGTCAGTGATGAGACCCTCATTGTGGACCATCTAAGCTTCCCCTATACCAGTGGTTCTCAAATGGGGGTCCGCGTACCCCTGGGGGTACGTGAAGGCACTTCAGGGGGTACGTGAGATTTTTTTTTTAATCTATTTAAAATGAGTATCCATTAAAAAAATCCTTTAAAAATAGTTATTTAATCATTAATCAATAAAACACAAGTGCAAGTTCATAAACTGAATTATATATTAAGTAGGCAATTTAATTTAATTATCCTAAAAACCCAGAGTCCCCCCCCATATCAGGATGGTTTGACCCAACGTGGCACACGCTAACGGTCAGATAGCCCCCATACCCCCTAACCAGCACTAATCGTGCTGGTTAGGGGGTACTTGACTGAAAAAAGTATTTCACAGGGGGTACATCACTGAAAAAAGGTTGAGAACCACTGCCCTATACCGTGCATCAAAACATAACCACAAACCAGCGCTAACCAACCTGCAGCCCGGCACGAGAAGGCGAACACGATGATGTCGTCGTAGGGCCACGAGTAGTCCGCGTGAGGCGGGAAGAAGGCCAGCTTCGTCATGCCTTCCTTCCTTAGATCCAGCAGCATGGTGGAGTGGATCATGGGCACGGGGTAGCAGCCCAGTCGGTGGCGATGGCGGGTGGGGAAGTACTCTGCTGTCCGCCGGTAATATCCCTTCAAAGAGAGCGATGGTGTCATGTACCGGGGGTCTTGATACAAAGAGCGGGGTTCTTACACTTTTTGACCGATGGATTTCCAGGACTTTTCCATGACTTTAAACCAAATTTCCATGACCAAACTGAAATCTCGGTATAAACATGAAACATGTAGAACATGTTGCGTATTGAGAGCGTACGCCGGCTTATATTTTGAGCGTCTTTCTTTAAAAAACATATTAATTATTTCAAACTCGGTGTAAATGAACATGTGATTATAACAAATTTCCATGACTTTTTCAAAACTTTTATGATTTAAGATTTTTCCATGACTTTTCCAGGCCTGGGAATGACCATTTTAAAATTCCATGACTTTTCCAGGTTTTCCATGACCGTACGAACCCTGAAAGAGGGCCTTTCTTTTGTTATGATGGATCGCTATCACGTCCACCCTCACCTGTGGGGTGATACCGCACCAGTAGTTGGAGTACGCTCCCTGAGAGTCCAGCATGGGAGCGACGGCCGACTTGTTCTCTGCCATCATCAGGTTGAGGGTTTCCGGGTTGGTGAGGATGTTGTCTGTGTCGGCGTACTGAAACATAAACGGGAGGGATGACGGGGAAAAAGATGAGTCATGATTGGGGGATCACATTTCAAGGGATGGATTGGATTTGAATCTTAAACCGCTGCCACAAGAAAATGCATCTCATCATGTACCAGGATGTAATCGGCCCAGCGTTTCCTGGCAAAGTCGAGCGCTGCCTGCTTCAGCTTCATCACGTACTCATATCTGCTATTGGGCCAATGCTTCGGACCCGACTCTCCTGCGTAGGACCTGAGACAGAGAGCAGTGAGGAGGACATTTAAGTAGATTATTGTACTGATTTGGCATTTTCTCATATCTTTAGTTTAGTTTATTAAGGATCCCCATTAGTCTACACCATAGTGGAGACTATTCCTCCTGGGGTCCAGGCAAAAAAAACCATTACAATACAATACAAATACATAAAATGCAGTACAGCATGATACATTTTCACAAAAACACTTAGACTTAGAAAACAACATTCACATTAAATGTAAAACAATAATACCCAAATACCTTAAATACCTAAAATAATAACCTAATCTACTATAATTTCCTTTCTGATTATTGCTGCCTTAAGTTTCCTTTTGAAATCACATTTATTTCTTGTTAGAGTCACATATGAGGGGAGCACATTCCAGTATGCAATGACTCTCATCATTTACTTCTAAATGAATTAGGCTGCAATTGCAATACATGATTACTGTCTATGCCTATTCACAGCCCATTAACAGTCAGACTGTATGATTGGCATGCACACATTCCCACTAACAGCCTCACACAGTCAGCGTAAAGACAAGCAGGGGCGTGCTGCCTCATTCCTTATGATGCAAAGTGGAAAGGTGTGTTATCTTGAGGTGACACAGTGGATCCACTACACACATACACACACTTTGCATTTTGTACACTATCTAGATATATATCTCGATATATATATTTTATTTAATTTTACAGTGCTTTATTCACATTTACATATATGTTGTGCAAATGCTGTGTATATATACATATATATTTTATTTTATGTTATTTTGTATTTTATATTTCACTTTGCACACTTTACTTTATGCACTGTCACTTTCTTTCTTTCTTATACTTATATTTTATTGTGTTTAGTTTTATCGGTGCTGCTTCTGTTGTCAACTAATTTCCCCTTGGGGATTAATAAAGTATATGTATTCTTTCTTCTTCTTCTTCTAATAGTTGCACAACAGAGGTTAGTTCATGTGGCTTCGGACAGCGAGATCGTGGCCGACGGGATCATGAGAGGATGTTCGCGTGCACCCAGATCCCTTCTGTGAATATAGTACGACACGTTCCTGCCGTGGGACTTACGTGGGCTGGTCCATCGGTCTCCACTCTACATCGTGGTAGAACTTCTGCATGTAGGTCAGCCACTCTTTCAGTATGGCGGTGGTGTTATCTGTGTTGTGGTCCGTGGCCGCCCTGCAGAGCACAGAGAAAGCAGGTTGTGAGACTGAGGAGCTGATGGGGTTCAAAAGCAGGTTTAATAAATCCCGACGCACCTTGAAGATGTATAAATAATAACATGTCTTTTTCTCGTACATTTTTAAGCACATTCTTGATCCGGTGGAACAGCCGACAGGTACATTGTTATTGCATTATGATATTTATATTGAATATGCTTTGGATCTCGTTTTCCTTTTATTGACACTCTCTTTGAATTTGTTGTGTAAAAGAGAAGCCATCAGTATCTCCAGGTATGACATTTCATAATGATAATCAATCAGCAGAATGTCTCTGTTGCATTAATGGTTACAGGACTTGTATTATGATCGGTCAGGTAAGTAAATTGCCGGATAAGCGAAAAACATATACACATGTCTTGCTATGAACAACTTCTCAATTTATTTCTAGAAAATGTTCTTTATTAAGATATTGAGTTATAAAATGACCCATACAGATGTATTTATAGTGTGGAAAGAATACTACAATATTCTCTCACACACACACACACACACACACACACACACACACACACACACACACACACACACACACACTGCTGTGAACACAATACAACTATATAAAGTACAAACCACACATGTAACGTTAGTACATGGCCATCTCGTGTGTCATATGATTATCAATATACACCAATCAACAGATAATCTCTCTTATTAGATCCATGAGTTTCATCAAATCAAACTATACCAGTACGAGCAGAATGGGTTTTAAATGAATAAGAGTCACTTTAGGACACATAAACTACATCGAAGTATTCCACAGAGGGTGTTACGGCTGAGCCCCTTCGAGGACAGTTCACTTTATGAGCTTTATGAGCGAATATTCGTCATATTTTCATTAAAAAGAGCGAAAGGGTTCAAGAAGCTGCTCAGAGACTTCCCCCGGTGGGAAGTGAGAGCGGGGAGTGAAAGGCGCAGAGGGAGGAGGAGGGCACGGGACGCGGCTCTCCCGAACTAACCGGGACGCCGATGAACTACCGCGGCCGAGCGGCGGCTCCGGCCCGGGGAGCGCGAGGCCGGCTCTCCGGGCCGCCCCGGTGCATGCAGCAGGACCCACCACACGGAGACGCGGTCTTTGGGGTAGTTGAGTCTCTCCAGCGCCCCGAGGTAGTAGGGCAGCGAGTGCGCGCTGTTTCTGGCTAAGATCGCGATCACCACCGTCGGAGGCTGCATCTTCGACTCCTCCGGGAACATCTCCTCCGAAAAGTAGCCCTCGGCGAGGAGGACCAAGGCCCCGACCGAGAGGAAGCGCAGTAACATGGCGAGAGCCGCTCCGGTGTTCCAGCAGCAGCACGTCGCCGGTGGACGCGTCAGCAGTCCAAGAAGAAGGAAAAAAGGGTTTTCCTAAATCTCTCCCCCCCCTCTCTCTCTCCCCAAGAAGTGTACAAGCTTGTTCGCTTTTTCCATAATCATATCCAAACGCGCCTACATTACAACTTCCGCTTCAGATCTGTAGCACAATAAAAGTGTGACAGTGATGCTTCGAGGCCAAGTTGAGTTTCTTCTTAAATCTCTGGAGACGATGATGAACTAGAAATTATATTCACATCCAGTCAGACACTTTTCCATCCGTTTTTCTTAGTGATTCATTCGTGTGTGAAACAATGAAACAAATTCAGTTATAATAACAATTTGAAGAGATAATATAATGCTGTGACTTTTTCAAAACCGACTGCAGCTCTTTTTGCTACATTGTTTCCATACCATGTGATTTAACAGATAAATTGTACACATTTAGAGGCAGTGCTGTTCTATACATGTATATAGCCTGCACATTCTGCATGGCCATTTAATTGTATGCGTTACAGTTGGTAAGCGAGATGTTAGATAAAGTTGATGAACATCATCAATAAATACATGTTTCTGGTTGTTACTATTGGCTGCAGTGTCAGGGATCGGCCAGCAGAGGGAGGGTTTGATCCGATGGAAGGTCCATTACTCAGGCTGAGAGTCGGACTGAGGTCAGATCTTATGGGCTTCTTTAGCTAATGGAGGGATGTAACTAATTGCATTTTCTCAAATACTACGACAGTCTGTCTGGAGTTAAAAGTAATTTACCCAAGTGTTTTTTTTATACTGCCTCGCTGCCTTATTAGGAAGCAATAAGTAGTATTTCTGTACACATCAATCTATATCACATGATGCATTGTTGCAAGTACATGCAGTATAAAGCAGATACAATTAGATGCACCCTTGTAATACTATACAAGTTGTATTCTTTAAAACAACGAAATGTGACGCTTCAAGTTCATTTTCTTGAAAATACTATTTATAGAGTGTGGTGCTGCTGCTTGAACTCAAAGGTGCATTGCATAAGATTTGGCCGCCTGCTCCGAAGAAATAGAAGGCAGCAGTGTGCCTCTTCTACAGGGTCGATACAGCGTTATGAACTACAATGATTGGACTCCAAACTGAGCTTGGAGGGGGACATATCTGTGAAGCATCGGAGCAATTCTTCACAACAACATTGGAACGTTTCTGGTATTTCAAGAGGTCCCTCAGCATTTTAAATACAACTTGTAAAGTGTCATTGAGAAGAGGGTCAGTGTCAAACAGGTGAGTCCAGAGGATTCAAACAGGTGGATAGTCTGTATGTGTGTTGGATCACTTACTGATGGAACGAGGCCAACAGGAAAGGAGCGCGCCACCCAGAGATGAACAGTTGGACGTAGCTTCCATCACTCACTGAAATGAATAGCCACTGGTTGGCTGTCAAAGGTCAACAGATTCTCTTATTTAATAGTCTGTGAGGTCATACCTGGTATGCTCTTGCATCTCCTGCATGCAAGGCAACAGGTTTTGTTGCAGCGGACCACCTTGAACCTCCACAATGACCCTGGAGCCCCCCCCCCCCCCCCCCTGAGGCCCCTTTGGAAAAACTCCTTCAACAGTTGTGGTTGGGAATGTTTTCAAAAGACAAATGTAAACCCAGTCCAGCCCAGGTGACATCCAGAGAGTTTGAATAATATTAGTTTAGAGAGAATATTGTCACAAATTATTTTAAGGTGTCACATCATTCTTTTAGTAAATTATATACTTTAGGGGTTAGACATTAAAACAATCTACATTATAGAAACAATATCCAACAATGTACAATCTAATTAAAAGTGTCTGCACAATACATCTTGCGTCAGAAGAATAATGCTTTTCTAAGAATATATATTGGAAGAGCTATGGGGAAAATACAACAAATATTTTAAAGTAAAATAATATTTTAAAGTGGCCCAGTGGTACATTTGTAGCTTATAATTGAGTAAGGCTAATTCTGTAATCAATTGCATTATGCAAATAATGTAGTACTAATGCTCAGCTCAGCACTCAAGTGAAAACTCAAGATCAGAAGATTAAGTCGACTGTGAAAACAAGCCAAAGGAGGAGGAGAAAGAGAGTGAGCCTGATGGGAGGAACGTTAAAAAAATATATAAACGTGGCCGGAAAATTATAAGCAAAGTGGTAAATAATGAATTGTGACTCCTTTGGTGGGCCCTCTGAATAAAGGAAGGCAGTCATGGCGGACAATAGTGGGGTCGGGTTAAAGGGCTCGTTTTTCTGGACAGGTCAGCGGGGTTGAGGGTCACATCTCTCCTATTCATGACACCCCAAGTGTTGCCACGCTCACACACAAACACACACACACACACACACACAAACACACACACACACACACACACACGTATGTCAGGGGCACTTTCCCAGCGTCAGTTGCGGCGGCAGATCTGGGAAAGTTCAACCTTGGGTGCACTAACTTTTCACTGCGATGTCAAGGGTGGAGATGGCGTTTGTGTGTGTGTGGGGGGGGGGGAGGGAGGAAAGGGAAATCTTAATTGTTTTGACCATATTGCAGAAACGAGACTGGGGGGGGGGGGAAGAAAGAGGATAAACGGCAGAGATTGAGGCTTGTGCATGTCTGAAATGGATCATTACAACAACAAAAAGTGTTTTCTCACTTGTCTCTCATTGTATTCAGTTTGGGTTTTATTTGTGGAGGTTTTAAAATATCAAACCCTGAAATACAATAGATGTGAATAGAATTGGGAAAAGTGTCTTCGGGGGCACTTCTCCATCCATCCTGGATAATCCAGAGCTCTTGCTGTGACGAAATATTGAAGTAAAAGAGAGAAAAAAACACTAATTTACTAATTATCAGGAAGAGCCTGGACAAAGACAGGTTGCTGCTGAATTTTCTTTATAAACATAATTTGTAATTGCTGTGAATATCATAACTAAACGTCCATTCACCTCCATTCTACTGGAGCGGCAGCAGAAATCTAAATGACAAATATCTCAAAAAATTCAAGCTAAATAAACAAAAACTTGATTTTACTGAATGGTGGGTAAATGAGTTTTTTTGGAGCTACTCGTGCATGTGTGCCCACAAATGTAGAGGCGACCACTCTCTGTGGTCAGGCGGGAGATGAGAGAAGGAGTCATGGCTGCAGGGTGATGTGCGCCTCTGTGTCGGTGAGTCGGGACCAGCGGCAGCTATAGGCAGCAGAGAGTCGTGACATTCTCACAAGCTTCCGGGACCTTTATTGCTGTGGCAATAATCAATAGCGTTCCCACAGAGACGTCTTTTGGCTGGGCGGGTCAATACCTGTCACTCAGGGCCTGAGCTGTGACACACACCCTCTTACTCAGCAGCTACAGAGGCCTCCTCCCTCTGTCTGCTCTCCTACTTCCATGTCAACTTAAGTACGTCAGGACATTTCCACAATTTAAGGAGGCATGTGTTTTTATCTCCAATTATATAGTGACTAAAGATGCTTTTGATTCTCGCTTTTTAAATACTCCATATCTCCAAAACCCAGTGGTGTTTATAAAGATATAAGACCAAGAGAATGCAGAATAGGTCTTTACATTTGAGAAGAAGAAGAATGAATTAGACAAGTGATTATCTGCATTTTTCACAATAAATGTTCTTTGTCAGTTCACTAATTGGTTAATTTTTGTTAAACACACTAAACACAGTTTTTTTCTCTTGGTTCATTAATGTCCAACCACTTTATAACTAATAGTATGTCCTCAAAATGTCATGGCTGTATCCATAAAATCAAATCTGGATTTTTTTATTGCACCACATGTTCATAATACATTTATATAGCTTTTAAATGTTTAAGATTCAAGACTAGTCAGTGTGATTTTGTATATATTTTATAAACTAAAATGTGTTCAAACCACAAATACTGAACCTTCCAGAAGACATCATGATTTGAGTCAAACGGTAATAACAATCTGGTATAAAAAAAAAGCCCGGTGCACACACAGTCTTTCCAGAACCCTGAGTCAGCACCTGATGTTCAGACTGAAGCTCTGGAGATGACAGAAATAATAAGATTATGAGTCAAAGTATCTTCTGCCATGAATACGACACAGATCAACAATATGTATGTATACATAAATATATGTATGTATATATAGCCTCTAAATTAAAATTATTTATTTATATACATATGTATGTATATATATATATATATATATATATATATGTATATATATATATATATATATATATATATATATATATATATATATATAATATATATATATATAATATATATATATACATATGTATATATATATATATGTATATATATACATATATATATAAATATATATATATATATAATAAATATATATACATATGTATATATATATACATATATATATATATATATATATATATATATATATATATATATATATATATATATATATATATATATATATATATATATATATATATACATATGCACATTGTGTCGAATGAAACACTGGCCCATTGGCTCCGCCGACGATGACGATGACGAGGAGTTGCAGGATGATGTGACGTATGGAGGTTGTGAACAGAAACATAATCTCTGAGGAGATGTGTAGACGTTCTCTTCAGCTCGTCTTCTCCCGTTACGACGCTGGTTCCAGTCAATTTAGAGATTTCGATTCTGAGCCATGTAATTTCAGCTTTTTTAACTTTAAAAAAAAAACCTCTAGGAAATCTTAACATTGCACATTTAGTAAAAAGGCAGGTCCCCCTTTGTATCTCTTAGACATACAATAACAAATGACAGGATATTTGCGAACACTCTGGAGCCCTGTGATCTCTCCAAAGTAACGGTGAGATTAGTGGAGACTTCTCTGCGTCTCATCTTCTCTGTTGCTCCCTGGATGACGCTGTCCGTCGCTTCGTTGCCAAGCAACAGCGCAGACACTGTCAAAGAATTCTGGGGGAGGTTTAGGCAGCGACATGCTTGGGGGGAAGGAGTGTGTGTGTGTGTGTGTGTGTGTGTGTGTGTGTGTGTGTGTGTGTGTGTGTGTGTGTGAGGAGGCAGAGGAGAAGCAGCAGTGTGTACTGGTCAGAGTCCAGAGAAGCAGTCGTACATTTATATGAGAATTTCCTTTTAATCTTTTAATATCAGCTATAATGCCACTTGGTGATTTGTCAAGATCTATTTTACAAACCAGCTCTTCATGATCGTCACAACAAACTCATCCGGATCTCTGGCGTATTCACTTTTTTTCACAACAAGAAATACTTGGGCATCATATATATTTGATGTTTGCAAAGGTCACAAGGTCAGATTATTGATCCCCCAAATAAAACGGTGAGGGAATCTCCTGTCAGTTGCAATGGATAGTAAAATGAATAAATAAATAGTCGAAAAAAACGTATGTGCAAAAAGAAGAAGTGCATGTTTAGATGTATTAATATGTCTCCGTCTCTCTGTCATTGGCTTCCTTTTTCTCTGCCTGCTCATTTACTTCTTTACACACACTTTTGCAAAGTGCCAGTACAAACTAACCACTTTTATCATGGCTGCTGAATGACATCAGTGTCGTGCTGCTCTCATAACAACCTTTTCAGAGAATACAGTAGCGGGCGCAGATGGATGGCCTCGTGTTTGACCACTGAGACAAATAGACCCCTTTGTCCATTTGACCCCATGTCCTATAGCTCGCCCCAAAACCTGCTTCCCTAAATACATGTCCTTGACATTCCCTCTCTCTATAACCTCCCTCGTCTGCTCGTCTTCCTCTATAGCCGTGCCCTGGCAGCAGGGAGGAGATGCCTTCACCGGAGGAGGTTTATTTTGAGGATTCCCCTGTTCCCTTTGTCCTCTCGGCTCTCCGTCGCTTGACGGGATGGTTTCACAGCCCGCCCCGCCGACTGGGCCTCCCTCTCCCCCGCCAGGCCTTTTAGCCAGCGGGTTAAACATTGATTTGTGAATGGAGGGAGGCACAGTGGCCCCTGCGTGGAGTGCAGCGGTCCCCTACTGTTACTGTGTGTACACACACACACCCCTACTATACACCACCAAGACTAACAGCCAACATGAAAGCTACGCAGCTAAAAGGATTTAAATCAACAGCTGGAGTTGAAAGTGTTTCAATGTATCCGTGTTGCCTTTCATCCTTAATTAAATTAATTTTAGTTATTTATTGACACACAGCTTTAGAGAACTAAAGGAACAGCATGTTGAAGGCAAAAAGTGTTTTTCCACACATGCAACATTCTTAGATGCAAATGACAAAATAAACCATTGCTGGTGTCTTTGTGATCTTAAAAGCAGCTTTATAGTCAAAACAAGGGGAACTCAAATGCAACACAGTAGAACTGAGAGTGTTCAACCCCATTGGATCCATAACCCAGAGTGTGGGTGTCAAGGTGAGAGTGAAAGGGGACCCTCTTGACTTGTTACTGCAGGGTTTCCCGCCTCTGGAAGATCCCCGGCATGAAAAGGCAAAAATAGGGAGAGAGGGGATTGGAGATGGAGGGGTTTGCTTTTCACCCAACAAAAAAAGAGCAATGAATGAGTGACCGGCTGATTGAATGAGAGGCGGGCCGGGGCTGAGAGGGGCTCTGGCCCTGTGGATCAGGAGAGGTTAACTCGGCTTCTTCAGAAGGATGAAAAGGGGAGAGAAAAAACGGATTGAGCTTTAAAGAGGAGGATCCCCTGCGCCCAGGGTGGGATCAGACAGGATGATTTATTAGACACGGAGAGAGAGAGAGAGAGAGGGAGAGAGGGGGGGGGGGTCGCGTTTGTAAGCATCAAAAAGCTGCAGAGCAAACGCAGCATTCAAAACTGCTGATATGCACCCCATGAGGATGGGAGACAGAAACAGGAGCCCGACACCTCTCACCTCTTGAGGCATCCTCCTGTATTTAAGCCGTTTTACGCATGAACATGTTTCAGTGCTTAAAATGCCTAAAAGTCTGTTAAAATGCAAACATGTCTATTTGTATAAACAGATAACTCTCTTTCGTTTATTTTGTACAAAATGCATAAATACTTTAGGAGATCCCATTAGTCACAGTGTTCACGGTGGTCCGCCCGATGGCCAAAATGTGTAACCTTTGGCGTTGTAAAATAAATAAAAGGACACCTGCACACGTGCATCATAAGAGGAGTGTGTATATGGAGTCGTGTGCAATGCAGCGACACAAAACAACCATTGCAGTTGTGCGCTTTTTGTTTTTTTATTACATCTTCGAACTTAAATAAAGATATACTGTATACACACAGATGCGTAATGTGGCCTCTTGCAGCCCCCTTCAATCGTCCGTCACATGAGCATCATATAATCGAGTCATTTTGTGTCACTCCGGACAACACTCGCCTCTCAGGCCTCCAGTCCGGCTGCCCTTTCTGCAGCAGAATGGCTGCACATGGCGCTGAAGGCACCGCTTTATGTCCCCGTGCCTGGTTACAGCGTTGCACTAGTTCGCTCACACAAGAGAGGGGGGCACAAGACAAACACTAAACGTCATGCAGTGCGGTCAGCGAGTAAACAGTGTCGGGATTGTAATCTCTTTTTGGGTAGAAAATAGGGCTGTTGTTTCTTTAAGAGGGGCTGCTGGTCCCTCGTCGCAGCTGCTGCGTGTGTGTGCGTGTGTGTGCGCGTGTGCGTGTGTGTGACATAGAGGACAGCGGAGATTCATTACTTAAGCAGTACAATGGACATGTATCACCCCGTGGTGTTATTCAAATTCAGTACCAAGCGAGGAGCTTCTCCACTCCTCTCCGCGTCGCGTCGCGTCGCGTCGCGGCCGCAGCGGTTATTGTTGGAGGCGCGTAAAGAAAAAGCCAGGAGGGCAGAGAGGCATCAAGCCAGTCCGCCACTCAGTCAGTCCGAGAGACCCGGACAGGAAGGATGGGAGGAAGGAAGCAGCGTCTGACCGGAGTGTACGAAGCCCGCCGCTCAGCCTCTTTTCACCGGCGCACCGGCACCGTCCGCCGCGGCTCGCTGGGGGGGCTTTGGCACGGAGAGAACGCACCGTCGTGGGAGCTGAACCAAAGGACGCACCAACGGGAACTAAGGGGTTTCCTTTTTGATTTTTTTCATTTCGATTTCATCCATCACTAGAAAACACCAAAGGGAAGAACGTAAACGCTCCAGGTGCCTCCCTTCAAATATAGGAGGGGATCTTCTTTTAAACGTAACATTCGTGGAAAGCCATTGTGCATCTTGAGGCTCCAGAGCTGAACATTCTTTCCGTCAATCGATGACTACACAGGTGCAGAAATGGCGTTTTCACATCGGACTTTAAATTGAAATGAAGTCCACTTCAGCTGTTTGATTCCTCTCTTTTGTTTCGCCTTCTTTGAGCCACTTTAAAAGTGCGATCCTCTGGTGAATCAAAGGAGATGACGTTCTACTTTATCGATGCAATGGCCATTCAGCCATCTTAAGGGCCCAGAGATGTGGACAGACTTGGGGTTAACTTTACAACTAGCAGCCAGTGTAAAGACACGGGCACTTAAGGGACAGTATATGATAGGATGGGTTCAAACAGCAGTAGAAAAAAGTAACACAGTGCGTGTGCCTCTTTAGCATTATCAAACACAAAAAAGCATGTACTTTCTTTCAGATGGGATCAGGAAATGTTTTTGATTGCAAAAAAAATATCCTAAAGGTTTATTTGTTCTGCTGAAACAGCTCAGAGGTGGACATGCACAGTGGTATTTCTTTCTAGAGGCACTGCTGGGCAGCAGGGATGTCACAAACAATGCACAGTGCTACAACTCCCATATCCTGGAGAGAGAAAGGGAGAGAAAACCGGTTTTAGTGTCAGTCGCAGCCAATGCTGTCAAAGGGCATCATTTAGGCCGCCGTGGCAGGTGCAGCCTGCACGGGCCTGCACAACAACAACCACCCCAGCACACGTGTGATTTAAATAATCAAATTGCTTCATTTCGTCTTTTTAATCTTTGGCAGAGGGTATTTCAGAGTCTTTAGCGGCTGATTGTCCAAACGCAATTCTTGAGTAAACTCAAATTCAACCGCGAGAATTGTGTATGGACATCTGTTGCTGCAGACTCACATTCATCATGCTGGCTCTGGCCAAACGCCACATCCAGAATGTCGGCGGCCTGCGAAGCACAAAGGAGGCTCGGCGCGCGCTTTAGTCTCGGGTTGTTTTGTAACTGTCTCATTTCAGGTAAGATACCAACCACGTGTGTGTTCTGGAGGACACAGACGCGGGACTGGGCCAATAAAGTGGAGGAAACCTTATTCTGCCTCGTGTAATGTGTTTGTCGAGATGCGCGCGGTGGTTGGCCCGATTGGTATTTACACTTTGTCGAAGATCTAATCAAGAGTGTTTGTTTTAAATGGCACATATCGACTGGAAGCATCGATGTATCGGTTTGGCAAATAGTGGAAAGCAGGGAGTTGAGTGTTGGAGGAGTGAGGGTGGAGGAGTGAGGATGGAGGAGTGAGGCTGGAGGAGTGAGGCCTGCATGCAGCGCAGATGCACGTGAGATGAGCTGAAAAAGAAATGGTCAGAACCGAACCGAGGAGAATAAAAATAAATGAACTAGGCATATTAAATATAAAGAAATGTCAAAATGTTACTTTGAATCGAAAAATATAGTTTATTTGAAAATTCCACAATGTATTAATATATAAAGAGCATGTTTGGAGCCTATTAGCCAAAGCAAGTGCATGCTAACCAGATATATAAACACATTTCGTGTTTCTGAAGAGAAGTAACAGGCATTATTTTAGGCTACTACTTATTTGTAGGTTACAGTGCTGTAAGAAGAAGAACACAAGAGGCACGATGACTGACGCTCAAATCTCTGGAGCCAAACAGCGTCACTGATACATCACGTGGTACACCTATTCGATGCCATCATCTTGTTCCTGAAATGGTTTATTCTTGTATTTCCCCATTTGTACTGCTTACAAATAATTATAATTATTAATTTCCAAACGACAAATGATTGAACATTTAAACCTATATGAATATAGATACATATAAATATTAAAGTTATTAACGAATAATTAAAAAAAAACATTATTAAATATACTATATTACACCGAAATATATATTCTTATTTCAAATATATTTTAAAACCCTTTTTTGAAGGCTCGACATTTAATTAAAAACAGCAGAACATACACACAGCCAACGTGTATGTGTGTGTGTGTGTGTGTGAGTGTGTTTAATGTTGTTGAACATTAAAGGCTAACGTTTCTTAATTCCAGGGGATCATACATGTTTGCTCTTGCAGACATGTCTGTGTGACATGGACTTTTGCTCGTTAATTCATTTACGAAACATAGCTTCCAAATTTCTTTATTTATTCACTTTAGTTTTTTATTTGAAGCAAACATTCGTGCACGTGCTTTTATACGTGCAAAGCAACTGCATAACATGAATGTATTTTTCCAAAGAAAAAGCTTATTTGTAATTAATTAATAATAAGCAATTTTAGTGGTAAAAAAATAAGCTGAGTGTCTTTACATTTTGATTGTGACGAGATGCTGAAATACATCTCATTTAATCGGACAGCTGTTTGGGCTGTATATTTCTAACTACACTGTGTTTGTTTATTTTACATGCCTTGGATGTCAGCAGGAAACCATAGGGTGCAAAACACGATGGAGAGTAAACATGGCAACAGTTGCTTTCATCAAAATAATTTTAAGAAATTCGGATATATATACATATCTTTTTTCTTCATCTTTAATACGTAACAGGGTAATACTTTACCCTGTCAGCATGCTAGAAAAAAACAATCTACAAAATCAATGCTATTATAGCAGTTTATTTGTAATGGCTATTCACTAATGTTTACTATGGCTGTTTATTACAGGGCCTTTTTATTCCCACTGTTGGAACGCGAGCTGCTCCGAGTCGTTATGATGCATGTTTATGACCTGTGCTGAGGCCAGGGCGACCCGCACCACCACAGCGGCCCGACGCACGCACTGTGCGCGCGACCAGAGCATGTGCACTGTAAACGGTAATAGTCCAAACCTGCATTAAATAATGAAAAACTGAGTGGGAATAAACATGATTCACATGGCCAAGCTCGTGTCTCAAGTTATTATGTACACACGCATTATTCGATACAATACAAATAAAATGTTTGAAAGATTTAAAATCCAATAGTCCAACTTTGATGTTGTTAATATTTGGTCTAACAATTTAACACGGTGACCTTTAAGAGGCACCAGGTCCATACACAACTTTAGAGACATCTTTAGACCCCCCCCCCCCCCCACACACACACACACACACTCTCTTAGCCTCCCAGCCTGCACGAGCTGACACAGTGCTACACTTTCTCCTCTCTCTCGCCCCCTCGCAGCCTCATTAGCATTTCCTTTCTGCGGCCCTTTATCGGCCGCGTTCCCGTCGCAAATCGGACTCCACAGCCGAGAAAGGGCTTTAGGTCGCCCCGGGCGTTCAGGGGAGGGCAGCCCGGGGGCTGGACCTCGACCTCCCGCATGTGGTCCTGTAGTTCACACCCCACACACCGACCCCACACACACACACTCTCTCTCTCTCTCTCTCTCTCTCTCTGGCATGGTGGGGCTGCAGGACGGTCACATCTCACACAGAGCTCGGTCTCAATCGATCAGATATCAGCTCCAGCACTAATAATCGAAGGGTGATGTGAAATCCTGATTCAGAAACCCGTTGTGCTCCAGGGGGCTGAGCATCTTTCAGTCAGAGAAGTTCCTTCAGAGCAGAACACGTGATGCGGTTTGGAGGAGTTGTAAAATAAAATATGGAGAGAATAATAATCATAACATAGACAGCACTCAACAGAAATTCACTATAATAAATATTAAGTATTGCAATGAAATGAATAGAAGACTATATTAATTAAATGTATTGTATAAGTCATGTTTATTTCACATGTGTGCTTACTGGAAATATTAAGTTATTTGAAGTAAAGAATACATATTAATATTATTTTAAAACAATTACAGAAGTCAGGACTCAATTTTACTTTTTTTAATTTTGTGAGAAAAAATATAAAGAATTAGAAGAATAAAGCATAATTTAAGAAAACTTAAATCACATCATTCCAAATAAGACAAAAACAATAACACGTTGGTTACATTATTTTAACCCCTGTGATTAGCATTTCTAAGCTTTATATGAACATTGTATAATACACTATGATGTATTTGTAAACATTGGGAGAACCTTTTTGTTCATTAACTATTCGTCAACGGCTGTAACCCCACGTGAAGCATCCACAACGTGCCTTTACCGTATAAATACATGTTTTTATTGTAAAACAGATACAAACATCATAGGAAAAATAATAAAAGTTGACAAATGAAAAAAATAAAAATGTCCTTTTAAAGATATTGTTAAATGTTTCTATACTGCTTAGAAATTATAATTGTTTAAGCAAAGTGTAACCTTATATCATATATTCCTGGAGGTCTGATACAATATTTCTGGATGTGGTCATCATGGAATTGGAGAAGCAGGGAGATGAAGTTTAAACACCAACATGCAGGTGTTTACACATACACCTGTTAGTTGGAGAGTAACCAGAGCTTCATATGCTGCCCTTTAACCCCGTGCACTTTGATTTTAAAAAGCAGAATTCCCACTTTTCATCGTAATCATCTGTGAATTTTCACTTATTCCTGTGGACCGAACATCGATCCCAGCTCGCCCTCACAGTGCAGGCTGACACAGAGAAGGACATGGGACTGTGTACTCCTCATTTATTTGCTATCCTCCATGAAGAGTAGAGATGAACACGACGTTGTCCTGGTCTTGGAGGTGGTAGTCCAGCTCCCCCTGAGGTGCACAGAACACACAAAGCATTCAATATTCAAACGTCTCTCCAAGTCCAAGGAGAAATGTCCGTCTTTACTAATGCAAATGTGCATATTACTCCTGTGCTCCCACTGGGGTCCAATCAATGACAAACTTTTCATTTCATTTACATCCGGTGTTGCGTCCTGTAATTGAATCAATGGATTCAAATTGAAGCGTTGGCTCTGTGTGTGCATGTAAATATGCGTTCACATACGAGACCCCAAGGACAAACCTGTCCTGCAGCTGCTTTCACGTTACATGAAACATTGACTCAGAGAAAATGAGCAATCTCGGTATCAGGGAGGCTAACCTGCCCCCAAACAGTCCTGAATCAAATGTTAGGGATCTAGTGATACTCTGCATGAAGACAGGATCTCCACACATTTGACACTACACACTATATACCACACACACACGCACACGCTCACCATTAGCTCCCAGTCTGCATCATTGATAAGCACCAGTATCCCAGGTCTCCTGTGGGAAAACACACACCGTTTTGAGTCAGACAACATAAAGACCGGTAGAGCAGAATGCCTCCACAGATGCACATAAAAAAATTAAAAAAACACAATGTCCATGTGAATCAGAGAGAAAAATAAAAATCTGCATCCTGCATCCTATAAAAACAAATTTTGAAATATAACTGGATGAATGAAAGATGCACTACAATAAAGATTTAAATGATGTTAAACGAAAGAGAAAGAGACCCCTCTATTTATTGGGCACGGCACAAAATAAATAAGTATTATTACATTTGTACTAAATATTACACTTAAATCAACATTGTCCGGGTGGTGCATTGGGTCACAGAAGAACAGCGAATAACAGTCATAAACAAAGTAATATAAAATAGTAAAAGATCATTTCTGTATAGACCTTACAGTAAATCGTACATTTTTTAGTAGTGTTATTATTTTCTTTATAGCAAAATGTAGCCCAGAGAAAATAGTGTTTTCAACACTAGTATATTTAAGATAAAACATCTAACTGCATGCATGCGTTATGTCCAGGTTACAGATCATAAACAAGCATGTTGGGATTATTCTCATGAAACGGCTTTGATCTTTAAATATGCATAAAGAATTGTACTATCAATCACAAACTGAAAATTGTTTTATAGTTAACAAAGGCTGAATATAAGGATCTCTCTCATAAAAACATAAAATAAAGCGTACATAAATGGCGGACTAAAATAGTAGCGAGATCATAAGGGGAACAAACTGTCACTGATAATTAATGGAGGTCCAAAAATAACAAACGGATGAAGCCTGAAACAATCCCCACCCTTCAGAGGAGGATATTGGGGGCACGGGAGAGGGTAACAACAAGCACCCATGGGTGCAGTCTTCTGAACACAAGTTGATTTTATTTAATTTCTCAACGCCACAGAGGAATTGTAGCAGTTCAAGTAAGCTTCTCTCCATCCACCTTGGAGCTCTACGACGTGGGCGAGGAAACGGGAGAGGCACGAAAACCGGTCGGCGTGGAGCGGGAACACAAGAACTAAACACAAACATCCTGAATTAATCACACACAGCACCCATATATTTGTTTTTTTGGAGATAATGAAAGAAACATTAAATACACACACGCATCAAATACATTGGGTTTATAGGTAGGCTGGCTATTTCTCCATTCATTGGGTAGGTGGTGCTATAAATAGTGCAGCACAAAGGCAGCTGTAAAAGTCAGCCTGTCCTATAAGGGCCCTGGAGACAGACACACACACACACACACACACACACACACACACACACACACACACACACACACACACACACACACACACACACACTAGCTAAAATACACACACACACAAGCTAGCTAACACACAAACACACACACACACACACACACACAAGCTAGCTAAAATACACAAACACACACACAAACACACACAAGCTAGCTAAAACACACACACACACACAAGCTAGCTAAAACACACAAACACACACAAGCTAGCTAAAGCACACAAACACAAACACACACACACAAGCTAGCTAAAACACACACACACACACTAGCTAAAACACAAACACAAACACACACACAAGCTAGCTAAAACACACACACACGCACACACACACAACCATCTTACTGAAGCCCGCAGCCTGAAGGCCAGACGTGTTTCCTCGATCTGCTTCAGCTTCACTTCCATCGCCTCACGTGTTCTTAGAGCGTTCTGATCAAATATTACGGCCACATTTGGCCGTAAAGATTGTTGCTCCAGTGGCAGTATGATCAAATCCTTTAAGGTCATATTGTTGTACACAGATCCAAGTGTGTGTCAAGTGCACACACACACACACGCACTCACACACAAACACTCACACAGAGTCTCCCTGGACAAAGAGCTCGGGCCGTTCCTTCAGCAGGTTCCGTTGGATCCAGACCAGCAGCTGCTTCACGTCCCCTGAAAAACACACACACACACACACACACAAAGCCCATACACAGGCAGACAACAGAGGTCAGGGGTCAGGGGTCATGGGTCAAGGTGCACGGTTCCAGCCCCCTGGTCGATGCGACGCGACAGAAGTACCAGGCGGGACGAGGCTGGGTGTATGTGTGTGTGTGTGTCTGTGTGCATGTATATTTATGAGTGTATGTGTATGGGGGGGGGGGGGGGGGTACTGGAAATGGGGGGATGGTTGACTGATGTCGATGGCCAAGAGCGACATTGTTCACCTTGGCTGGAACGAAATTAAATGAATGATTTTTGTGTATAAACGGAGAAACGACTGAATAGATTAGAAATCAGAAAACATCTACAGCTCGACATTTTCAAAAGGTTAAACCCTCAAAAAATTAATAAAAAGGAAGCAACTTATATAATAAATATATAATATAAATGCAATAATATTTCTCTGCAGCGTCACACTTGTAGTGACATTTGTTTTTCAACGCAGGACATACAAAATAATCCGAAAATCCAATATCAGAATAATAATTTTCTTTCTTGGATTTGAACATGAAATGCTTCTCTACGAGTCTGACCTCTGGAACAATCAGATTGACCTGGTCCCAACAAAAGGCCGAGCGCAGCCAGACCGACTGACAGGACGCCACAAAGGCCACGACAATGAGAGGTTTCAGGATAAATCCCCACAAAACACTAACAATGAATATATTAGAGTTATGGAGACTCAAGGTGGTCTGAGAGCGCCTGAGTGTGTGAGTGCGTGTGTGTGTGTGTGTGTGTATTAGTGCATGGTGTGTTTCCTTAAATACATATGCTTTGTAAGGAAACTGTGCAATATTATAGGCACAAACACGCACAATGTCAAATGCAATAAAACACGTATATGTATTATTTGTTTGTGATCATTTCCTGTTCTTAAGTGTGCTGTGTGTGTGTGTGTGTGTGTGTGTGTGTGTGATCACAGCTGTCTTATAATGCACAAGAGCACCACGCCTCGTCATAACACTTGAGAGCAGCAGTGCAATTTCTGGTAGCCATATCTCACACACACACACACACACACACACACACACACACACACGCAAGCTAAAACACAAACACACAAGCTAGCTAAAACACACACACACACACACACACACACACACACAATTAACAGTATGGGCCTCCTTGACCAGTTTCAAAGGAACGTAAGAACAGAGGAGAGGTTTGGAAACATACAAGGAGAGATAAATAAAAGAGAGAGAAAGAAAGAGAGAGAAAGAAAGAGAGAGAAAGAAAGACAGAGAGGGAGAGCAAATACATTACAAGGGAGGAAGATAAAGCGAGCACGGCCGCAGCAGCAGATGGAGCAGAGGGTAGGAGGACGACAGTCATCTGATCGGCGTCACACAGGGACTCGGGAGTTCAAACCACCGCAGCTTTACATTAAATACATGCACAACAGAAGATATAGCAGGTATAATAGCCACTTATTTTGTTTCAATAAATTATTATATAGCATCGAGGCGTCTACTGTGAGCATGTCTAACATTACTGAGGCACTCCGGTGCCTGAAATCCAGCTAAATACCGTATCTGGGGCTTCAGGTTGAGGAGCTATAAAAACATCGTACACACAGTAACTAACAAAACGTAAAAAGTAAAACCGCATTTCACAAAGTTACATAATACATATCGAAAGGTCTACTTGCAGCATTTAGCTTGTAACCAGTATATTTATAACCGCACCTGCCTGGTCACTGATGAGGGCAGCTCACTGTGAAGATGATATGTGATGTATAACGTGTGTGTGTGTGTGTGTGTGTGTGTGTGTGTGTGTCAGGTTAATGGCAGTGCTGTCGGCCAGCTCAGTAGTGTAATGATGGTGATAGTTTTCTCCGGTTCCTGGCCTCCATATAAAAGAGGACGCCCAGTGGATATTGACCTGCGCCTCTGCAGGGCTAAAAACAGAACTAATCACGACAGCGGTCATAACTCCTTCTTTGTGGCGACTCTTTTTTGCTCCCTCTCTGCCTTTTAACCATTGGTAATTTTTCTCCACCATTACCCCTTATTCGCTCCTCTCACCCGTTTACTTTATCATTTGCTCGCTCTCTCACACACACCCTCTCTCGCTCTCGTCCTGTCGTAAAAGCGTCTCTCCTCTTTCCATCTTTAGCCTTTATTTGTATTTCCCTCCCTCGACACACACACACACACACACACACACACACACGTGTACAAAGTTGCACATATAAAATAAATAGGTTGTCTTAGCTCAATACACAGATCAATAATAATTCAGACAGCTTTTTTATAACAGAAATAGTCATCAGCCGCTGCCCTTTTATTGGCGTTCTGGTAAAAGGTTACACACAGGGCAACCAATTCACGTCGTCCAGAAGAAAAAGAGCCGTCCTAAAAACGGAAGACAAGGTGAAGGAATAAAGAGTTAAGAGAATAAACAAGAGCGAGAACAATGGCGCGGAGCCACGGGGAGGTGAAGGTCTTTTGGAAAGTGCTTAGCGGTTCAGGTAGAGCGGCAGAGAAAACGAGGGAACGGAAAGACAAGAGGGGGAAACTGCGTCACAGCCTCCCGAAGCATCTTGGGATAGCGGCGCCGCGTGGGTAGAGAGGCGACTCGGGAGGGAGGGGAGGGGAAAGGGCGCCATTTTGACGCCGATTCAAAACCGCGGTCGCTTTTTCTTTTGTGCATGTCAGTTTCCCCCCTTTTCTTCTCCTCTTGCTTTTCGGTCTTTGTGCGATTATGACTGTCATTTGGGGGGGCGATCCATCTTTCTGCTGATGTGAGGGGCAAAAGCTGGGTGATCCTGAGACCACAGGGTTTTGGTGTGTGTGTGTGTGTGTGTGTGCGTGTGTGAGAGAGAGAGAGAGAGAGAGAGAGTGTGTGCATGTGTGTGTGGGGGAGGGGTCTTTTAGTTGAGGGTCATCAATCACCGGCTGGGGTCAAAGAGAAATACTGAGGATTCAGAACCAATTATATCTGCCTTCGCCCCTTCTGTACGAACACACACACACACACACACACACACACACACACACACACACACACACACACACACACACACAATTTGGAGGGACATTATCAGGATCCCCAAACCTGCCAGACACACAACCAGTTCGGACTTAAGATCATAATGAGACAATACGTCCAGGAAAGGTTATGTCAAAATGTCTGTGCTCCTTTGAAGTTGAATTTCTGAACACACACACACACACACACACACACACACACACACACACACACACACACACACACACACACACACACACACACACACACACACACACACACACACACACACACACACACACACACACACACACAGAGTCAACTTTTGTCATTTTGTTGTCGTGGTAACATCAGCACCAAAAACAATTATTTATCTCATTGGTTCCCTCTCCCCCCGTAACAAATACCCCCAGGAATGAGAATACGCCTCATGCCAAGTCAGCCAGAATTATCTTGACCGACGCAAATAAGCCGTCACCCCCATAAAGTTCCCCTTTTGCCCCATTTACTACGTCCACACACACACACACACACACACACACACACACATACACACACACACACACACACACACACACACACACACACACACACACACACACACACACACACACACACACACACACACACACACACACACACACACACACACACACACACACACACACACACACACACACACACACACACACACACACACACACACACACACACACACACACATACACACACACACACACAGGCATCACCAGCGGGCCACAGGTGAGACCCGGTGGAAGGATCCCTTGGTGGACAGCAGAATGATGGAGGATGTTGTGAAGGAGACGAGCAAAGAGAAAGCCACAAGACTTCCTGGCTAAATGAAGGCTACATTTCAAAAATGTTAACCGTATTAAGTGTAATCAAGACACTATGTTTGCATTTGTACGTGAACTATCTTTAAATGACCAGCACATGGCTTCTATTCATTCCACATGTCACTCAGCTTGATGGACCTGATGTGTAGTTCATCACACTGAACCCTGGGAACTCATTTAAAATGTAGTTAATTGAACATCCTCATCACATACCAATACACCAACAAACATGGATTCATTAGCTGGTGAATTGAGGGTTGCTTGACCACGTCGCAATAATTAAAGGGTTAGAACATTACTAATAAGACACAGTGTGGACGTGACCTTTAAGGGGCAACTCTTAACCCCTCATTAGTAACAGTTCTCTTCTTGAGATGCAGCCACCTGACTTTGGCTCACTAGTCACTATGTGGTATATTTTCATATACTTTGTAATATCAGTTTATACGAAATATGCAAAGTCAGAGCCCAAAGGTTTACAAATCGATATGACATGCCTCAACTTTGGAAAACCACATCTTTGGGACTTTGGAAGAACATATGTAATCAGGCCTGGACATTACTAGATCATTTCTAGAACATTGCTTGTTTTTCACGTCTTTAATTAGAGCCCAAAGGCCGTTAAGATATGAACCTAGGGGTCCAACGGTCAGGGGTCAAACTTAGTTGATCAGTTTTAGGATGAGGTAATTTTGCATGAAGGTGATTGGACCACGAAGGCCGGTAATAATAAACTCCACCTCTTTTGTTGGGTATAAAACGTATGTTCAAATGCATGTTTATCAGACTTCTCCAATCAGGCGTTAGTTTCCTGACCTGTGCTTATTAAGAATAAACCCAATATTTTTCAAGTCCTGTTGTCGACTGAACCTCTTTTTTCCATCAAACCGTCTTCATACCACACCACGACAAGCGGGAGGAGGAAAAGATTCTACAACTACCGCACATCTATTTGAAAGAAAAGCACATTGAATATGTCACAGTTTGACTTTGCGGCTCTAATTCGGACATGAAGAGACAGGCGATACTCACAAGGTTCGGATTGGCTAGGAAGAGTCACATGATGTTCCTTCACACCGTTAACAAGCAGCTCCGCTCCACCGCTACACAACAACAAAGCAAAATAGGCCAATTAGTGTTTGTTTATGTGGTGTTTAAAGACTTCCACAAAAGACAGGACAAACATGTCATGAGATCTGCAAGGCTGAGTACTGGGAAATAAAAATGTGGTTGCTGTTGAATACAGGCCTAAAACACCTTTGAGTTAGAGAACATCAATTTAAGTGATCAGACAGGAAGCAGGATTACATTGATTTATCCCTGGTTTCTAGTATTCTGAGACCGGGGCGGTTTGGCGAGATGAAGAGAAATCGTATTCAAACTAAGTAACTCTTTTGGGGCAGGTCTAAGTCAAGTCTCAGGTCTTTATGAGGAAGTGTTATTTCTTTGTGTTATTTCTCTGAATGTTGACCGCCACATGGCAACAGAAGCTCATGTTAACTTTTTAAATCAATAAGCAGGTCAGTTTTATGACAATGTTGTATTTTATTGGGTTTTGCATCACTGTGATGACGTCCTTTGACTGGTCAGGTATTTAGTTCATTAGACCACACAGAAACAGACAGATTTGTCTCGTGATTGTAACCATATTGAGTCAACTGTTTGAAGTTAGTTAACACTTTCATTCAAGTCTGTAAACAGTGTGCATGATTTGTTTTGTTTTTTTGCAAATCACACATGTCACACATTGTCCAGAAGACTTTCTGGGAAGAACTTAGAGGAGGGAAAATAAAGACAACGTTATGACATCTTTTTTGTTCGTTGTCATTTAAGTATTTCTTGACAAACGGCTTATAAGCTTAACGACTAATAATGCACTTAAACTCAAGAAAACAGTAATTTATTATTGAAAACTATATTTGCACATTCATTACATTTTATGCTTGTTATTAGATATTGACACTTTTTTTGCATAGTCCACTGACCTGTGGTTCACAGGCTTTTTAAAAGACCTTTCAATTAATTATTATTATGAGTTATTTTCTAGGTAATAACAAGGTGCTATGAGACCTGTACAATACAGTTTAACAATAAATCTAAATTACAATATTGATTTTTATTTTTTAATGACATAGCATAAAAATGGACTTTACCTATCTCCACACATATACTGATGATGATCTGTCATAGGTATTGTTTTATTGAGAAGTCTAAAGAAAGGCAATTGAAGCACACATCAACCCAGAGGGAGGACTTGAGGCTCAGATCTACATGTTCACTGGTGTTTCTTTTTGTTTTGCAGCTCATTATTTGGGTTCAGAAACTCCTGGCATGTTTTGAAACTCAGACTGCTGCACACAGGGTTCTTACACATTTTGACCAATGGATTTCCATGACTTTTCCATGACGTTTCCATGACTTTTCCAGGACTTTAAACCAAATGTCCATGACCAAACTGAAATCTCGGTATAAACATGAACACTTTAGAACATTTAGCGTATTGAGAGCGTACGCCGGCTTATATTTTTAGCGTCTTTCTTTAAAAAACATATGAATTATATTAAACTTGGAGTAAATGAACATGTGATTATAACACATTTCCATGACTTTTCCAAAACTTTTATGATTTAAGTTTTTTCCATGACTTTTCCAGGCCTGGAAATGACCATTTTACAATTCCATGACTTTTCCAGGTTTTTCATGACCGTACGAACCCTGTGCTCATCTGGCTGAAACGAGTGTTTTCTCATGGTCATTGTCTTAGACGTTTCAAGCCAACACGTCTCTTTATTTCTGTAAATGTACAGAAACAACGCGACCCTACGATGGGGAATATTTCATAAACAAACTCAAAACTAGCAGGGAGCTAACGTAGCTGTTGTTTCAGTAGCTACGCGGAGGCGGACGATGCGCACACGCGCTAAAACAAAGGTGAACAATAGGTGAATACAAAGGTTGATACAGCGCTGCTCACGGAACAACAACACTGCTTTCTATATCATCATTAGGAGCTTTATAGTCGCCTACCCAAACTCCAGGTGAATCGCTATGGGCGCTGCCATATTGTCGGCACATGCAGGAAGTGGTGGAGTGCGTAAACCGGACGTGACGTTTTGCATAATATTTTGTTTTCTCCATACAAGAGGATACGTTAATATATTAACTTACATTATTATTATTATTATTATTATTATTATTTATTTTGTACCCTGGTATGGAACATTTTCTGTTTTAAAAAAAGAAAAAAAGAAAAATTAGAAGACAATCAATAATATTTTAGTTAATAAACATATTATTATTTAATTTATATTTTCCACCTTTCTTTTTTGCGTGCCCATAATTAAGGACAGTATTGCTAAAGTATGCTTTCAGAGTTTTTTGATTTATATGTAATGATTCAGAATGAAAGATAATAAAATGGGTTATTTCTTTTTATTTACAGTATTTACATTTCTACACTTCACATTATACACTTTTTGTTTAACTTGCATATTTCTGCAACTTGGACTGAGTTTCTTTCTTAAAACATCTTAAGTTTTGCTTCTTTGAACTCCAGAATTGTAAAAAGGTATCAGACTCCTTTATCCCAAAGCAAGGCACGTATATTCGTATGGCAGATTTCACACACAAAGAACATTCAATTAGCTTTACATTATGCATACACACATGTTTAAAGGACATTAAACCGTTAAGGAGAGAGATATACATACAGGATAGGAGAACAATATGGTTCATGATGAGTATTTAAGGCTCAGTCAAAGGCAGTGCAGAACATATCAGGTTTGAATCTGAATCTAAAGATGGTCAAATGCAATTCAAATATTATCTGGATGTTTGTTCTCGTTGTGTGTGTGTGGGGGGGTGGGGGGTGGGGGGGGGGGCACAGTAACTAAATACTGCTTCTCTATGTTTAATTTGCACTCTGGGAACAGTACGCATCTTTGTAACTGACTGTGTGTAACTGATTTATGAACTGGTATTTCCTTGAACTTACTGTTAATTTAGAAAATCCTTATATTGAAAAGTCATTAGTATCTCTCTCTCACATGCCTTCTGCATGTCTGCATGTATTTGCATTGTGTGTATGTCAATATGAAAGTGTGCAGAGGCCTGGCATGAGTGTGTGAATGCACATCTGTCTCTCTCTCTCCCTCTATCCCTCCTTACATGCATCCTCAATCATACTGGTGACAGTTCCAGTCCCCAGTATACAGGGCCGGGAGGACGAGGTGGGGGTGGGAGGGGGTCGGTCAGAGGTTTGAATTGCAAATCTGCTGCCTTCTGTTGGCGTCCAAGGCTTCGCAGGCCCTTCCCTTGCCTCATTCATGTGTTAATGAGGAGTCAGTGCAGGGGCAGATAGACAGATCGACCCGGGGCCTGGGAGGGGTGAGGGAGGAGTGAGGCGATGGCGGGGAGGCACCCAGGAAAAACAAGGGCGTCCTCGGATGCTGGAGGCCGAAGTGGAAGTTTTGAAAGATGATGAAGACATGACGAGCGTTATTAGTGGCTGCAGCCTCTCGTCCTGGGATGAGGGGCATACAGTCAGGGGGGGGACAAAGAGGCAGAAGGTGGGGTGTGAGTGGGAGTGTTATGGCTGTACATTTCATGAGCTATTCAGGAATGATCACATCATCACTGGGTGTCACATCACATTGGCTGCGCTGCCATGAGGGGCACATACAGCTGTGGATAGTATGCAGTGCTTTGTTCATACTCCGATGGACTTCTTGTGTTTTTTTCATCTCAGTATGTAGTGACTAAAATAGTATATGCAAATATTTGCAGTTTTTATGTTTAATTTGATTAGTTTTATTAGGATTTTAAATCCAGAGGAATTTAGAGGTATTTCAATATATTAAATTTAACTAAATATGATGTGAAACATCTGTCAACTTAACCGTTGCAGACATCCTCATGTCTGCTGTGTTTGTAAAACGTGAATACTCAACACCCTGTTAGAAGGATGTGCCCCTATCATCCAATGATAATATTCATATGCACATTCAAATACAATGTCTCTTAAAAACATGATTCAATTCCTGATTCATGAGGTCCAACCATTTGTATTTGCTTATTTTTAATCAGACCAATATTAAATGATGTGAAGGAGCCAACCTCTGGCATGACAAACATTGTTTTTACAGGGTTTTTTGTTTCCTGTCTCCATATCAGACCAAACTTTGGCCATCTTCATCTCAACATCTTGAACTCAAAGTTGGATGTGATTCGGGATATTTTCGTGACATTAAGAAACGGTCCATATCTTCCTACAGATGAACGTCAAAAGTCAATGGTACGCTGCCAGGCACCAGCTAGAGAGCAGCCAGGGTCACACATGATCAGATGACAATGACCCACACAATGGATTAGCTATAAAAGGACTGGGGGGAGAGATTAGGGGTGAATTGATGACGGTTGGCTGGCTGGTTGGCTGGCTGGCTGGCGGGCCAGGGAGATCTTGGTTACAATAAGGAACATAAAGAGCTGAAATTAACATGTACCATGATACCAAGCAGAGAGAATCCTCTTAGAGATTACATCCATAACATGTTACGCCTATGGAACTGTATGGAAAAGGGAGACAAAGAGCAGAGCGAGTGATCATTTTCCATTGTAGCAGATTATGTGGCATCCTACTGTTCGATTTTTTTTGTACTTTCTGTTCTACATTATAGCTTTGTTAATGTCCTGTATGCAGTAATTGTACTTTCTGTTTATTCCAGGAAATCTTTCACCTGAAATAAGCACCCCCCCCCCCCCCCCCCCCCTCAGTAGAGCAGCTGCTAGGCCGCACTACTGCCTCCTCCTTTATGGATGGAGTAAGCAGCAAGAGCAGGAGCAGTATTCCTGCAACATCTGTGTTGTGGCACACATACACACGTTTACGAAAATCACACACCGGCAAAAAACACACACACACACACACACACACACACACACACACACACACACAGTGTCCATCTGTCTTTGTCTCCCTCCCACTGCCATCACCAGGGTCTGTCTGCTAAACAATGTGTGATGCTTCGCAGTGCTCTTTCAGCGAAACACGAGATACATTGCATATTTCAATGTATAAGAACAAGAACACTAATAGGGGAGTCGAAGGGCCCAGTAGGGGGCGTGATCCAAGACAAAAGAGGACTGAACACGTATGTTGTTGTCTATCTGAGCAGGACGCAGCCACCTCAACTGGACCAAGAACCAGGATGTGCATAGCTGCAGAGAGCAGTTGGCTCTGTAACTGTGCAAGAAGGGTCAGCTTGGGGTTGATAGTGAAATGGTGCCCCCTACTGGTTACCTTTGTGCATTGCAAGCAAAGCTAGAGCCTTTTATAGCATCCATTCTAACCTAGTTGATGCCATGTATCTTCATTGGAAATATTGTAATCCTTAACAAGGAGATTATATATATATATATATATATATATATATATATATATATATATATATATATATGTGTGTGTGTGTGTGTGTGTGTGTGTGTGTGTGTGTCTACGTCACAGATATATAAGGAATACCAGACTTTAAAGGCTTCACTTAATGTTGGTTTTCATGGGATTTGATGATTATGAGATGCGTATAAGATAATTATACAAGATGATACCAAAACTATTCTTTTTTTTTCTGGACAAAAGAAAACTCCTTCACCCAAGCAATCATTTTATTTGAAAAACAGTGAATTGCTTTGTACAGTTCGGAAAAAATAAAATAAAATCGTGAGATCAGTCCTGAAACATTCCTCGTTTCTTTTGCTTTTCACGTTCAACTCAAGCAGTCCTGTTAGAAAAAAAACAGGAGTACCCATACACGGTCGGAGCATTCCTGTACAGCATTCATCAGGACAAATAAAAACACATCACATCAACACCTTTTCATCATCCGTGTTATCAGATATCCATCCTAAACCTGCAGATTTCATATCTAATTATATTGGTATCAAACATTGGTCTCAAAACACACAATACATGTGTTTTTTGTATATATTTCCTCCTGTTATTATTGTATTACAATTAATGATTCAGTGTTTTGATAATTAAAGATCGCCCCCTGTTGGACCACAGTGGGAACTGGCATCCTACACAGGCTCAGACTCGAAAGTGGGACAATCAAACACCCAGTTAAGAATCTCTGATATGCAACTATCAGGCAGAAGGGTATTATTTTAATTCATTCTGATTGATTGATCTGATATGACTTTGGTTCATATCATCAGCGAGAACAAAGGATATACATTTTAAATAATAGGTGATATGGGGGACAACAAGTGGATTGTGTGAATGTGTGTGTACCTCAGGGGTCTCAGCCCTTGGTTGCAATGATCAAACAGCTCAGAGTCGGCTGCGGCCCTCTCAGGCCCACATGCTGTGAATACAGGCACGATGTAACACTGAGCGGTCATCCATCACAAAAGACGAGCGCAATAGAAGGATGAGCTCCATTGCTGAAAGACAAACTCAAAACATACAATCAAAAGACATTCCCTGCAGCAGGGGTGTGGTCTATGTATTGGTTTTCAAACTGGAAGAAAAGAAAAAAAATCACAGATGTATCCGTCTGTTTGGTGTCTGGTTGGATTATTTTACAGACCTGAAAGATCTTCACTTATTATCATCTGTATAATTCTCAAGTTTGACACCTTGATATTTGAATTAGTAGTGTAGAGCAACCTTTTACTTTGTATAACATGTGTAGCTGCATGCACCAACCATATCAGTTATTTCTGAGACTTAAAAATGTTTTAATACCAAGTTGCTTAAATAAAATGTAAAGAGTGTACCTCCCACTTTTCTTCTGTCTCTTTATGCTGCTTTGAGCTAGATTATGTGCACTAGAAACACAATATCAACTGTATTAGCCACACAGGTGCAACAGAGGGAAGTCGCTTTGTCCTCTTCACATTAACAACTTGCAAAGCCCTCATATTGAAGTTGCTGCATTACTTCTGCAAATGTTTAATTTCTGACACATTTATTAATGCATGCCCGATACATTTTTTATGTGACTCAAAGGGACAGCTTGATACATATTTAATAAGGTTTGATGCATATAGTTCCCTCAGAATAAGCTCTAGCAGATTATCAGGAGTCTGTTGAAGCAACATCCATGATGTTTAGATATCCCTTTGATCAAAACAAATAAATAAGACCCCCCAAAAATATAAAAGAATACATGAAACAGTAATGACATACACAAATGAAGGAATGTAAACAAACACACACTCACTCACAGAGACAACACATCTATATGAGCTATGCAAGTTATTGTTAGCATTCCTGCTACAGTGTGTGACAGCGGCTGTTGGAAACAAGAGTCCGTTTTATTGGAGCAAAGCCAAACTCTGCATCTCTGTGTGGCCCTCGAGGGCCACCGTACACATGTTACTGGTCGTACCATGCAGAGGGCCACCCTCCTCCCCCATCTCCTTTCCCCCTTTGCTTGAGGAAGTCCAAAGGAAGGAACCGAAAGAGAAGTACACATTGAGCGTGACACGTGTTATAAGTGAGACCCCCTTTTCTGTTACACTCTGACCATGATCTGTTAGCTGCCTCTTCATCATTCCCCTCCTCCCCCCCTCCCAGTGTTCACGTTGGACTCTTCCACATCATCATCTACGATGCAAAACACGGCCGTACCACAATGAGTGGCGTGTGCAGATGGGGCTGTCTGTGGAGGCGTCGGTTGTCGGGGGAGGTGCTATAGCTCGCTGTGGCGCACCGGAGGCTCGAGCTTGTGTGAGAGGGCGGTGAGAACTTTGTCGAACTTCTCGTAGCGCTCCGATTGGCTGCCCTCGGAGCCGCGGCTGCCCCACAGGAGACGCATCTGGAACTCCGTCTGGAAGATCTCGTGTATTTCTGCTCGCTCCTGGAATCCTGGAGAGGAGAGGAGCGGGAGTCACTCTTTGTAGACGACATTGCATTTGTTTTTTTTAAATCAACAGAGAGCAAAAAAAGTTCATGAAAAAACAATATTGGATAATACATAAAACAAGATTATGAAAAAAATATTCTGACATTTGTATTAAAAGCACTCAAATCTGACATATTATAAGCATTTCTATAATACTGTAACAAAAATAAACTAAAACATTTAATCTGAAAATAAGAACAATTCAAAATGCACCTTAAAATATAATTGAACCAAGTCCCAATTGAGGGAAAAAATAAATTAGGTAACATCATTAAGTGACCCCGGATTAAGCGGATGAGAATGGATGGATGAATGAACTAAATAGTGCACAAAATAATCAAAATGTATATGTTGGCATACTAGTTTTGTGAAACTTCATCGCATTTGTTCCCCTGGTATGTGACCATCTATTATTTTATGCCCACTAAAGATTAAGGGATGCCATCTGGAGTCAGTTCCACTTGTTGATGAAGACCATGAGACGAGGCTGAAATGTTATTGGAACATAAGCTGAACCTGTTTTGACAACTGTATGAAGTAAGCTTCTTAACTCCAGCTCATCGAAATATTGACGAGGGGAGCAGACCGAGGTCACGCTGATCGATAGCGAGATATAACAGGAAACAGATGTGAGCAGATAACTATTGACACACTGTTCAATAAAGCAGTAATAGCCTCAAACTGAGCATCATTGGGGAGGGACTAGAGGTCAATACAGTTAACATAGTAACCACACATAATCCTTACACCAAATCAGTAACGCTGAACACTCGTTTACAACATTAGATGGAACACAATGCCAGAGAAAATGGTTTGTTAACGTGTGGATGAACACATTAACACGGTTTACAGTATTAAAGGGGGTAAAGCAAACAGAAGAAGCGGTACTGAACGTTAAATACTAGCATCCGCATGCCACCATGGTCACAATGACACGCTAACATGCTGTTGCTATAATCAGGGTTCTTACACATTTTGACCAATGGATTTCCATGACTTTTCCATGAATTTTTCATGAATTTTCCATGACTTTTCCATGACTTTAAACCAAATGTCCATGACCAAACTGAAATCTCGGTAAAACATGAACAATTTAGAACATTTTGTGTACCGAGAGCGTACGCCGGCTTATATTTTGAGCGTCTTTCTTTAAAAAATATATTAATTATTTCAAACTCTGGGTAAATGAACATGTGATCATAACAAATGTCCATGACTTTTCCCAAACTTTTATGATGTAAGTTTTTTCCATGAATTTTCCAGGCCTGGAAATGACCATTTTAAAATTCCATGACTTTTCCAGGTTTTCCATGACCGTACGAACCCTGTTTAATGTCCGCATTGTTTATCGTACGAGTTTAGGATATAAGCAGTAGCGTGCTAACGTGTGTTGGTTAGCATTATACACAACACAGATAAAGTTTCTGGGAAATGTTATTAGTTTTGATATGATATGATATATTCCTTTATTCGTCCCACAGTGGGGACATTTCAAAAATCACAACAGCGGTGCACATCAGAGCAGTAATAAAAAATAATTATAAAACACAAAATTTACTTATATTAAATATACAAGGGGAAAACAAAGTAAAGTGCTGAGTAAAGTGTTGAGTGTGCCAGGATCGCCAGTGATTTACTGCAGTGTGTTGTGCAGCCTGACTGCAGCTGAAGGAAGGACTGGTGGTTCCTCTCCCTCAGACACCGTTTCTTTTGCAGGTATCTGTTTGTAAATCTAAGTATTGGGTATAACATTATATACAGGGTTCTTACACATTTTGACCAATGGATTTCCATGACTTTTTTATGACTTTAAACCAAATTTTCATGACCAAACTGAAATCTCGGTAAAAACATGAAGAATTTAGAACATTTTACGTATTGAGAGTGTACGCCGGCTTATATTTTGAGCGTCTTTCTTTAAAAAACATTAATTATTTCAAAAGCAGCGTAAATGAACACGTGATAACAAATTTCCATGACTTTTCCCAAACTTTTATGATTTAAGCTTTTTCCATGACTTTTCCAGACCTGGAAATGACCATTTTAAAATTCCATGACCTTTCCATGTTTTCCATGACCGTACGAACCCTGTATATAGAATGTTGCCATAAAAGTATCACTAAAATAATTACGATTCATGGTTTGGGAACCAACTGTTCATCAGGGACCAACGTGGCGTACGGACCAGCAGACACACGGGCCGTCTCCGATCACACTTCCACAGACCCCCCTTACCCTGCAGTTTGCTCTCCGTGTTGGCTCTGTAGATCCCCCCGTGATGTGCGATGGTACGAGCCGCCTCGAGGTGGTACATGACCACATCTACTCCCACCTCAGCACTCTCCCAGGGCTCCTGCACCTCCCCAACCGTCATGCCCCGCTCCAACAAGGACAAGACGGGGAGGATGTGGGGAACAGAGGTGCTGGAGAGGGCATTGGACTCTGTGGTCACAGGAGAGGTTTTTTTAGAATAGAATAGAAATATACTTTATTAATCCCCAAGGGGAAATGTGTGGACACAGTAGCACCAATAAACTAAACACACAAGAATAAAATATAAATATAAGAACGAAAGAAAAAGTGACTGTGCATAAACTATACAAGTGAAATATAAAATACAAAATAAAATATATATATGTATATATACACACAACATATATGCAAATATGTATATATACACACACAACATATATGCAAATATTCAGCAGTGTAAATTAAATAAAAAATAGACAATGTGCAAAATGCAAAATGCACATTTTCGAATAAAACATGCAAAGACATGCCAACCATTTGAACTCGGGTCTCACCTTTCCCATCGTTCATATTCTTCATGAAAGGCTTTAGCTTCTTCTCGTATAGAATAGCTCCCTCTGTGTGTCTCTGGCGTAAAGTCACCCACGTCTGCTCCAGCCGGGAAATCTATGGAAAAGTATGACAAAACAACAACATTAATTAATTAATTAAGTTTTCATGCAAACATTTGTTTAGCAAATTGGTGCGTGCTATCTGTTTTTGATCTGTGTATCCTACCTGTGGCAGCTCAAGGGCTCTCATCACTGCAGCAAAGCCAAACATGTTGCCCAGGTTGCTCTTCAACTCCGCTGCCAATTGGATGGTCTTGTGGAGCAGCGCCGCCCGCTCCTCTGTGCTCCCCGTGCAACCCAGCAGGTCCACCGCCATCATGATGGACATGGTATAGAACCTGAGAACAGAACAACGTGCTAGTCAATAAAATGCATCGATACAAGTTCATTACTGTTGATGCTGCTGCTGCTGCTGGTAGGGAAGCGGAGGGTGGGCGAGTCAAAAGCCCATTTTGAAAGCCCCTCTGGAAATTGGCATCGTGGCAGACGGTAGTGTGTTAAAAGATGAGAGCGAGAAGAGAGGAGATGGAGGGGAAGAACAGAAGAGTGCAGCTAATCAATAGATGAATTAATGAAGGAGTTAGTGAGCGCTGTATAAAAGAACAGGGGGAAAACAAAGCGTGTGTGTACCTCTCCAGTAGGTCAAGTCTTAGCTGGTGTCCATGTGGTAGCGTCAGTAACTCCAACCCCGAGGACACTCCCATCATCCTTTGCGTCTCTGAGGTCACACCTAATATTCTAGCCACCTGTCCAAGAGTACAAGACATAAACGATTAGTTGTGTGTGTGTGTGTGTGTGGTTGTGCAGCAATATGGTATTGTGTTAATATGTTTGTGTTAAATCCATGTGAGCCTGTGAATGCACACGTTTGAATGCATGTGTACGCCTGTGTGCTCGCATGTTACATTACATCACATGTCATTTAGCAGACGCTTTTATCTAAAGAGATTTACAATAAGTGCATTTCAACCTAGAGTACAAACTAAGAACAACAAGAATACAGAAAGTAACATTTCCTCAAACATAGCACGTCGACTGCATCCATGTACAGGTGTGTTGGTGCGTACCGTGCAGTCCGCCATGGTGATGTGTTTCGCCGCGGTCCTCGCATCCACCTCAGCCAGCAGCTCTTTGACTCTCTTCAGCACCGACATCTCCAGAGGCTTATTCTCAGCCGGCATGAGGCGAGACTCGTACCTGCGAGATAAAAGTGTTGTTAAGATCAACGTGTTTCAACGTACTGTTTCTTTAAAAGGGGACGGCTTAGGCGGCGGAAAAGTTATGAATTTAAGTTCATCATGTCGCAATAAGAACGTTACATGGATATGTAAGGTCTCAACAAACTGGACAAATTCATCAGCAAGCCAAACCAAATACACAGTTTATATTTAACTAAACGACACTCAACACTTCATTCATTGAATGTATTCAAATTCATTGAATGTATTTTAACTCTAAATCTGTCCTTCTGGTCACATGACATCTATTACACCGGTCCATCCTGGAGAGGGATCCAGGGATGAAGAAACCTTCAAAACCCTTTTTTCCCCCTGAAGGGTTATTTGGGAGTTTTTCCTGGTCCGATGTGAGGTCAAAGGTCAGGGATGTCTATGTGTACAGATTGTAAAGCACTCCGAGACAAATTTGTAATTTATGAAACTGGGCTATACAAATAAACTGAATTGAAATGAAAAACATTAGCGACACTGTGCCACAGACACACACTAGTGCCTCAATCGTAAATTGCCTTTACTACCAATGTCCTCTCTCGTGTCACTAATCCTCACAGGGGACCCGTGTGTGAGACCTTCTCCCCGTGACAGGCCTGGTCTGCTGTGTCCTCCCATGGCACCGTGAGCGTCTCTGACCACAGCATACACTCTGCCCTCAGGCTGTTTCCCACAGGATTATCAGTTGCTTACTCAAGTATTTTTTCCAGTCTCTGATCACCGACGGCTGTCCTCCACTGTTTTTCTCCTCAACGGCAAAACGTCAGCAGTTATGTTAACCCTTGAACACGCCGATTTAAATGAACCCTGCAGTAGTGATGAGCTCTCACTGCGTGTGCTCCGCGATTTATTTCCAGCAGTGAAAGTCTTTTCTACCCAACATCAATCTGACTGAGCCCAAAGTCCAGCCATAAAGCTCCCTGATACATAGGAAGGCCATATTTATGTACGTTCTCTTCTTCCAATGGACATGACAAGTATAACTTATGTGCGTTAAGCCTTCGCAGCTGGATTATCAGAGAACAAAGGAGAATAAAACCAGAACGGTCCATGTAGTCGTGACTCCCTCCGTCTTATTAAAGCATAGTGCATAGACAGGGTTCTTACACATGTTGACCAATGCATTTCCATGACTTTTCCATGACTTTAAACCAAATTTCCATGACCAAACTGAAATCTCGGTATAAACATGAACAATTTGGAACATTGTGCGTATAGAGAGCGTACGCCGGCTTATATTTTGAGCGTCTTTCTTTAAAAAACATATTAATTATTTCAAACTTGGCATAAATGAACATGTCATTATAACACATTTCCATGACTTTTCCAAAACTTTTATGATTTTAGTTTTTCCATGTCCTTTCCAGGCCTGGAAATGACCATTTTAAAATTCCATTATTTTTCCAGGTTTTTCCATGACCGTACGAACCCTGATCGAACATACTCAGCTGCTGTGTGCCGTTGTTAGCAACATTATAATTATATACGTCTGTGTCATATCTCGTTGTTTATGTTAAGTTTAAGTTTAGTCCTGTTTTCCATGTCCGCTTTTATTTTGTAGTAACTGTCCTCTTTTGTTTCAGATACTTTATTTCCTGCCCCGGTGTTTCCTCGTTAGTGTAATTGTCTGCTCCACCCCTGATGGTGTCCACCTGCTCCCCATTTCCTCATGTATTTAAGTCTGTGTCTACCTGTGTCTTGTGTCACATCGTCTTGTCTCCTGTCTTGTCTGAACCGTTCTTTCGACTAGTTTTTCGTCCCTGGTTGGTTTGATCCAACGCAGTTGAGATTTTGTCTTTGTACTTTGTTCATGATTTTGCCAGCATAGCTGTGATTTTCTGTTTTTTGATAAAATCCTTTTTGCTCTAAAAACATTGAGTCGTGCTTTTGGGTCCTGCCTTCTGAGTCGTGACAGTCTGTGCATATGGAGCTGTGTGGACGTGTACCTGGACGGTCTGAACGAGGACGCCGTCTCCACCTGTGGGGCGCTGAACGTCCCATGTCCCTCCGCCCTCGCTCCGTCGCCCCTCCCTTCCTCCACTCGCAAGCGCTCCACGTAGCTCTTGTTGGGGGGCTTCGGGGGCCCGGCGGGGCAAGGTCCGAGGTCACAGTAGCTCCCCGCCGTTTCCGAGGAATGCGATTGGTAGCCGGGACGATGGGCGGGCGTGGCGTGCGCCGAGTGAGAGGTGTGCGCGGGATGCTCTGGAGGGTTGCTACCGGCTGAGGGGCTGAGCTGGGGGTCGCTGGAACGACGTATATGGGGGGAGGGGGGGACGACCGCCAGGGCCCTGCCGCTCGAGTGGGCCCTCTGCCTGGTGACTGAAGAAATAGAAGAATAGAATTATACTTTATTAATCCCCAAGGGGAAATTTGTGGACACAGTAGCACCAATAAACTAAACACACAAGAATAAAATATACATATAAGAAAGAAAGAAAAAGTGACTGTGCATAAACGATACAAGTGAAATATAAAATAAAAATATATATATATATATATATATATATATATATATATATATATATATATATATATATATACACACACACACACAACATATATGCAAATACAGCAGTGTAAATTAAATAAAATATAGACAATGTGCAAAATGCAAAGTGTGTGTATGTTGCATAAACTATACAAGTGAAATATAAAATACAAAATAAAATATATATGTATATACACACAACATATGTGCAAATATTCAGCAGTGTAAAAATTAAATTAAATGTGCAAAATGCAAAGTGTGGGTATGTTATTGCATAAACTATACAAGTGAAATATAAAATAATATATATATATATATATATATATATATATATATATATATATACATACACACACACAACATATAGGCAAATACAGCAGTGTAAATTAAATAAAATATAGACAATGTGCAAAATGCAAAGTGTGGATATGTTATTGCATAAACTATACAAGTGAAATATAAAATACAAAATAAAATATATATGTATATAAACACAACATATGTGCAAATATTCAGCAGTGTACAAATTAAATAAAATGTGCAAAATGCAAAGTGTGGGTATGTTATTTCACCAAAGAGAGAAGAGTCTCACTATCTCTCATGGAGACTTTGTTTGTGAATGTGAGTGAGAGAGCTTTTATTTTGGTAGTCTGGTGTCTGTGTGTCTCTGGTACTTACTAGCACTATATGCAGGGGAAAGTGGGGTTTCCCCCACAGGTGACAAAGGGCAGCGATACTCCTGAATCTGGTCCATGCTCATCGCACAGTTCCGCATTGCGTCTTTATGGTGGTGGATCGTCGACGGGCTGCACACATAGCGTTTTTAGGATTACAAAAAAATCTTTGGGTATGGATTTAACATCCGTCAAGGCACTGAAGGGTACCTCACAAAGCAGTGCACTAAAGGGTGTCACAATTGTTAGTTTCAGGTGACAGGAAGGATGTCAATACAGATGCAAAGGCTAATAAGGGTGAGAAGTGAGAGACATTTCAGTTGGTGCGACCGTGAAGACAAATATTCCACTCCATGACACACGCATGTGTTATTCAGGAATCAAAATGTTTAGGACCTTAAAGCAGGAGCAGAGAATGTAACAGTGTAGCTTCATTAAAAAGAAGCATTTTAATACTCTAACAATCCGTTAAAGTTGCAGTTAATGTGCATAATCACTTTTTTGAGTGCATTAACACTGATAAATATTCTTAGCAATCATGGACAAATATGTATATTTGACATATGTTTGTCTTCTATAGCCCAGTGCATCATTAGGATTGGGCTTTTTCCATTCTTTAATTCTCCCAATGAGGCTAACGTTTACTTCCACTGTGCACACACTGTACACACACTGTACACACACACATCTCTGTCTGCTCCTTCTTTGTAGATCCAGGTTTCAAAAAGTCTTGAAACTTGAGTGAGTCCAGTGCAGAAGTGGTCAAGTGAACAAGTCATTTTGCGTCTTCTCTGTGAGGACTAGGAGGACTTGGTGCCAACGGTATTTGTGAAGTGAGGGGACGTAAAGGAATGTGTGTGTGTGTGTGTGTGTGTGTGTGTGTGTGGGGGGGGGGTAGTGCACTAGTTTAGTGCTCAAACACGACACTAGTGTCACACGTGTACACTCAGACAACCTGCAGATGGGCACAGGTTCCGGCTTTGGTTCTGGTGGTGCCACTGGTGTCCTAACTGGACTGGGACTGTCTGAGTCACTGATCATGTATGTAACATAAAGCAAGAATAAAATACATCATGAAAAACTGCAAAAAAAAAAGAACTGGCATGGTTTTAATAATGGTCTGTTTAGCTGTTGCAGCGCTGCCATTAAAAAGCCCCGGCTCACCTGTGAGGTATCATCTTCTCCGTGGTCAGCCCGTCCGTCATGGTGACGCTCCGCCTCTTGATGTGCGCTCCCCTCTGGCTGGACGGCGAGTAGGCGGAGCTTTGCTTGCTGATGGCCAGAGCGAAGGTGGCCTCCAGGTAGCGCAGAGGGAGCGTCCTGCTCACCGGACAGTAGATGTGGACCCCGCTGGACTGGGAGACCGGTTTGCGCTGGCCGATGTAAAACCGCACCAGCTCCTGGACCGAGTCGAAGCTGTCGGACTCCAACACGTACTGCACCTGAGGAGGAGGAGATAACAGAATGTAATACAGTACCTGTTGGAGCTATTTAATTTGACATTTGTGTTTAAGTTTAATTGTAAAGTAATATTGATTATTTATTGCTTATTTAGGTTATGTTTTGATATGTTAGTTGTTTCTTAGGATAGTTGTAATTTAGTTCACTAATTGGTTAACACTGGGCACCTGTGGCTATATGTAGAGGTGGATAGGCACAGGACCAGCATGCACCAGGGTGGCCAATGGGTTTTTAACACGCACAAACAGCTGGAGGAAATGTTTGCATTTTGTTTGTTCTTTTTTGTTGCTTTAGAAAATAAATGATCAGAACAGTAACGAACGGATATTGCCATTATACTTTCTTTTGCGTGCGTTAACACCGAGACCCACGGTGCATCAGTGGCGGTTTGATTTAGATTTTTGTTTGATTTTGAATGACAAATAGCCACTACAGTACCTTTTTGGGTTTGTTTTGTTGTGATTTTGGTATTTTCTCTTCTGCCAAAATCACTCTGGAAAGGTAGCTTCCCCTCAGGAGTTCTTTAAGAATGGAGCACAAAATGCTCCCGTTGCTGTTTAAACGCTATGCTTTAGACCTGTCTGCACATTGCAGCAGCATCTAACACCTGCTTTGTGCGTGTTAAAATGAAACATAAATCAGGGAGCAGGCTGGGAATTGAGATTAGGAGGCAGACAGAGAAGCACGAGAGGAACAGCGGGTCAACGAGGCACACCTGCACCTCATTGGCCTCTAACGACTTCCATCGTTACAGGCCACGAGAGAAAGTAGGGCCGTTTCTCAAAGTACACGACTGCAGACTTGTGTTCTTCTGGAGTCTGGTCTTGGAAGTCCAGACTCCGGAGGACGGGAGGACGGTCTTTCTGCGATTGGACCAGCAGCTGACTTGATGA